>JAMFLO010000013.1:136562-219367 GCA_027475765.1 Paralagenidium karlingii
GGTTTGCCTGGAGTTGGGGTGCCGGGCTTAGTTGGAGTGGCGGTGGATGGTGCTGGAGTGGGTTTGCCTGGAGTTGGGGTGCCGGGATTAGTTGGAGCCGGGGTCTGGTCAGGGATACCAGAATCGCATCCACCACGTGGAGCTGGGGTAGATGGAGCGGGCGTTGGCTTGCCTGGAGCAGGGGTGGATGGAACCGGGGTTGGCTTTCCTGGGACGGGTGTGGATGGAGCTGGAGTTGGTTTGCTTGGAGAAGGGACTGAAGTGGTCTTGCCGGGAGCTGGAGTCGTGACGGGTGGTGCCGGCGTGGGTTTGCCGGGCACTGGAGTGGTAGCAGTCGCCGTCGACGGTGCAGGAGTCCTTGGAGGCACAGTCGTGGTCGTGGGGACTGCCGAGGATGGAGTGGGGGTTGGAGCAACGGTCGTTGGTACTGGTGGCTTGGTGGTGGGTGCGATCGAGGTCTGGATGCCAGGGTTTCCAGCTTCCGTCATAGAGGCCGCGAGCAGCACAGCGCAGCCAACAGTGAAGAGGAACGATCGGTAGAGCTTCATGGTAGTAACTTTGGTTGAAATGAGTCGACGGACGAGCAAAGAAAACGGTTTGGTTTTCTTTTGGGTGTTGGGTTGTTTGGAGAAACCGAGAATGAGGTCGTCGGGGCTGGACTCTTGGACAGGAGTTGATGCATCGATTGCCCAAGTCCGTAGCGACAAGTGGTGGATCCATAGGAGAAGGAAAAGCACCTTCCCTGTGACTCGTTGAAGGACAGCCCATGAACCAAGTACCTGTGTTCACTGGGCTTCTCCTGAATGGTATGGTATTACTTCCACCAGGAACTATTACAGCTCTTGCTGTGACAATTCCAAGCTATGCCATCGATTCATCCCATGGATTCGACATCACGTAGCGCTTGTATCTGTGGCAGAAATCCTCTCCTGCATTGTGTATCCACCTTTCCTGCTGCTCTCGGCTCTGCATGCAGTGCCTGGTTCGTGATGGCCGGTGAGTGCGCGCTTGAAATGTGTGACTCGGACGATAAGAAACTCCACATCTGTCGCACCAAAACCAAAAGTAGATGATGCGATGAGCAATGGATCGGGTGGGCAGTCCATGTCCATTACGCGATGTATCCGCTGCTGTTATCTGTGCATTTCCATGTGCTCTTCACCACCATCTCTCGCTGGTGTGTGTTTGAAAGCCCAGAAGAGCCCTTCGTGACTCAGCAGGTTGGCAATGTCTAACCCTCCACCAGCTGGTCTCGCGGAACCTGTGGGTTGCATTTCGCCTGTTCGTTCATCGTCCTGCTTTGAGGTGGCCAACCTCAAAGCAGGACGATGAACGAAGGGGCACCATTGACCCGACATTCGACAAACCCATTACGAGAAAGCTGAAGTAGATCGGCGCCACTCTTATTGATCCGACACGGCACCCTCCCATTTCATTGCACACAGTTCCAAAAGGTATACAACTACTTGGCGGTCCAACAGATATTACTTGTGCATCGAACTCATGAACGGCGACTTGTACACTCTGGCCGGCAGTGCTTCTTCACCCGCATAGAGGTAGTCAATCGGGTAGTGGATGAGTTTCTTGTACTGTGGGTGCATCGCGCCAAGAGGAGAGAGTCAGTTGGCTGTGATCAACAAGGATTCCGTCAGGTGCTTACCGCCAGAGTGCCGTACACCATGAGCACAAAGCCGAACAATTCGAGCCAACTGTACGTGGTCCATTGTTCGCCTGGTGAATTCGCGCCGCGCCAATGGACTACGTAGAACACAAACAGACCCAAGAGCCATACACCCAGCGTTCGAAGCGTCTACAACAGTCAAATATGTCAGCCACTTCACACCCACAGCAATTGTTGGAGACCCAACAAGCGCGATACCTCGACAATGCTGCGAATGACAGCCGAGAGATGCTTGGTCACGTAGTTGGCCGTCACATTGAGCGTGCCAACGGCGACGATATAGGCCAGAATCAACAAGAGCAGTGGCACCGAGTGCCAGATCTTGACGACCGAGTCGTAAAAGTCTTCGTGCCAGATCTTGGACAAGGCCGTGGTGCCCGGAGGCGTCATTGAAAGAATTGGGATGAGCACGATGTAAAACACCAGACCCCACAGTCCTTCCAGGCCCACCAACAGCATGGGACTCACGTTCATCGACACCATCATGTGCTCTTCCACCACGATTTGACCAGCGCACAGCACTTGCGCGAAAATGATGAAGAACAGACCCAGAATCTGACGTGAGGCCGAGACTTGGCTGGCTGTTGATGTTGAATTCGAATGGTCGACCCCGGCCCAGCCGACCAGGCACACCGACACGGCAACAATGAAAATGCTCATGTAATGGTACGCAAACAATTGCTTTTTCATGCATTTCACCGAGAAAAACGCGCTAAAAATGATCACCGAGCCACGCGCCATCTGGTACACCGAGGAAGAGATCCACAACAACCCCACATTGCCAAACACGGTCTGGAACAGATCAAACATGGACGGCAGGGCAATGGCGGCCATGGTCTGCCACGTGACTTTGGTCTGTTGAGCTGCCAGCGAGTCTTCGTCCTCATGGTTGCGGATCGGCGTGTAGTCTCCGCGTGAAACGCCCGCAGTGCCGCCGCCGCCGCCACTGGAGCCCACGCCTCGTACACGGTCCAACAACGACGTATTCTCGCGCAAGCCACGACCCAGTTGGCGTCGTTCGGGGGTCGCCATGTACTTGCGTCCGTCTTTTTGCAGACGAATCACGGGGGTCTCCAGATACGATTTGTGTTGCGTGATTTTGCGCAAATACAAAAACACCAAACACAACGCCATGGCGATTTTCATCTGCAACACGCCAAACCAGGGCTTGTCAAACGGACACACGTTGGTCAGCACCACTTGGTCGCTGGTGCCGTTGCTGGCCAGTTGTAAAAGTCGTGTGGCTTCTTGGTCGATGCATTGTTCAATCCCTGGCGCGCGTACGCTGTACTCGGACTTCATGATGACCGTGCTAAAAGTGCCCGAGATCAACATGAACAACGCATACATCGAGCCTTCGCGGCCGCTGGCATCGTCGCTCATCATGGCTACTGCTGCTACTGCTGCTCTTGCTGCTCTTGCTGCTGCTGCCTCTGCTGCTGCTTCTCTTTCTTCTTGTGAGCTGCTTGTTCTCTTGCAGCCCCAATCAAAGATCCAACTCCTTGGGGCATCCACGTGAGCTGGTCACTTGAAGAGCCGACCGCAACCACACACCTCACTTGAGGGTCAAGTTGCGAACGGATACCGGTACAATACTGTAAAAGATACGGTATGCGCCTAGTCGACACGCATGGGACCAGGCGGCGCGCAGTACCCTCGTCCCAGACCATCAAGTCTCAAATGCAACGGGTGGATGCCATGCATAGCTTGCTGTATGATGCAAGAGGGTGTCCAGTTGACACCAGATCTCAGCTACAGACGGACGCTTAGTTGGCTCCAACGCCACACAAGCCAATGCAAGCGCAACAATCGCATCTTCGTCTGCAGAACGCGTGAACGTCACACGGAATTTCCCACTTGTCATGTTCTGGAGAATTGCATACGAGGTCCGTGCTTTTGCGCGTACTCTCTTGCGGCTTCCGCATACGGCAACAAGTGGTTGTCCAACGCCGACAACACCACGCCAAACGATAAGATGTCGGCCCTCTCATCGTAGTGCTCTGCCATCAACACCTCCGGCGCCATCCACAGATTAGTGCCAACGCCAGCTATCATTGTCGAGGTTTCCTCGTCAAGGTATCGAGAGATACTAAAGTCGGTCAACTTGGCTTGGATTTGATCATTCAGCAGGGTGCTGCGCGACTTGAGATCACGTTGGATCACTTTCTTGGGTTGTTGGCTGTGCAATGTCCAACGCGATACAGAGCTTTTGCTTGTCAAATGATTTGGCACGACCTCGCTGCTCAAAGCCGACTAGGAGCTGGCGTAGATCTCCGCGATCCATGAACTCGTAGACCACACGGCGGGTTGCGAGTGAATGCGACTCCCATGCGATGCCAGTCAGTCTCACGAGATTTGGATTGTTCAAAGGAACCATCAGACGCACTTCGGTCATGAGACTGAGCGGACCTCCTCTACTGGAAGAGGCTTTCAGCGTATAGACGTTTGATGGCGACAGGTTTGCCATCGGCGTGGGCGCCTTGGCCGGCTCTTTCGAGTAGTAGTAGGTGTTCCAGAGGAATTCTGATGGAAAGAATCGCTTGGTCGTTGATCAACTGTTGTTCTGGGTTGGCAGGAGTACCTGACGAAGGGCAAGTCGATCGGAGTCATTTTTGCTGCCTTGTAGTTCACTGGACGCTGGAAGCTGATCCTGGAGCGCACGTAAGGGTCTCTCTTCACTTCGATGCTGGTGTTGGCATCTCTTTTTCCAGATGACAAACCATGTGGCAACTATGACGAGAGCGATTGTGACGCCCACGATGATCCAAGTGAGAGAGTGTGAACTATCGAGATGAATCCGATGAATCGGGCTCTGTCGGGGCCAAAGGATTGTAGAGATCGTTCCAGTCGTTGACTGAGCTCCACGTCATCACAAAACTGGTCAGTCTGTGTGTTATTCTACAACAACAATTGACCTGCATATTCGAGGGCACCTGGCACCACACAAGGGTTAGCACCATGTGTCTTCTCGAGTTTGGACTTGACGTTTCGACACGAACTTTGTCGAAAGCTGCTTGGGTAGTTGAATATCCCTTTGGATAATCATTGCGCGTCTCGTTCGGCGATTTCAAAGACGGTGATCGGATTGTCAACAACGCGACTGCGATAACCACCGACAAGGAAAATCCAACTTCTCACATCTCTCTGACATTGTCCGCGAGCTTGGTGATCTATACGGAGGTGATGTTGAGGTCGCTGGCGTCGAGGGGGTTGTTCAGGAAGATAAGAAGCTGCTTGCTGCAGACGTGACGCTCATCGTTTACTGGACCCACCACCAAATCGTTGAAAAGCGTTCGATTGACGCAACGAGAAGCATTCATCCCAAGAGAAAGAGACGTTGATGTCGACGGTGGCATCAAAAGAGTTGTGAAAAGTGTTGCAGCGGAAGTGCAATCCGTCGCGGAAGCACCCGGACGTCTGTATTCCACAACTGAACCGATTGTCTAATGATACAGGATTCCTCCTCAATAGTGATGGAGGTATGTAGTCACTTGTGGCCACTGCAGTGAGATCCAGAGGGTTCTCCACGGGTATCAACACGGTTCCTGCCACAGATGGCGCATGTAGTACAAGCTCCAAAATGCCAGTGTGGTGCCAGCAGTTGCACTCCGTAAACTGTTGGCCATGCTCCCATGCGCGCGATGCCCCATCCATTGCTACTTTGACATCTTAACTTCATATGGAACACTCACATTCGCTTCCCACTTCCCAGGGGTATAAAATGCCCTTGTAAAAACAAGGATCTGCCAGTCTGAGCTCGAAGCGGCGTGAGTTCAGTCACCTGGCGCGTTTCTGAGGGGCAATGGACGTCAACTTGACGTTGCCTCGTGTTGCCTGGACGACCAGTCCCAGGAACGAAAGGTCACACAATATTGGATTGCATGGAGCTGCTTGTCTAGAAAGCAGTGTCGAACCACTCCTTCCAGGTGGAGCAACACTCGGCAGTTCAATTGGCTCCGGCTATCAGTGACGCTCTGTTATGGCCTCGCGTTGAGTATCCCGTTGATGTCTGGCCATTTCGTCTCCACTGGGAATTTGCAGAAGCTTGTACAGCCTCCAAGGAGTGCATCGGTATGCGATCAATTGCCATCACATAGTGGACGGTGAACACCTCACACGCTGCTGTGTTGTTACCCTCCCCTCCTCCCCCAGAGAGATATGCTTTACGCGAAAACCACAAGAACCATTTATGGCCGGCTACGTGAACCTCAAAGCATGGTCCCGCTTGCAACGATCGTGAAAGAAATACCCACCCAAAACAACTGGTTGCAACCCGCCCTTCCAGCAATTACATTCTCTTGCATAGATGCAATATGGTGTCCAGTTGGCACCAGACTTCAGTGGCAGATGGACGTTTTGACGCTTCCAACTCCACACAAGCTAAGGCAAGTGCTACGACGGGGTCTTGCTCGGCTGAATTAGTGAACGACACGCGTAATTCACCACTCGTCATGCGTTGGAGAAGTGCAAACTCGGGAAGACGACGACCGTGTGTTCTCTCAAACTCACGGGCGGCTTCCACATACGGCAACAAGTGGGTGTCCAACTCCGACAACACCACGCCAAACGAAAAGATGTCGGCTTTCTCATCGTAGTACCCGCCCATCAACACTTCCGGGGCCATCCACAAATTGGTGCCAATGCCCGCCGTCATGGTCACGGTGTCTTCGGCAGCATACCGAGAGATGCCAAAGTCGGTCAACTTGGCCTGCATCTGATCATTCAGAAGGATGTTGCGGGACTTGAGATCCCGATGGATCACCTTATTGGGCTGTTCGGTATGCAGAAACTTGAGTCCGTGCGCAATGTCCAACGCGATGCTGAGCTTTTGTTTATCAAACGATTTGGCATGACCGCGCTGGTCAAACTCCATCAGCAATTGGCGCAGGTCTCCACGATTCATGAACTCGTAGACCACACGCAACGTTTCAAGACAATGCGGTTGCCAGGCGACTCCAATCAGACCTACCAGGTTTGGATGCCTCACTGGAAGCAAAAGATGCACTTCGGTGATCAGAAAGCGCGGCCCACCGCCACATGCCGTGACTTCTTGGGACAGACGCTTGATGGCGACCAGTTTGCCATTGAGCAAGCCTTTGAACACAACTGCGTGGGCACCGCTGCCGATTTGTTCGAGTTGCGTGAGTTTATGGAGAGGAATTCGCACGGCGGCAATCTCTGGCTCGTCCAAAAGGTCGTTTTGGGTGAGGTCGGGATTCTCCGAGGTGGACCAGGTCGGCGAGTTGCTCTTCTTGTAGGGCCCATCGTTGGTGGCTGGTTGCTCCTCGAGTGCTGAGACTTCTTGATCGTGCCGTTGATTCGGGCCAAGACACGACTTTGGGCACAGCAAAAACAACAGAATCACCACAGGGAGGATTACCAGTGGGATCAACAACGTTGAAGTTTCACTGGAGCTGCTCATTTTGTTGGCGACAGGAGTTGATCCGCCAACGCTAATTGAGTTTCGTCGTTTGGTGTCGGCGTCAAGGTGCGGCGAATACAACTACTCGTGTGTGCATGCACGACAAAGGCAAATGTCAGCTTGAATGAGTCTGTTGCCAGCAGACAGACAACAAGTCCCTCTTCAAACCAACTGCAACAGGCAGGACCCATGGCGTCACCTAGGTCCCCACAGCGTTCTCTTCCAAAAGTGGAAACGGCCAGGTGCCGCTTCATCGCATGTGAAATCAACTTGACTGGCCACAACACCTTGCAAATGGCCAGTTGGTTTTGCCAGAATACGCCATGGAGGGCAACTGGACAAAGACCAAAACCAGTCGCAAGAACCAGCCAAAAAAGATCTACAGCCAGCTCAAGCTTAAAGAGTCTTCCCAAGCTTCAGAGATGACCCAAGATGCCATTCAAGTCCTCCTCCATACAGCACGCTAGCACACTTGTGATCTCGCCACCCTCGGATAACACGGAGATCCTGCCAGGCGTTTTAAGTTGCGGTGGGTAGAACTCTTCCCACAAAACATGATCATGGCAACAGTCGCAAACACCACGAGGTAGGGAGGAGTCTGTGACAGTGAGGAAGAGTCCACCCATGTGGTCTCTTTTTGTCGTGTTCGTTCGCTATGTTTTGCAACAGACCAAGCAGCTCGGTGCCAGGCCTATAAACAACGAGAAGCAACGCAACGCAACGCAACGCGACACAGCAAGGAACCGTCACGGAACTCAACAGGATGGTGGTCCCATGTCAACAGTGCACACCGCTTGTTCTAGGAAAGTCGTTGTCTAAGAATTGCTCTTTCTGGACAGAAGCGTAACTTCCGTGACAGAGTCACGAGCCACCGATCGCGGTTCACTGCATGCTGCTGGGTGAGCAACGTTATGGAACGCGCCAACAGGTGATGGAAGCCACCAGTGGGACTAGCACTGGACGTTTCCAACTCTTTGAATCGTTCAGACAGCTTGACGAACGTGCGGGGCCGCCTGATCGCATTTGTGCGTGTCGATGAGCCTGAAACGGCTGACGGAAGTTGAAGTGGTGGTGGGCCGCGTTTCCGTGAAGCTTTTGTGGTATGAACAAAGCTACAGACGGCAACAAGCATGATAGCGCCGAGTTCCAAGCTAACGTGATTGCTACAGGGTGCGCTGGATGGTAATTGCCAAACGGTCATGATCGCGACCATTTCGCCGTGTGAGAATGCCATCGAAGAGACGATTTCAACGCTGCAGTTTGCCGATCGAGCCAAACGCGTGATGGTTCAAGTGCAAGCAAACGAGGTGGTAGACGACGCGGTGCTGTTGGCCCAGGCGCACAAAGAGATCGCACGACTCAAATTGCTGCTGAAGCAGACTGCCAACGACAAAACACGCCAAGTTCAAGAGGAATTGGACCACCAGTGTCGAGCCGTCCAGAGCCGCTTGGTGCTGGAAAACCAGCAGCTTCGTCAAATGAACGAACGCTTGCTTGCGTAGTATTAGGATGGACCTTCTGTTTGGACGGATCCAGTTCCACGCAAGCCATTGCAAGCGCTACCACCGCGTCTTCCTCGGCTGAACGTATGAAAGCCACGCGGAATTCCCCACTCGTCATGTGCTGAAGAATCGCATACTCTGGCATGCTTACGCCCATGCTCTTTCTCAAACGCTTGGGCCACTTCCGCTTACGGCAGCAAGTGCGTATCCAGTTCGGACAACACCAGGCCAAACGAGAAGATGTCGGCCTTCTCGTTGTAGCGTTCTCCCATCAGCTCCTCAGATGCCATCCACCGGTTGGTACCAATTCCAGCAGTCATGGTCAGGGTCTCCTCATGGGCATAGCGCGAGATCCCAAAGTCAGTCAGCTTTGTTTGCAGTTGGCCATTGAGTCAGATGTTGGCATGACTTGAGATCGTGATGGATTTCTTTCTGACGTCTCTGATTGCACAACTACGTGAGTCCACGGTAAAGACTAATGTGATGCCGAGCTTCTCCGTGTCCATCGATTTGGCACGACCGCATTGGTCTAACTCAACCAGCAATCTCCATGATCCATGAATTCGTAGACCACACAAAGTGTTCCAAGCGCATGAGCTTGCCATGCTACGGCGATCAATGCCACGAGGTTCGTGTGGCACAATGGAACCAGCAAACGGACTCCAGTGATCAGGCACCCAGGGCCTTCGCAAAGCAAGCTACTGTTGAGTCAAATGTTTGATGGAGACCAGGTTACCATGGAGCAAGCCTTTGGCGTGGGCGCCTTTGCCGACTTGTTCGAGTTGTTGGGGCGGAATTCTGACTGCGACGTTCATGGGGTCGTCAAGCAAATCAGTTTCCAAACTCGATTGGACTCGGTAGTGGAAGACGTGTTGGCATAAGAAGTGCACCGGTCGCTTTTTCCGAAAGGTACTTCGCTTCCTAGAAGCGGTGGCTCCCCGAGATCTCCGAGGACTGGTTGGTCATCGTGATTTCGATGGAGATGCTTGCACCTAAACAAGATGGTGGCAACCACCACGGCGATGAGGGCGATTCACAGTGCAGTGGTTGAGCCATGGGGTGAGTCTGATTGCAGGACGCATGAGGCGGGCCTGTACAGGGCATCCCAGCCACCGTCTTTTGGTTCACATGGGTCATTTGGTTGATAGAGGGGTGTACCTGGTACAACACAGAGCTTGACGTTATGGATACTCTTGAGTGTGGTCCTGGCATTATGACAGAATTCTTGAGTGAGACTGGCGTGAAATGGGGCCATCTGGTCGAACTTGTTGAAGCCTTGGTTGGCGACTTCAAACACGTTGATCAACGGATTACCTTCGATGTTTCTACACCGTTTCCATACAGCGTTTCAACTAGCGCAGCGGTCGTTCTGTGCCATGCACATTCGGAACGCTTACAAATGATTGAGCTTGGGAGGAAAACTGACGCCATAGATGGTGGTGATGTTGTTGTTAGCACAAACAAGCACCCTTTCATCAATCTCTGACGCATTGTTGAAGTCATTTTGGCTTCAGCAGCGCAAGGACGCTTGGTTGGATCCAATTGCCCAGAGGCCAATGTAAGCGCTACCACCGCGTCTTCATTGGGTGAACGAGTGAACGAGTGAACGCCACACGCATTTTGCTACTCGTCATGTTCTGAAGAATCGCATACTCTGGAAGTCGTCGTCCATTCTCGATCTCCAACGCTTGCATGGCTTCAGCGTACGGCAACAAGTGGGTGTCCAACTCGGACAACACCACGCCAAATGAAAAGATGTCCGCCTTCTCATCGTATTTTTCTCCCATCAACACTTCAGGCGCCATCCACAGATTGGTGCCAATGCCAAACGTCATGATTGCAGTCTCTTGATTGGCGTATCGCGAAATTCCATAGTCAGTCAGCTTCGCTTGTCGTCGGTTGTTGAGGAGGATGTTGCGTGACTTGAGATCACGGTGGATCACTTTCGTGGGCTGTCGACTATGCAAAAGCTTGAGTCCGTGTACAACTTCTCAACGCGATCCTGAGCTTTTGCTTGTCAAAGGTTCTGGCACGACCCTGCCGCTCAAAGTCCACCAACAGTTGGCAGAGATCTCCTCGATCCATGAATTCATAGATCACACGAAGGGTAGCAACGGCATGGGCTTCCCATGCGACTCCGATCAACTTCACGAGGTTTGGGTGGCTCAGAGGGACGAGCAACTGTACTTCGGCGATAAGACTGAGAGGGCCGCCAGCATCGGAAGCGACTTTTTCAAGGAGACGCTTGATGGCCACTGGGTGGTTGTTCAGTGAGCCTTTGAAGACTTCGGCGTGAGATCCTTTGCCGATGGGTTCGAATTGTTGGAGATGCTGTAGAGGAATTCTCACTGCTAGAATTGCTGGGTCATTTGAGCAAACCGTTGTCGAGTTCTCGTTGGTTGAGATGGGATGTTATGGTCGCTGAGAGTCGACGAGCTGTGTTGACGAATCGTGAACCGTGAAGATCTTGTTGTACGGTGCATCACTACTGGCGAGCGGTGGATCCCCCATTTCATCGACGTCGAGACGGTCTAACGGCAACAACACGGGCCCAGGCCGCACTCAACCACACTCACATTTCTTGGATCGAATCATCCAGTTTGGTGATCTTCACGGAAGAGATGTTGAGCCCAGCAGGCGGAATGCTGGGGACCTGGTGACGATCGATCATGGCGTCCAGTTGTTCGCTGCACGCATCACTGGCGTCGTCGACGTGGCCAACGACCAAATCGTTGAAGAGTGTTCGATTCCCGCAACTACCGTTGCTCGCGCTTGTCAGTGAGTGCTCCACCATGGTTTCCCTGGGCTTGAGAACTCACGCTGCGCCGCCAAAGCAAGTTGGAGAATGCTGACGGCCGTCTGCATCTTCCATCTACGGAGCTGCTGGGATGGGATGGAAGAATGCATTCTGCTGACTTATTGACCTCCTGGAAAGTTGGCGCCGATTCATCACCTACAGAGCAGCCGCCTCATACGAAAGCTGCATCCAGCCAGCTCTTGGCTGAAAAGCCACGATCTTGTCCACCTCAGTTAAATGCGGATCGTACTTACTTTGGACTGAAGCCTATCCGGACTGCCAATGGCGAGTCGCCATTATACAGTATACCTGACTCATCCTGAGAAGAGCCGCTGGGTAGGTTGAGACAAGCAGCCACCCCAAGTGTCCACTTTGCTGTGCCAGGTCCGAGACAAACCGAGCGTGAAAGATGCATATTGCAAGTTCCCGCACTTTAGTATTGTTGTTCACGCGTAAATCTTCCACTGGCCATTTTGCGACACACAATGGACAATCATTGGCTCCCGCGTCAAAAACGGCATGAATCACATGCCGTTGAGCCCCAACTCACCGTATAGTAGCCGGTTATCCCCAAAATGGCCACGTGATGGTATACGTCATGAGCTGTATACTTCAGCCCTGGAATGATGGTTGCCGCCCGCAACTGTCAAACAGCTGGTCAAGTAGGGAAACCATCCAGCCGGAGTCCAACGATGGGGTTGGTTGCGCTCTCTAAATCTGTACAATGTTGGCAGAACAAGAGGGGGGGGGGGGGGGAGGGAGGGGGGAAGAGTGCAACGTGCGAAGCACTGGCTGATCGCTTGGCTTGGCAACCGATTCAAACTCTAGACGCGTCATTCCTGCATTTGCCGTCAAAGACTGGGCTTCTTCTGCGTCTTGGTGTTGTCGGACGGACTGATTGATCGCGTGCCCGGTGGATCCAACAACAAGCTGAATGGCGCTGTCGTCTTTCAACGCGCTACCCAGCCTGGTGTGGAAAAATCTGCTGCTCAAGCGCCGCCACTGGATCGGCACACTCTTTGAAGTGCTGTTTCCGTTGCTGATCGTGACGCTGCTGACGGTGATCCGCAATCTGGTGCCCACCGTGTCGGTGCCAGCCGGATGGAGCACCACCCAGGATTCCACGTCCAAGTCGCTCGGCACCTCGTTCAATCTCTACGACCCCAACGGTGTGGCCAACCCCAGCGCGTTTTTCACGCCGGCCAAAGTGCCCAAGTTTGCGTTCCCAGAGCTCACCATGTCGGGGCTCTTGATGGCGCTAGCCATGCGATCGCTCCAGCATGGCATCCAAATGGGCCAACTCAGTGCAAGCGACCTGGCCATCTGCCAGCAAAAGGTGCTCTTTGGCGCGGCCACCAGCGTCGATCCAACCTCGCCTTTGGCCGTCCCACAAGAATGCCGTGGAAGAGTCATGCCGTACAAACTGGCCATTGTACCGGATACAACCTTTACGAGAGCGTATTTTTTCGAGACCGTCAAGAGCTGGTACCCTCGTGTGCAAGTCGCCAATGCTACCAACAGCTCGGGCTTCCAGATTCCGTCACTTGACCAGAGTGTCATGTTCTTTGAGAGTAACGCCGCGCTGGATGCCTACATCAAGGACAGCAGTTACGGGCTCAATCTCGACCATACCCGCATTTTTGCCGCCATTGTCTTCAACAAGTTCCCAAGCCAAGACCATGCCATTGGCAAGTTTCAAACCATTGATTACTCGCTTCGATTGAATGCCACTTGGACCGATGGATTTGCGACCAACGATGTGCCGCATACGCTTGGTGATCCAGCCCCGTACCAGGAATTCTCACGCAAACTCGATACCACGTACATCTCTCGCTATGCATTGAATGGCTTCATGACCTTGCAGACTCTTGTGACTCGCTTTGTGACCTGCATGCCTGAGTGGGACCCCACCGCCAAGACCACAACGGGAAAGTGCCAGAGTACCCAGTCGACTGCCAAGGGGACTCCACAGGTCACCAGCAAGCTTCGAGACGCTTTGGACGGTGACCTTGTGCTTAGATTCGTTCTTCAGCAATTCAATCATGCTGACACCTCCACAAGTACATTTTCATCCGTTTTGTCGCCCCAGGCTGAACAAACGCTGCTGAGGCCCTTGTTCCAAGCGCCACAACCCCTTGGCCAGGCTCTGGTCGCGCCATTTCCGATCGACAATTACACAGGATCTGATTTCTACACATACGTCAAGAATCTGTTCTCGTTGGACGTTGTGGCCTGTTACATTCTGATCGTCGCGAAGATGCTGGTGGTGTTTATCCAAGAGAAAGAGACTCGCATGCGCGAGTTTATGAAGATTGTCGGAGTCAAAGAGAACTCGATCGTTTGGTCGTGGTATATCGTCTACAGTCTTATCATTGCCGTCATTTCACTGCTACAGACAGTGATTGGCCGCGCTGGACTCTTCCAGACCAGCAACGTGGTTCTGATCTTTTCGTTTTTCTATCTGTTCGGTCTGGCCACGCTGGCGTATTGCTACTGCGTGAGCGCTATGTTTTCCAAGGCTCGAACAGGAGCGATTGCAGGTGTTGTGTTGTATTTCATCATGAACAGCATCTCGAGCGCCATCAAAACCCAGACTTCGGCGGGTACCAAAGTGTTGGCAAGTTTGTTTCCTCCCCTGGCAGTGGACTTTGGCGCTCAAGTGCTCAGTGAAGTTGAGAGCAACGGCATTGGCATTCACTTCAACAACTGGACGTCCTCGGTGTTCAACATTCGGTTTGTGAGTGTATTGGTCATGCTCGCGGTCGATTTTGTGGTATACACCCTGCTCGGGCTCTATCTGGAGCGGGTGATTCCCAAGGACTATGGCACGACGCTCAAGTGGTACTTTCCTCTACAGTCAAGTTACTGGTTCAAATCGCAACGAAATCTTGGTAAAGTCAACGCCGTGATTCACACAGATGCTGAATCCGATCTTTCCCAGGATGTGAACGTCAACCCGAACATTGAACAAGTCTCGGAAGAGTTTGTCACTCAAGAGCAACGTGGCGAAGTGCTCCGCATCCAGAGACTTCGTAAAGTGTTCCCCACCCCGCACGGAGAGAAAGTGGCGGTGAAAAACCTGAACCTCAACATGTACAAGAATCATATCACATGTGTGTTGGGTCATAATGGTGCTGGCAAGACCACTCTGATCTCGATGTTGACAGGTATGACAACCGTGACCAGCGGCGATGCGCACTTTCAAGGACTCTCCATCACTGAAGACATGGATGCGATTCGTGAATCCCTGGGTATTTGTTTTCAGCACGACGCGCTGTATCCAGAACTGACGGTTGAGGAGCATTTGCTGTTCTTTGCGCGACTAAAAGGATACCACGGCAGTGCGTTGCAAGATATCGTGTCCAAGCAGATCCAGGATGTTGGACTCACCGAGAAACGCCATGCGCAATCCAAAGAGCTATCTGGTGGGATGAAACGCAAGCTGTCGGTGGCGATTGCACTTCTTGGTGATAGTTCACTTGTGTTCCTGGACGAACCTACCTCGGGCATGGATCCTTACAGTCGACGAAGCACGTGGGAGATCCTAATGAATAACCGCCACGGCCGTATAATGGTCCTGACAACACATTTCATGGATGAAGCGGATATTCTCGGAGATCGAATCGCGATCATGGCAGAAGGAGAGTTGCGTTGCTGTGGGTCTTCGTTGTTTTTGAAGAACCGTTTTGGCGCTGGGTACAATCTGACCCTTGTGAAAGCTGATTCGGCCGAGAATGATACAGATGCAGATGGTCGCGCAATCAATCTCATCAAGTCGTACGTGCCTCAAGCACAAGTGCTGAGTAATGTTGGTGCAGAACTGGCATTTCAGCTTCCGTTGGACTGCTCCAAGCATTTTGCGGCCATGTTCAGTGAAATGGACACCAAACTGGATCAACTCGGTGTGACTTCCTACGGTGTTTCGGTGACGACGCTGGAAGAAGTGTTCATCAAGGTGGCCGAGCTTGCTGATTATGAGTTCGAGACCAATCAGCACACTTTGGCACCCAAAGGAAATGACTTCAATGCCAACCAGCTCAACCTCAACAAGCACATTCAGAACGGGGCCACCACCCCAGCACATTCCAACATCACGATTGAGAGCTCAGCGCCCGAGTCGTTTGTACCACTGACGGGGATGAACGCTTTCCTCAATCAGCTTCAGGCGTTGTTGCTCAAACGGATCCATTACGCCAGACGAGACCGCAAAATGTTCTATTACGGCGTTCTATTGCCGATTCTGATGATGGTGATCAGCTTCTCGATCTGTTATAGCAACTCCATGTTGAAGAGCGATCCCTTGAAGGTTTTGAATACTGCCATCAACGATTTGCCGGGCGGTTCTGAGCACACAGTGACACCATTTTTCTGCCAACAAGATCAGGGCAATTGGTGCAGCCAGGTCATGACCAAGCACTTTACTGGTTCCAACGCGAGCCAACTCGCACTACCAACACCGTATTACGATTCCAATTCCCCGACAGTCTTTCTCGTCTCGTACACCTCTCCAAGTGTTGACGGCAATGGCACGACGGGTGCGTGTCTCGCGATGGGCCAAGAACTGTACCATCGAGGATACAAGCAGATCACCAAGAACCAATTTGGTGCATATGTGGTGCAGGCATCCAGTGAGACCAACACGTTTGGATACAATCTGCTGGTGAATAGCACATCCATGCACAGCGCCGTGATTTTCAAGACGTTGATGGACCAGGCACTGTATCGATTCTTTGCAGGAATAAACTCGGGTGCAGCAAGTGTCCAAGACCTGAATCTCGTCACCAGCACGTATCCGTTGCCGAATACCAAGACTTCAGATGCAGTCTTGAGCTCCTACATGTCGCTGTTTGCGTGTTTTTTCATCGTGATCGCGTTCGGGTATTTCCCAGTTGCGATTGTCATCTTCATCGTGAAAGAAAAGGAAGTGGACCACAACTCCAAGCACCAGCAACTCGTGTCAGGCGTGTCTTTGGCAGCGTTTTGGCTTGCTAACTACCTCTGGGATCTGCTCATGTATGCATTCATCGCATGCGTGGCGATTGTGCTTTTCGAGGTGTTCAAAGTGCAGGCGCTGACAGGCAAAGGGTGCATCACTTGCACTTCCTCGACATTTGGAGCGGTGATTCTTTTGTTCGTGCTATTCGGGATGGCCATCATCCCATATTCGTATTGCCTCTCGTACTTGTTTAAAGACCACGCGTCGTCCCAGTCTTACACTCCAGCGCTCAACTACTTGCTTGGGCTCGTGCTTCTCCTTGCGTCGCACAACTTGGCAGCTTTTGAATCGACCAAAAAAGTGAACGACGTGCTCGTGTTCTTCTTTCGCTTGTCACCGTTGTTCAACCTCGGGAACGGCGTCTTGACGCTTTCGTTCACCGAGTTCCAATCCAACTATGATCCATCCAAGAAAGACCCATTTTCAACTAACCAAATTGGCTATGATCTTCTCTACCTGGGCATCACTTCGGTGCTGTTCAGCGCATTGGCGGTCGGCATTGACTATGCGTTGACGTTTCCTCGCTTTGGCAATGCCTTCAGTTGCTTCAAGAGACGTCGATTGGCAAAAGTCGACGACCAACAAGATGATCTTCTGCAAGAAGAGATGGACCAAGATGTACGTCGTGAGGCGGAACGTGTGATGGCAAACCGAGGCAACAACGGAGGTTACGGCGCTGGTGGAGACATTCTTCAATTGCACAAGCTGCGCAAAGTGTTCGATGGTGGCAAGATTGCCGTGCGTGACCTCTGCTTTGGACTGAAAAAAGGTGAGTGCTTCGGTTTCTTGGGAATCAACGGCGCCGGTAAGACAACAACAATGCGCATGCTCACGGGAGACGAAGCACCGACAAGTGGGAATGCGCGAGTCGCCGACTTTGACATCTTGCGTGAGCAGCTGCACATTCGCAAGTTGATCGGGTATTGTCCTCAGTTCGATGCTTTGTTTGATTTGTTGACTGTGCGCGAGCATCTGCAGTTGTTTGCACGCATCAAGGGAGTTTCGAGCACCGATTTAGAACATGTGGTGCAACAGAAAGTGGAACAACTGAATCTCACAGATTTTGAAAACAAATTGGCTGGGAGTTTGAGTGGTGGCAACAAACGCAAGCTGTCGGTCGCAATTGCGTTGATTGGGAATCCTCAAATCGTCTTCCTGGATGAGCCTTCCACTGGTATGGATCCCGTGTCGCGCCGCTTCATGTGGAATGTGATCTCTCAAGTGTCGACCCAGTCCAAGAACTCAACGGTGCTGTTGACAACCCACAGCATGGAAGAATCGGAAGCGCTTTGTTCCAGAGTTGGCATCATGGTTGGCGGTCGCCTTCGCTGCCTCGGAAGTGTGCAGCACCTCAAGAGTCGCTTTGGCGATGGCTTTGTGCTCGATGTGAAGGTCGGGGACGACTTGGCGTTTGCAACGAAAGAGCAGATCCAGACTCTGATGCGGGATCACAGCTTTGGAGACTCGATCCAACGGGATCAATTGTCCCACGCGTGCGCTCAGTTGGGCCACGAAGACTACGCAGCGCGTGTCACTGACAAGCACCCGACGGGCCACCTGTTGCATGCTGCCCTGGAACGAGATGGTTGTATTCGATCGGACGCGTTGTGTTGCTGGTTCCTCGCCGAGAGTCGCTTCGAGAAACTCTTTTCGTATCTGCAGCAATCCTTTGGCCAAGACGTCCATGTGTCGGTGCTGGAACGACAGAACGATTTATGTCGATTCAAGTTGACGTCTACTTCTTGTTCTTCTCCGTTGTCGTCGACCAGCTCTCCGAGTTCGACCCACAGCGGATCCCCATCGCATCAGTCCCTTCGCATTTCCCGCGTGTTTGCCGTGGTGGAACAAATGAAAGAACAGCTGGACATTCATGAGTACAGTGTATGTCAGACCACCCTGGAGCAGATCTTCAACGCATTTGCTAGTCAACAGCGCGAAGAACTAGGTGTCGCGAGAGGGGTGATGCAGTAGCATTGCAAGTAGTTGCAGCAGGTCGTCCGCGGCATCCTCGATCGAGCGTGTAAGTGTTTTGACGCCAACTGATTCTTTGAGGACCTCTCTTGGAGTTGTCTTTGGCTTCCTCCTGATGGTTTCTTTCACTCTGCAAAAGGGCGAAAACCAAATGAAGTGTTGTTGTGATCAGCAATCTATTGGTCTCTTTGGTGACATGCCATAAGCATGTCAACCACCACTTGACCACAAAGCCTTGCATGGTCAACACCCCAGCATTCACTGTCTCAACTCATCAACCTGGTTGCAACGTCCACACTGACCCAACCAACGTTTTTGGTCGCTCCAGTGGTCAAAACTCATCAATCGATCATGCATGGATGGTCCATAAAGAGGTTTTCTGTCAAGTCAAGGTGCGAGCAGCGGAGACTGCTCCATCACAACATTGTGCGAATTCAACTGACTGTGGTGGATGCCATAGCAGAGGTTGACGAAGGGACCAATCGGCAACCAGATCGCTGTGCCAAACCTTTCCTATCACTCCATTCTTGTGAATCACCTCAACAATATTGAAGAATCGTGCGGCTTACCATCCTGACAGGGGCAGACTTGCCATCATCGAAACGTTGGCGAAAATACCCAGACACGGGATCAGAGGAACCCACCGACAGACAAAGGCCACCTCTTCTTCCGTGCAGCCACACTGTCAGTCAATCCATCCAGCACCCCCGTTTGGTTGGCCACTCACATGTTGTGTTCCAGTCGTGACAAGCGGCCGAAGCGATGCCGAGAGCCAACACGAAGACCAGATGAAGAATGGCGAGCCAGTTGAATTCTATGGCCAACGACAGACCCAGAGATGCCACCAAAAAGTTACCAAGACAGGTGGGTAGTTCCATGGGACTTCCCTCTGGAGATTTCAACCGGAGAATCAGCACACCAGCGTTGACAAAGGTGAAAACTTGAAGTGTTCCGCAAGAAATGACATTGACAAGAAAGTCCAAGTCAAACACCAGTCACAATTGTACTACCAACAGGCACTTTTGTCCTGCTATCCACGTCACCCGAGACGCGAGGAAGAAGACCTTACGAAGTGATGGAGCGTGAAAACGACTGACGACAGTAGAAATGCCAATGAGCCCACTCACATCTTTGGGCATTTTGTAGAAAATCCGTGGTTGGGCCATCAAACAGGCTGCAGTTAGGCCGAAGATGGATCCGTAGGATACGAGTTTGGCTGCCCAAGTGCTGTGGTGATAGGTGAACGCATTGACGACCGGGATGGCACCTCCAAGAGTGTCTTGTGGGGCCATGCTGTCATGAGCACGAGCCATTGTGAGCTGTTGATGGACAGATCGTGAGTTTGAGTTCCTTATCCAGTGACAACCAGGAGACACCTATGGAAATGGCCATGGAGATCAACAAAGAACTGATAATGGTGATCGGCAGCTTCTTCTGCGGGTCTACAACTTCTTCCGCAAGACACGCGACCATGTCAAAGCCGAGGTACGTGAAGAACACCACACCAGCTGTTGTGATCACGCTTTGCAGACCCTACGGCGAAAACCATGTGCATTTTGTCATCAATTGTGATGGAATGGGTGGCACCGATCACTCACATTAGGCATAAAATGTTCCCAATCATGCCATTCTACTTAAGTACTGCCAAAAGCCGATCACAAAGAAAAGAACCGAGACGTTCAACACCGTGATGAATGTGTTGAAACCGGACGATTCTTGACTCAGCCACCGTGTGAACGATTCCATCCCCAAACCAATCGCCAAGTGAATGAGCAAGCAGGTCCCACCTTCACACCAGCAACCAAGATGATGGTGCATGCGACAACAAGAAGTGCCGCCATGATACTGATACTCCACGAAAGACTGGACTCAATGTTGAACTGAACCAACCAGTGGGGGATAGTGATACCCAGTTGCTATGAGTGAAGTCATCTCGATGATGTCAGTCTTTCTCAAGCCATTGTGGTCAACCCAACAACCATTCAGCGTGGAAGAGACTCACAGTCAGCAGTGTTTCCGCGTACGAAGCCCAACTACGCGCTATGCCAGCAAGCAGGCATGCTCTTGACCGTGCACTGGCAGAGTTCGCAAGACTCGACCAAGCGTGGGAGATAGACGTGCACGAGAATGAGTGTGATGATGTGCAAGTTGGTTTTGGGCAACTGGCTGTCCATCTACGGAAATGGATGAAAAGTGTGCTGGCATACACTAGGAAATGGTGGTGACGCTTGCGTTGGCTTGTGTCCAGTTAAATCCAGCCAAGCGTTCGTTGGCTGGCCAAGTCTGGTGTCAATTGGACACGATGCTGCACCAAATGGAATGGCGTGTCGAATGTGCAGCATCTAAACTACATTGAAAGAAACTGACTTTTGCATTTGTGCTGCTTTTGTGGCCTGTTGACAAAAGTGTTTGGCACTCGTCATCGAGGCAACACGGGTGCCGCCGTTTATCGCAGGATTGGAGCATCACATGTGAGGTGCCTGCAAGTGGTGTTGGATGAAGGATGAAACGATGCAAGTGACTCGATCCAATTCAACCGGTCGTTCAAAGTAGTCTCCAAACGGCATTCCATTCACATTTCTTACGAGGTGTATGTACATCTGCACCACAAGAAGGCACTGAACGGAACTTACAGGGCCCTCCACCAACACAACCAAGCTCCGACCCACACTGCATCAAAGGATTTCACTCGTCATCGCACATACCGCTTGCTTCTTACGTCAGTATAAAGTGCACATGCTCACGCACGCGTCGCTGCAATATACAACGCCCAAGCACGACTCAACCCGTCGTCCAGATTCGTGCGCTCAAGGATACCCATCGCCGTGTCCTTGTTCAAGGTCGCGTAGTTGGTGTACAACAACGACAACCATGGATTGTTGGTATCGGCTCCCGTCACAATGGCTTCGCGGGACAACACATCGTCCCATTCTTGCTGCACGAAATCGCGTGTGCGCACAAACTCGGTGATGGGAGTGAACGGCAGCATCTGAATGCCGTTGATGGCGTACTTTTCGGGACTGAACCACGTCGCATAATCCGCCTTGTTGTCGAAGAAGATCCCCGTCACGTGGTTGCGCAGGATCTGTCGAGGTTGCACGGTATTCTCGTTGGTAATGAGGAAGTACGACTTGATGGATCGCGCATTCAGATTCACCATCAGTTGGCCCTGACGCTCAAGCGCGGGGTTTCCGCGCACACGACCGTACAATGCCAGACCATAGTGGAAATTGATCTCTTCGGACGTACTCTCTTGGTCTTTGCCATCGGCAAAAGGAGTCACTCCATGCGAGTACGAATGACCACGGTACCAGTCGAAATTGCGGAATTTGGGGAAGCATGGGTCCTCGGTCGATGGATTGGCCACGTCACGCACCAAAAAGTCCACTACGCGGTTCAGGTCGTTTACACGATCCCACGCACCATCCAAATAGTTCACGATTGCGGCCGTTACGATCCAGTAGCCATAATGATAGTGGTGATCGTTGTACACCGTGTTGCCGAAATCGACCCACTTGTCGTTCTTCTTGAACCCTTCCGAGCTGACAATGCCGCGATACACGGTATCATACATGAGCGCATTGGTCCAAGAGTTGGTCAGCATGGGAGCCAGCACTTTCTCCAACTTACGAAGACATTCTTCCAGCAGCGTTTCGTCGCCGCTTCCGATAATGGTTTCATCGTAGGCCATCAAGCATAGCGACGCGTACTTTTGCGCCAACTTGCCATTGAAGTAGTAGCTTCCACCAACTGGAATGGTCCACTCGGCACGAATGTCCTTCACCAAAGTGTCATTGATTTTGTTGACGTACTTGGCATCAGCCTTGCGAGGTGGATAAAAATCGATCGGCACATGCTCAGGTTCAGTCAACGTCCAAGTCGCCGGGTTGCACACAAATGCCTGTTGAGCTCCGTGGGTCGCCGAGTTGAGCACCAATCCATCCATTTGGGAGCAAGTGGAGCGATCCAAAGAGTTCAAGTGATGTGGCTGAGCAAAGTGCAGCAATCCGTGGCGACAGTCACCTTCTGTTTCCCAGTCAATCACAAAGGACGAAGCATCCTGGATGATGACGTTGCCGCCTTTCACCACACACGAACTGTACTTGTCCAAAGTAGCAATCGACGAGTCGTTAGCAACCAACGCAATGCGGATAACACCATTGAACGGACCGTTGGTGGACACAAGAGCTTGGGTGCCATCCGCGCGCCAGTTGATCGAGCTCGAAGAGTACACAACCCACGTCTGACCGTTGTTCAACTTGAGCACACTTTTGGTCTTTTCAGTCGTGGCACTGATGATGGCACCAGCCGTCACAATGCGAGGCGTCAGATTGGTGTATTTGGCCGATACATAGGCCATACCGGACACCACCGATGCTTCAAGCTTGGAGTTTCCCTTGGTCATCTCCAGATTCACGCCCATATCATCCCACGAGCCCACATGGAACGACGGTGGAGAGTCGAACTCAGTGCCACTGAGCGTGATCTCATCGACCCAGGCATGGGAAAAGAACTTGTTCGCATCGCCATTGCCGCTGCTCCCACCAAAAAAGCGACGCGCAAAGGGGTAGTTCACGATCAACCCCAATGGGGCATTGGCCGCCACACCTGGACGAACGGCATAAGGATTGGACCAAGCCGGTTCAAGTCTCGGGTTAGCATCATTGGCGATGTAGTTGCCCCACCACTTGTTGGTCGGGATGGGTTTACCATTGACATCGACAAAGCGGGGTGGCACCAGACGGGCATTGCCGTCGTTGTACTCGAACAATTCTGGCGGTGGTGGACAGGTATTCAACACTGGCGGGTTCCCACGAGCGCTCTTTGGGTTGCGCTTGAGCATGTCGATCTCGCTTGGCTGGCTCGAATCCGTGAGCACATCGACTTCAAGCTCGGATTGCAACAAATCGACATCATCGAACGAAAACCTCAGTGTCGGTTCCGGTTGGGTAGCCGCGAGTTCGGCCTGGATCGACGAGTCGTTCTTGCCAATGATCTGTTGACCGCTGATGCTCTGGGCCGCAAGGCACCACGCAAGAGGCAGACAAGCAAACAACCGCATTCTTCTTCGAGGAGATCAGTCGGATCGGCTAGAAGAAACTTGTAATTGGCTTTGTGAGGAACGAGGCCAATTGGATAATGACGATCAACATGGAGCATCAACAACAAATGAGCACCGCACAACACCACACAAAGGGTTGAACAAGAGCCGGAGGAAGATGTAGTAAATGGTCATACACAAGACTAATTGGCGGTACACTAGTAACCGCATCACTCGCGTCTCCATTTCGGGTGAATCCCTGCAAACCACACGACCAAAATCCGTGGGACACTTGAATCCTCAGTTGGTGCATGAGAGTGACAGCTGGTGCTTGCATCAGTCAATGGGTGGCCATAAAACCAGCTGCTTCAATTAGTCGACATGTGACTCACCTCGAGAGTATTTGGACAGGAGCCCTGACGAACCAGATGGTGGCGGCGACATCCATGTTGAAAGGGCAAGCTGCTGGATCCCATCAACAGCAACAACACGGTCAAGAAAGATTGAGTGCTCAGACGCAGATGCACGATTCTCGATGCGTTTCATCCCTTGCCAGGTTCGACCGTACATCTGAATGCGACGACAGAAACACCAGACAACACGACCAACCGAAACAGATCCAGAAAGGCCAGAACCTTTGATGGCGCGTGCCTCCCCGTGAACTGAACTGCCAATAAGCCAGCCAGTGGCAGAGCCTGACGAGTCTGACCGACTCAGGCAGCCACCAAAATTGACCACATCGTCGCCTTTCGACCGACACCATAGCAACTCAAGCAACTGAATGCAGATGCAGTGCGAACTGGCTGTCGGGGCGTGCGACACGCATGACACGAATCCCGTCTGCCGGGTTTTGGGTCGTTCGAGTTGTTGAAGCGTTGCTGCTATGAACAGGTGCTGGGGAAGGTCGTTTGGGCAATATGCGAAACATTTGTCGTGTTGACTACCGCTGCGCACAGAAAGACCATGGGGAGCATGTTGGCTTTCTTTCGGGTCGCACCCCTGCTGTGACCACAGCTGCTCACCAAAGCGACAGTGAAAAGAGTACACGGCTGCATGTTGCTGCCATGAGTCTTCCATGGACCATCGAGCTGTTCGAATTGTGTGGCAATTGGTAGCACAACCTTATGGTGAGAAGCTCGTTCCAAACAAAGCTCACGATCCAAGTAATGGCCATGCGCAAACACATTTCCCTTCATCCCAACCAGCTGGAAGGAAAGTTTCAACTCGCTGATGACTTGCACCCCCGCAGCGTCGACTCGTCTCGTGACGGCCTTTTGTTTGTTGTGTTGGAGGAGTGCTTGGCCCGACGCCGAATTCGCTGACAGAAAACCGCATGCACGAAGGACCACTGCGACATCTCATTGAGGTCAGGGGGCTTTCAAAAAGCTCAAGAGCACATGGGCCACATGCCCCAGGTGTCTCATGCAGCAAATCACATTGGGGTTGGAAAAACTGCTTGGAGTGGTGCGTTCGGTGCTGGTAGAATAGTAGTTCACTTGTGTGCAACTCGACGAAAACAAGAGAAGGATCCAAAAAGACAGCAGGACCCGCGCAACGAACGACGATCAGCATCGAGTAACGTCGCAAAGCTTTAGTTCCAGATGCCACAACACCACACAAAAGCCACATGATCGTCACGCACTTGGCACTTAACCAGCCATGTCCATCCCATTTTGACGAGACACAAAGTCGATGAGGACGGTAATCGATTACAGAATTCTTGGAGGATCATGTCATCAGCTGTTCGTCCAGATACCAAGGGAAAGATCCATATTGACATCTCCTTGCGGCGTATCCTGCACAAGAACTTCGGTACCCACAGGGCGCAGGTCCCCCCACGATTCGGCCGCTCATGCGTGTGTCCATGGCTCGGAATCGTCAAAAGGTTCCGTATCGAACCACGCGTCAGCATTCAGTCTCACCAGCAAACCATTTGTGCGGACAAACGGTTTGCTTGCTTTGGCAATCGGTCAGCAAAAGCTCTGCACACGTGGGGTCGCCTCCAAGCGTGGT
The DNA here is from genome assembly GCA_027475765.1 of Paralagenidium karlingii. Lineage (NCBI taxonomy): Eukaryota > Oomycota > Peronosporomycetes > Paralagenidium > Paralagenidium karlingii. The sequence continues at coordinate 161,986 of JAMFLO010000013.1, forward strand.
CAGCGCCCAAGCAACGCCAACAGACCAGCTGTCCCACCAGGACAGCAAGTGACTTGATGCCGTCACGCGCAGCAAGCAGATTGATTGCTGCAGGCGACCAAAAGACCAATCTGATACTGATACTGATACTGATGCTCATTCATGCTCATGCTCATGCTGGTTCTTCGGATGATCGTCTGGATGAGGTTGAGTATCCGGCAAGGCATCCGGATAATCGTACCCTTCCGATGTTGACCTTGCCGTCGGGGAACGCGACCAAACCCGAATGGAGTTTCCATCCCTTTTGCATCATGGGAAAGCGGGGGGTTGCTTGACGCGGTCCAGAGAAGACGAAAGCGCATCTGCGTGTTTTCTCTCAATGCTGCACTTCAACCTCATTTCATACACTGGCAAAACGCATACCCTGTACAAATCAAACAACCTATGGCAGATCGATTTAGGCAATCATCCCGGATAATACCCCATTTGTGCAAAAATCGATTCATCCTCCTTTTTTATAGATCGACGTATATGATAAAAAACCTCAAAGGTATTGAGATCCACCATGAGGGACCGCCCATCGGGGACCAATCCAAGTCGGCCAACTGATCACACTGCGCGCGTGCGTTCCGCTTTGGGTTTTGTGAGCACTTTGGACACGCCATGGACAGGAGATTCAAGCATGCGATGGTCTTCGTCGTGGCGATGAGCGTCGCTACCTTCTCCCCTTCCGTTGGTCAAGACGTGGATGATTCTCGGCCGTCGGGTGCTTTCACCGGGAGCTCCAAGTATCCTGCCGAGGTGCAAGCGCTGATGGATCCGACTGTGAGTCCTTGTGACGATTTCTATCGATATGCGTGCGGCGGATGGCTCCAAAGCTACGAGTTGCCTGCCAATCTGTCCACGTATAGCTATGCGATCAGCCAGATCGCCGACGCCGCCAGTGAGACGCTCATCGACATTTACAAACAACACAAACCATTGGTCAGTGAGCTCTTCGAGTCGTGTATCGACTTGAACCAACTCGATGCAATTGGCACGCAACCGGTCAAGTCCATGCGAAAGCAAATCGCCAAAGTGACCACCAAAATGAAGTTGTTTCGAATCGCTGGCTCCCTGTCGGCCCACGGTCCGTCTTTCTTGGTCTCTCTGTCAGTTGCCACGGACCCGGAGAATTCAACGCGTCATGTGTTGGTGGCGGATTCGTCCAAGTTTGTGGTGGGTGACCTCAGGAAATTCAATACGACGGGGTATGACGAGAACGTGGAGCAAGTGTATCGCATCTACATCTCAAGACTCTTCACTTTGAATGGCGTGGACACCTCACTCGCAGCAAAACATGCCGAGACAGTGATCCAACTGCAACAGCAGATCGCGTCAATGGTGACCCGCAACCAAAACAAATTGATCGCGTTCTCCAAGGCCGCCGCAAAGTATCCCCACCTGGTGAAAGCTCTTGCCCAGGGACTCAACGTTTTCAAACATTCCTTATTGAAGCCTCACGACATGATCCTGATGAGCAAGCCAACGTACTTTGACGCAATTGAGCAGTTCATTGAAGACACAGCTCTAACCTCCCTGAAGACCCTTCTGGAGTTTCAATACCTGGACTTTGCGTCCCAGTACATGGGCCAAAGCTTTCTGGATGCTCGCTTTGAGTTCTACGGCAGAGTGATCAACGGATTAGAGACGCCTTCTTCACGTGAACAATGGTGTGCTGGCGTGGTGCAGACGTCATTTCCGGATCTCGTTGGCAAGTACTTTTTTGAGACAAGATTTGATGCCGACAGCGAACAAACGGCGTCGACCATGATCGATTCCATTGAACAAGCCATGCAAAACAGAATGCAGCAAGCCACGTGGTTGGATGAACCCACCCGCGAGGCTGCTCTCAAGAAACTCGGGATGATCATCAAACAGATAGGCCATTCGGAGACGGTTGAAGACTTTAGATCCACGTTGCATTCCAAAAAGTTCTTTGCCAACGTCAAAAAGATCCGTGACTTCAAGACGGCGCGTTCGCTCGCCAAAGTCAATCAGCCGGTCGATCGTGACGAATGGTCCATGAGCGGCGCAACCGTCAATGCCTTCTACCGTCCATCCACAAACCAGATCGTGTTCCCTGCTGCCATTCTTCAACCGCCGTACTTCAGCGGAATCTACCTTCCGGAACAGAACTATGGCGGCATTGGGCTTGTTATGGGTCACGAACTCACCCATGGTTTTGATAACACCGGACGTCTCTTTGATGGCGATGGGAATGTCGAGTTGTGGTGGACCAACCAGACCAATGCCGAGTTTGCAAAGCGTGCGCAATGTTTGGTGGATCAATACAGCCGTTTTCGAGTCAAATCCGAGGAGAATGACTCGAGTGTGGTGTTGGGCAAAGTGAATGGCACGTTGACTCTAGGAGAAAACATTGCGGACAACGGAGCGTTTAGTCTTGCGTTCGATGCGTTGCACACGCAATTCACACAGTTGGAGTCGAGTCAGCGGCGTCTCAAGCAACAGGTGACAAGAGAACACAACGACAATCACCGCATTCACGTCCACGTACGCATCCACCGTGAAGGCCACCAAAGAGACGACAACCTGCCATCTGATCAAAACTCCAATGTTTTGAATCCTCGCGATGAGCATTCACTAGACGATCGGGATCGGTTGTTTTACGTCTCGTTCGCACAGTCGTGGTGCAGCAAGAACCGAGATGAATGGATGAAGCGATTGCTTTCACAAACTCATTCTCCGCCCATGTTCCGAGTGCATGGCGTGATTCAGAATGATTTACGTTTTGGCGAACTCTTTGGCTGTCCCGTCGGAACTCCAATGAATCCAAAGAACAAGTGCCAGGTCTGGTAATGCTCCTGAGTTGGTCATTGTGATCTCATCAACGGCAACAAATCATAGTATGATTCATGCAAGTTTCTCATGTATTTCGGCAGTTGTTTCGATGATTCGCATCGAAACAATTGCCGAAATACATGGGAAACGATCTATCAACGACCGTGTTGGCATATCTTTGGTCGTGGTGTACCAAGGGAACAATGTCTTTCATTGCCACGTCTGACGTCACCTTCTACTTGGAGCTTTGGCAAACCAATGAAATCCACATCCGCACTTCCTGAAGCGTGATGCTTTCTCTCCATCTAGCACTATTACCTTGAACGGCTTTGCTCAATTCAACGCTTCAATCGCAATTTGCTTTGGGAACCGTCCATGAGGCTTGTAACCTGCGTGCTCGTTGCCGTCTATTGTCTGTTGAAAACGTTCATGTATTAAAGAAGATCGCATCTCAAAACTCTAAGCGTCGTCTTTCGTGAACAATTGAGTGTTCAGTTGCGGCGTCGTCAGTGAGACTCAAGTCAGCAAGAAGGTTGACAGGATGAACTGCTTGGGTCACAGCTGGAGTAGGTGACTGCAGATCATCCTGTGGGGTAGTTGGCGTGGCCATCGATGCAAGTTGGGGTTGAACATGTACTCTTTCAGGAGTCTCAAACACTAGGCGACTCTGCACGTTGCGGCTGCCGATCGGTGTGGTGGACAAACTAGCAGAGTAGGTGGTAGCTCGGTTCGCGCTGCGATGGGAACCATGCTGTTGCTGCTGTTGGGATAAAAACGCGTTGGCACTCATAAACCCAGGAAACACTCTGTTGGCATTGCGCTGGGTCAATGGAGTGCGTGGAGGCGTCATCTCACTGCGATCAGAAATGCAACCCGTTCGTGAGACCATGCAAAGGCAAAAGGCAACTCAGCAGGTAGAATGACGCACCTAAAGCTTTTCCGACACAGTGGACAGCCATTTTGGTTAGTCAACACGCACTCTTTGACACATTGGAAATGAAAGACATGTCCACAAGTTGTGCGAAACAATGCCTTGCCAACGCGCTCCAAAGGACACAAACACACGGCACAGTCTTCTTCGTGCAGCGTCGATTCGTTCACGGCCACAGCTGATGCATCAGCCAACGAAGAAGAAGAAGAGTAAGTTGATAAAGATGACGCTGCTTTGCTGGAAGAATTGGACGAAGAAGGAGTGCAGTAGCACGGAGCAGAACAAGAAGAAGATGATGCGTCGCTGGTCTTGGACGGCGTTCGGAAAGGAGAGCCTGCACGCTTGGTGTGGTGGTTGCCGGACGTCTCAGAAGCCGTAAAACCACCATTCGGTGCAGAATTTTCGTCTCTTTCCATTTCCAGTTGTCTCAATCGCGTCTGTAGCGTTTCAATCGCTTGTTTCAACGCTTGGATCTCGGCGTTTTGCTCGTGGCATCGTACACAAGGCGGTTGTATCATGCGCTCAGCCATTTTGCTTTTTTAAACGGAATCTTGAGGTGGACCACATCAACAATCCTTGTCCCTTGTTGAAATCAGTAGATGACGAAACAAGGGATATCCGCATCATCGGGTCAGCAAGCAGGTCACAGGATTCTCAAAGGAAGACAGACCAAAGCGACGCGAGAGGTGGACAAGTGATGGGCAATTGCATTGGATTGTCTTCTTCGAACGGCCCCGGCCCAATTGGCGCTTACGGCGATGAGTTTCTGGACGCGTTGTTCTTTCCGGATCCGGCCATGCCGTGCCGACATCACCACGAGAACCCTCACGGCTGCAAGCGCAAAAACTGTCGGTTCAGCCACGAGACCACGTCGCTCGTCAAGTTCCTCAACTATTTGCGGCAGGCCAAACGCTCCATGGACATTTGTGTGTTCACGGTCACTTGCGACGAAGTGAGTGGAATGCGTTTTGGCTGCTTGCTGACTGTGCATTTGAATGTTGCACTGAGGTGATCTGGTGATGGCGATCTAATCTGCTAGTGACTTAGATCGCCAATGAAGTACTTGCTGCTCATCAACGCGGCATCAAAGTGCGCGTCATCACAGATGATGACCAGTCCAAGAGTCTTGGATCCGACATTCAGAAGTTTATCGATGCAGTGCGTTGCTTGTTTGATTCTGCTGGTGGCAGCTGTACCGACTGAGACTTGGACTTTGTGTGGGCTTCGGTTACATTGCAGGGAATCCCAGTCAAAGACGACAGTGCCAAAACGCACATGCACCACAAGGTATGCTTTTGTATTTGCTGGTGCTTTTGATCGCTTTGGGAGCGCTCGCGTCGTTTCACTGATGATGATGTGTTGATAGTTTTGCATCATTGATGGCCAGTTGCTGCTCAACGGATCCTTCAATTGGAGTCGCCAAGCCGTGCTTGGAAACGCCGAAAACGTCATGGTCTCCAGAGGGCCCTTCACACAGCACTATTGCGACCACTACGAGGAGCTGTGGCGCAAATACAAGCAGAGAAAAGCCTAGAGAATAGCCTCCCATCTTTCATGGGAAAACAGGTTCATAGCTTGTGATGGCCAGGAAATGGCGATGATGTATTTTTAGCCAATGAAAAGCATGAAATGCATACTTTTAACCAATCATTGCTGTTTGTCGGCCTACCCAACCAATCAACCAGAAGCCATCATGTTGCGGCAAGTGTGGACTTCGCAGCGACGCAGTTGGCTCTGTGGATCGCGTCACTTTGGGTCCAGTGCTTTGCTCCACTCAGCAACAGGCGCGGATACAAGTGCACCAGCAAATGCAGCTGAAGATGGCATCTCCAACACGCTGTCCAAGATAGCGCTGCGTCCTCAGCGAACCCGTTTGCGTGTTGCACTGGTCGGCCGTACCAACGTGGGCAAATCGACGCTTTACAATCGTTTGACCAAGTCGCGCGCCGCCATTGTACACAACGTGCCTGGAACCACTCGAGACAGAAGATATGCCCTGGTGAATGGATCTGTTTGGCTTGTGCGTTTATCTTCTGGCTCATGAGTGTTTGACGATGCCGTTGGTTGATGAAGGGCCGACTGGCTGGCATGGAGTTTGATGTGATTGACACGGGTGGCCTTGAAGATGCGCCGACTGGAACGTAAGAACATGCTGGTTCTGTTTCGAATGGATGGCTTGGTATATGTGGCTAAGTTGAGGTTGGAACAGATTGGAAGAAGGCATGCTTCGCCAGACGCTCAATGCTGTTCATGAAGCCGATGTGGTGTTTTTCATGATTGATGGACGGCAAGGCGTCACGGCCATTGATTCCCATTTTGGACGATGGCTGCGCAAGCAGAACCCGGCAGCGCCGATCCACGTGATTGCCAATAAAGTCGAAGGATATCCTGATCGATGGCAGGATGCCTTGAACGACTGCTATCAGCTGGGAATGGGTGGGGTTTTGGCGTTGGTGGTGATGCGGTGGATACCAGCTTGGATGAACTGAATTATGTTGGTATCATTTTCAGGAAGTGCAATTCCTTTATCAGCCGAACACGGCGATGGTTTGACCCATTTGATCGACATTTTGATGCCCCTCTACGATCAAAAGGAAAAAGAATACCAAGAGCTCCTCCAAGAGTTCGAAAAAGAGCATCCTGATGCTACTAAAGAAGATGTGAGTGGCTCTTCTTGTCTGAGTGCGTTGCCGATGGTCAGTTGACCGCTTTGTTATCCAATGGGCAGTCCCAGTCTCTCAAACTTGCAATTGTGGGACGTCCCAATGTCGGCAAATCGACATTGTTGAACAAGATTGTGCGCAAAGATAGAGTGCTCACCGGCCCAGAGTACGTCAAACGACAGCGATGGCACCAATCATTGAGGCAGCAACTGACTGGGAAACCATCGTTGGTTTGATTTCCAGACCTGGAGTGACGCGTGATGCCGTTGAAGTTCCATGGAGATTTCGAGGTCAAGAGATCAAGTTGGTCGACACTGCTGGTATTCGTAAGCACAGCAAGGTATCACAGTTGTCCTCAGATTCTACGGCAGGCAGGCGAGTGATTTGCTTCTAACGGCTTCTTCTTCTTCTGTTCGTTGCATAGCGTGATCTCACGAATCAGATCGAGAACTTGTCTGTGCGAGACTCGTTTCGAGCGATTGAGTCGGCGCAAGTGGTGATTGTGGTCGTGGATATGAGTGAAAGCAAAATGATCCACTTGGACAAAACCATTGCTCAGCGGGTATGGACTCGTGCTGCGTTGGATGGAACGGCAGGTAACTGAACCGTCTGACCTGGTCTTCATTGATCCATCCAGGTGATTGAAGAAGGACGCGGATTGATCATTGCCGCCAACAAATCCGACCTTTGTGCCAACGTGGAAGCCGAAATGGATCGATTGCGAAACGAACTTGACGACTCTTTGGCGCAAGTTCGTGGTGTGCCAGTGGTGCCGATCTCGGCCCTGTCTGGTAAAGGCATTCGCAAACTTCTTCCCGCCGTGTACGTCATTCGTGTGGACTTGTATGACTTCACTGTCCTGTTGACGACATGCTGACCAACGGGAATGTGACCTCTTGGGTCTTTGTCTGTCTGTCTTCTCAGCATGAACGCGTATGAACGCTGGGATTTGCGTGTATCGACTGGCAAACTCAACCGTTGGCTTGCGGCGATGGCGCGCCATCATCCACCGCCGACCGCCAAGGGCAAACAACTCAAAGTCAAGTACATGACCCAAGTCAAGTCGCGTCCACCGACGTTTGCACTGTTTGTCAACAACCCAACGGCAGTGCCTGAGTCGTATCAGCGCTTTTTGATGAACCAGTTGCGTGAAGAATTCGATATGTTGGGGGTACCAGCGCGGCTCTTACTGCGCGGCAACAAGGAGAATCCGTTCCAAAAGTCCGCCCGTGGTAAGTCGTCCAAACCCAAACGCGTGGCCAGTGTCGGCATTCAGAATAAGCATGGCAAGCAGTCCAGCAAACGACGATCCGACAAGTGAGCGCGGTACAGATAGTAGATGGTGAGCGAGCAAGCCAACATAGGGGCTTTGTGAGTGGTAAAGGACCTACGCAGCATGACACCTTTGCCGCTTTTCTCTTTTCGTTCAATTCGATTGATTGGTTTTTTTGTCGTCAACACAAAGCTCTTCTGCCCTGAACAAACCATTCTTTCGTCTGCTGATCTAGTGTGTCTGCCATGACGGCTCACGCCTTCAAATGAGGAAAGCACTGTTCCAGGGTGAAGCCCTTGTCCGAGTGTTTGCTGGTGAAGTGGTCATTCAGCGCCGATTGCTACAAAGACAACACGCATGTCAGCCATCCCAAAGTCCATTCACGGATCCGTTTTGGTGGCGCCAACACTCACATTGGCCGTGATCATAAAGGTGGTCATGCAAATCTTGCACTTGATGGCTTCCTTGTCCGACTGCATTTTGCCCTTGTTGGCCGCATGGCTTTTCTGTTTGGCTTCTTTCATCTTCTTCTCATTGTTGCGGTCTCGTTTGGTTTTGCTCTTTTGACCGTTGCCACCGCCCATGGCTGACTCGTTTGACTCGTTTCCAGTGGTTTGGGGGGGGCTGCTTGGAAAGGAAGATGAGGTTGATGGCCGCCGCGCCTTCTTTTGTTCTGGATGGACCAGCAAAATCGGAAGAGGAGAAACGAACTGAGGTGGACCACACCACACTCGCTCCCAGGCACCGCTTGGCGTTAAAGCAACACAATTAATAGGTCAATTGTGGTGCCTGTTCCCCCATTGAGTTGAAACCTGACAATTTCAACTTAGTAAAATAACAGCAATTTTTCAGGATGGTTTACCAGTCCAATCCTGGAGACTAGGCACAAGTGCAACGCGAAGTCACGGAACCCATCCAATTGGTTGGAGACGAGTGTCCACGACGACAAAAATCTGTGCAAGTTGCGCGGATCCATTGGGTGTTATCCGTGGGTGCATCGCTTCTACTTCGACCAACCACAGACGTCGGATCACGAGACGCAAAATAACGAAGAGTTCGGTTGATGTGAAGCGACGAACAGCAAAGCGAGAGCGGAGATCTTCGTCTGAAAGTGTGTGATGGCAAGTCGCGTGTATCAAGCGGCGTGGTACGACATTGAAGTGGATAGCACTGCTCAGATCAGAGATGGAGAAGTCGACCACTCTTCGAAAGGAACAGCCTCGAGGAGAGGGAAGACGGTGGACAATTGATGAAGCAATGCGGTTGCGTTTGATTGCGCCTTTTGGGAAGCATGGGATGACGCTACATAGGCAGATAGAGTATACACGCACGATTAATCGTCAATCAAGCACCATTTGTTATTGCTGACTCGCTTGAACTGATTTGGAACAATGTTTCATCGCCTGTTGTCATCCGGAATAGTTAGTGGTGTGTCGGCGGTGTTGGTAGTACATCGTTGCACTTACACGAGTCATCAGAGATTGAGAAATCGCTCGCCATGTCTCCAAACTCCTTGCAGTGTGTTGGATGGTGCCGTTTGGGCAGTGTCGATTCAGTTCTGTTCGAGCTGGCTTCAGATTCCTGGTGCGTTATATTACTGAGGCACGTTTGTCATCGGATCCAAAAGCAACGTAAGATAGAATGATAGGGTAGGGTTATTGGGTTGCATTACGTGCTTGGCACCACCCGGATGTTGCAGCAACTGGCATTGTTGCACCAAGCCCCGCAACTACATGATGTGGTCCACTCCATGCGAGCTTGAAACGACACAAACTCTCCCGCCTCATCATGCAACAATGCAATTGGGGCGATCCTGTCGATGACCATGCTGCGGCCAAAGGATTCCCTCCGCCAGTTGCATCAGCACCTTCCTGCGACGACCAACAAGAGCATCAAGAAGAAGATCAAGATGAGGAGAGTGTCGCCATCGTGGATTTCCATTCCTTGCAGCAAGAAAACGCCATTCTCCGCGCGCAAAACTTGGCGTTGACCAAGTACAAAGCCAACTACGAGACCCTTTGTAGCCAGATCGTCGAACTCAACAACCAAGTGGGTCTGCAACTGCAACGCCATGAGCATGATGTCGCCACACTCAAGCAAACCATCGCAGGACTATCAGCTGCCAACCAATCGCTCTCCCAGCAACTGCAGGACACCCAGAACAAGCTGCTGGTGCAGCGCGACTTTGCCAAACAGGACCGAGAGTATTGCGATCGCGTGCACAAACAGTTGGCGACGGCTGCAGAATTGCTACAGGCCACGGAAAAACGCATGCAAGCCAAAGAAAAAACACTGGAAACCACGATTGATGAGAATGCCAAGCAACTGGCGGCCTGCCAGCAAGAAAACCAACAACTCTTGCAGTCGAATGACCAGATGCAGAACGAGATCCGTACACTCGAAGCGCAGATCCAAAGCCAAAGACAAGAATCCGACCAAAGACTGCAAGAAGTCGAAGCCAAGCATGCCAAACGGCATCAACACCAACAAAAACAATTGGAGAAGCAACAGTATGAATTGCAAAGCCTCAAACAGGTGTCAAGAAAACTGAAAAAGCAGCTCACACAGGAAAAATCACGCCACAAGACCCAAATCCAATGCAATAAACAGTTGCGCAAAGATGCCGAGCATTTAGCTGACCTGTTAGAGTCCCAGCAAACCATTTACGAAGGCCATCATCGAAAACACCAGCGGTTAAAGCATGAAAGAAACGAATGGAAGGCCAAAGCCAATGATCTTCAGTCCAAGATCCAAGAACTGGAGCAGGAGCTGGAGCTTTTGCGGGTGAAGAGCGCTCAGCAACTTGATGAAATGGCAAAGCTCCGCGACACGCTTCAGCAGCAATTGGTCGATACCAAAGACCAGCAGCAACAACAGCTTCGTCAAGTCAAGGAGCTCACGGTCAAAGAGATCCAACAAACCAAACAACTCGTAGAACACCAAGTAGAAACCACCAAAGAGCTGGTCGAAACCAAACTGGCACAAGTTGCAACGCAGATCTTGGAGCGCAGCAAACGGAGTCAATCCCAAGCAACCCAACAAATGCTCAAAAGCGACCAACAGTTGGCACAACTGAAACAATTGCTGCATGAAAACGCCAAAAAGGCGCAGCAATCAAGCCAAGAAATGCATCATTTGCGTCAAGAACTGGGCGAATTGCAGCACACTTTTGAAGAAATCAAGAACCAACAGACCAGTTACGAGCAGGATGCCATGGCGTTTGCAGCGAGTCGAGCGAAAATGGAAGGCGCCATTCTGCAAACAGCCATTTTACAGCAAATCCAACAGAGCCATCTGATTCCATGCGACCGCGAAGAAGAGGGAGGTGGTCAGGATCCATTGCCGATGTGAGGATGCCGACCCTCCCGCCTCAGTATTTATGTTGAAGACTCGCATAGACCACGAGTCTGACGGCTTCCATTCTGCAAACTACTAGACACTGCATTGGTGGTACTTCTATTCAAATGGTGCAATCGAATCCTCATGTTGTGCCTGCCTTGGCCGACTTCTCCTTTTGGCACAGAAGCGACTCGTATCGCGTCTTGAGTTTACCAAATTCGGTGCGCAAGAACTGATTCTCCTAGAGGGTCACAAGACGCACCCATGTCAGCACCAGTTCCTGGTCAGATGGTGCACCCAACTGCACCAACTCTTCGCACCTCTTCTAAATCGGCCACATAGCTAGTGTGGTTTTGGTCGTTCTCACTGGCCCTTGGATGATGCTGGAGCTGGGCCTCCATTGCTTCTCGTTGACGGGTCAACGCGACGATTTCTTGGTCTTTTGCACTCAGCGTTTGACGAAAAGTTGCGCGCAGCGTCTCCATTTCATCCTCGCACGTGTTGTTGTTGGTTGCGGGCTTGTGGGGGTGCAGGCGCTAAAGCAACCAGCAAGAAAACCTCAGCAAGATGGGTCGTTGATCAATCGACGATGGGGCTTGCTTGCACTCACTGGAAGCCGCGTTTCGGTCTGTTTGCCGGTGTTGTTTGCAGTGCCATTGCTGGGCAACGTCGAGCCACTGTAGCCACGCAATTCGTCGATTTGGTTTTGTAGCACTTTGACCATCGCGCTCAAGCGCTCTTTTTCCACAGAAATCGCCTTGTAACTCGCAAAGTTGTTGGCCGACAGGGTCATTTTGCTACTCTTCAGTGCCATTTCCTGCACCCGCTCGCTGTCTTTGCGATACGACTCAATCGTTTGCTCTTGCTGGCCAATCTGATTTGGAATCATGCGTCGCCGTCAAAACAGAACCTCAGCCCAAGCCAAGGGTTACGTCTTTGACGGTCGTACCTGGCGTTTCTGCTCGATGACCAAAGCTTTGAGTCGCTCGAGTTCTTGCACCAGAGCTCCTCCTCCATCCATGGGAACCAAACTAGTGGTAGCGCCGCTTTCGGCGGTTCTGGCGCGCTGTTGCTGTTGTTTGTCCTGCTTCGCTCTGTCTTTGAGCGTGGCCAACTGTTTTTCCATGGCGTCGATGAGTTTGTCGTCGTTTTGGGACTTTGTGAGCAACAAATCCACTTGTTTTTTCAGATCGCTTTGGTTTTTCTCGAGGATTTTGTTGCGGGATTTGACGGCGTCGTGTTGTTTCGAGAGTTGGTTCAGTTTGCTGCCGAGTTCCTGGGTCTCTTGGGTCAGTTGGTCCACGAGCTTTTGCTTGTGGCGTTGCTGCGCGAGAAGGTCTTGTTGCGCCCTCTTATCAACATCAAGTTGCGTCGTCGGGGGGCCACTTGCGATTCCTGGTTCTGCTTGATTGGCGGTCATCAGATGGCTGGCAGCATCACTGGCAGCCGCCCCCACTGTGTTCTGGCCTTGGCTTTGCATTTGCTGCTTGAGCTGCTTGACTTGGGCCTTGAGCATGATAATCTGTTGCGCTCGTCCTCGCTTGCTGTGGCTCTCACTACCCAACTGGTTCACAATGTCTTCCAGTTTCTGGTCTTCGCCGACTTCGCGCACCAACGCTCGTTGGGTTTTCTTCAATTCTTGTTGCAACTTGTCCAGTTTGAGCTTCAGGTCAGCCACAACACTGTCATTCGCAGCAGTGTTGTTGCTGTTGCTGTCATTTGCATGGCTGTTGCTGGTGGTAGTCGGACCAGTGTCATTTGTTGAGTCGGTGGGGGCCACAAAGTCATTTGCGACGACTCCGGTAGCCTGCGCAAGTTTGAGTCCCTGTAGTTGGGTCTGCAACCGTGAACACTTGATCGTGAGCTTGTCGTTCTCGTTGGTGAGCCGCGCGACTTCTTTGTCTTGTTGTTGCAGCTTGGCGGTGGCCTCACTGGCCAGCAGTTGATCGCGTTGCATGCAGCGTTTGAGCGAACGGATCTTTTTGGCCTGTTGCACGATTTTCACATCGCGTACGTCCTTGTGCACCGAGACAGCGAGGGATCATCATCAGAAACCCGCAAGTCGAGTCCCCGTCGGCGCTCTTTTTCTCTATCCGAGCCAACTCACATGTTGCGCAGCATTCTCGTTTTGCAGAATCAAATCTTGCGCAACCGACGGATCGATGCCAGCCACAGGCATCACTGCTTCCAGTTGGATCTCGAGACTGGTCGGTTTGGTTTCAACAAGACCCAACAGTAGCGTCAGTGCAGGCATCAGTCAGTACACGCATGACAACTCCCTGGACAGTGCACCGCCACTCAACTCTTTGATTTGCTTTTTGAATTGAGCGTTTTGCACCGCAAGCTGATTGCGTTCGTTGGTGAGTTGCTGGATATCACTGACGGCATTCCATGAGAATTGACGGGCTTGACCTGAATCTGGAGTATCTGTGCCCAGGCCACTAAGACTCCCAAACTTCTCTGATGGGACTCTTGGTTGGAGATGCGCTGGTTCTTCTTGGTTTGGAGATGTTGAAGCTTTGTGCTTATTGCTGCCGGCAACTGGTCGCTCTCGCTCTTCTTCTGACGACGAGTCCTCGTCCTCCTCGTCAAAAGACGGCAACTTGAACGGCTCAGCGGCACTCTACAAAGCGCTCAGTGTCAGTCATCGATCCCCATGCCAACGGAAAGTGACCATCAGGATAGATACATCATCATCTTCTTCACGAGTCTTGACACGGCTACCACCGCCTGTCAAGACCGTCGAACTCGCACAATGCAGCGGGATCCTCGAGACACCAGTAGTAGGAGGAGGCGGACTTATAGTAGGCTTGCGCATGGTCACATCAATGAGTGTCTTGCCATTGGGCAGAATTCGTGTCTTGGTACTCTCCACTTGCATTTTCACCGTGTTTGAATTCATTTTAGTATGCCATGCAACCAACTCCAGTGATTCGTTTTTGTTTTCCTTCTACCCAACGACGGCGGCGGTGGCGGCGGCTGTGGCGGCGGCCCCCCACCGGCCCTCTAATGACGTCTATTATTATCCCTTCTCCATACCATTCCGAGGCCAGTGCGCGCAAATGGCACAATCAAGCACCCTCATGGCGTCACTTCGGGCTCCGAACTGTGTCGACGTACGCTGCCGTATTGCGACCCATGGCCATGGCGAAGCGTTGGATCCTTATGCTCGTCGTAGCCTCGCGCCAAATAGTCCACATGCACAAACGCGCGTTCGACATTGTCAAAGGACTCGACTTTGCGTTGAAGCGCCAGACTAATGTCATGGGCATCGCGTACAATCATTGTCTCTGGTGCGATCAACTCGATCTCAACCAAATAATTGTTGCCAAAATGGTACGCACGCACGACATCTGCACGCATCGAAGGATGATGCAGATCCGTCACTTCACGAATGTGCTCCACAAACTCCGGATCCGCCTCTGTGGCAACCATGCAACGGACATGTCACCACCACCAACAGATAATGAGCCCCCAAATCCAAGCAACACCAACGTCCAACAGGCACGCGTTCATTACTCACGTTTGCCGACGAGTTTCTGCACTTGTTCAATGCCCGTGTTGAGCCAGCTCCAGGCAATGTAGAGCGAGATAAGAATGGCGCCAACGGAATCGAAATACCACAACTTGCGATGAAAATGCGCCAGGGTCGAGGTTGCAATGGCCATCGAGTTACTAAACACATCATTGCGATGGTCCTAACGATGATAGCGATCGGAAGGCCCATTCGTCAACACCGAACAACACCAGGTAAGCGACGGACAAAAAAGACTCATCGGGTTCACCATGGAACAACATGGAAGCACATGGTGGTTGGAAAGCCATTTCCTACCTGGGCCAAGGCATCTGCAGACGGCGATACATCGGCGATTCGCAGGCACAAATACCACAAAATGATCTTGATACACGTGGCAAAGCCCAAAATGCCAATGGTGAAATTGGTCATGTCCAAGTCGGGCAAATGGCCCTCAAAGCCCACAATCAGTGTCTCGACCGACTTTTGTACCACTTCCAACGCTGCATTCATGCACTTTCGTTAGCAACCACAACGCCCGCCAACAAACCCCAGCCATTCAAATGCAATTATTCCCACCTCCCATGCCCATCAGCGTCGCTGAGAGAATCACTGCGATGGGTTCTAATCGTTTGCGACCGGCCGGGTACTTGACACTGGGTGTGTGCATGTGCTTGTCCGTGATACACAGCAGCGCCTGGGTAGTCAGGTCCAGAATGGAGTCCACCAACGACGACAGCACGGCCAGTGAACCACTTGCAATCGCCGCATACAATTTCGCAGCTGCCAGACACTGCATTCATGCGTTCCATCGCACAGTACACGTCAGAAATCCCAGCTACCCATGCAAGGACATTCCGGTGATTTCCCAAAATCCAAGCAACCCCGCCGACGACTCACCACATTGATAAACAACGAGGCATTCAGTGCCAAGCGCACTTGAAACGCGATGCTGGTGGTATGGGATCCGTCTTGTTCCGCATCATCAATGCTCTGCTGCAACAGTAGCGAGCGTGCCACCGCCGAGCGGCGTTCGCCGGTGCCAGTGGGCTTGCACGTGCACGTCGGGTTGTCCTCGGTTGGGTCCAACTTGTTGACCAACGGCGTGCAAACGCCCAGTTCCGGATCACTGTCTCGAAGCGTTGAGCACGCGCAGGGGTTCCGACTGCTGCTGCTGGTAGTGGTGGGCAACGTCAATTCGGTCATTTCTTGCTTGACTGGTATCTTGCAGCTACTTGGGTTGCTGGTGAACCGAAAGGACTGGAAATGGAAGCAACCTGGCGGTCCTTACCCTTTGCGAGTCGATGACCGCGGCACTTGATGATGGCGAGTCAAATGTGGGACAGAACGGTACAGGAGGGATGTGAGAAGAGACAGAGGTCGTACTTATCCGAGACATCCACCAAACCCTGATTCGTCCAGTTTCAGCGTCTTCGTCGTCCATACAAACCGCTTGTAGTTTTAATAGGTGCGAGGCAGGGCAACTCGCACTCGGGACCCCCCCCCCCCCCTTTTCCCCCACCTCGATAAAGTACGTTGCATTGTGCCATCCTGGAAACTTCAACCAGACCACACCACCAAGGGGCCACCTGATGGTGTCGAGGGCAAATGGCCAACAGGATGGCGTCCAGGACTATATTTCGCATGGGTCTTTTAGGCATAGGCGCGAAGCGTGGGATCCTTATGTTCGTCGTATTCGCGTGGCAAATAGTCGACGTGCACAAACGCGCGCTCCACGTTGCTGAAATTCTCGACTTTGCGTTGCAGCGAGAGACTGATGTCGTGGGCTTCGCGCACAATCATGGTCTCGGGAGCGATCACGTCGACTTCGACGAGGTAATTGTTGCCGAAATGGTACGCACGCACAATGTCCGTGCGCATGGAGGGATGATGCAGGTCCACGACACGACGGATCCTTTCCACAAAGTCCGGATCCGCCTCTGGGAAGACACAGTTGGATCCCAAGCAGGTAACGTCAGCGATTCCATGTGAGCCATAGCACTTGGAAATAAGCCAACAAACACCACTCACGCTTGCCGACGAGTTTCTTGACTTGGTCGTTGCCCGTGCTGAGCCAGCTGGCTGCGATGTACAACGAGATCGCAATGGCACCAACGGAATCGTAATACCACCATCGACGATGGTAATGCGCAATGGTCGACGTCGCGATGGCCACGGCATTGCTAAAGACGTCGTTGCGATGATCCTGGTTCACCCCATCAGCGAGCACGTGAGGAACTCTCATGTTGCGCAGTGCACAAAAGAGCTGTTCAAACGCACCTGTGCCAGTGCCGCGGCCGAGGGCGAGTACTTGCCGATGCGGCCACAAAGACGCCAGAGAAACATTTTGACGAGCGTCGCCACCGACAGGATGATGATGGTCAGCGCGCTCATGTCCAGTTCCGGCAAATGCCCTTCAAAGCCCAGCACCAGGGTCTGCACCGATTGTTGAACGACTTCCAACGCTACAGGAGCATGCATTGGGGACCGTGTTCAGTATTAGCCGATCGGTCGGCCCAAGTCACATTGGGATCTTTACAGATGAGCCAGTTTCTTGACACTCACCTCCCATGCCCATCAGAGTCGCCGACATGATCACCGCGATGGGTTCCAGACGCCTTCTTCCGGCCGGGTACTTGACGCTTGGCGTGTGCATGTGCTTGTCCGTGATGCACAGTAGCACTTGCGAGGTCAAGTCCAGAATCGAGTCAACCAGCGAAGACAGCACGGCCAAGGATCCACTCTCAATGGCTGCGTACAGTTTGGCCGTGGCCAGGCACTGCATCAAGCATCATGAGCAACTGGTTTCAAGACCCTGTCCTTTCATCCGAGAGGCAACCACTCACCACATTGATAAACAGTGAGGCATTGATGGCTACATGCACTTGTGCGGCCAGACGAGGTGGTAAACTGTTTTCTTCGTTGACTTCGTCGCCCGAGAGCAGAAACGACCGCGCGACGAGTGAGCTTCGGTGCTCTTCGTCCTCGATGCTAGGTCGAACCCGCAGGCCGTCGTAGTACTCATTCTTGTCGTCGTCCCGCAATGCGCCGTAGAGCTCTGGAGCTCTGCCGTTGCTCAGTCGCGTCGTTTCGGTCATCGTCCACCAAGCAAAAGAGAATCAACACTGCATGCGCCACCGGCTGAATGGAATCTCGTACTTTATCGGGGTATGCGATACAACCTTGTTCAATTGTGTGACACCAGCATGCCCGCGGGTGTGGCGGGCATACTCGCTAAATTCCGATTGCTCTATCTAACGTTTGATTGCCTGGAATTGGCGCACAAGCGGTGGGTGGCCAATCAAGAACACGGATGTTTGTGTTGACGCGGCTGTCGGATGTGATTCCGATCGCGCCAGAACTCTTTGACGTCGATTACAAGCAGGTGTTGACCGAAGAGATCGACCGCAAATACGCCAACAAAGTGATTGCCGACGTGGGGCTCTGCATCACGCTCTACGACTTTGTGCAAATCGGCGACGCGTTCATTCATCCGTCGGACGGCCAGTCCCATACCCAAGTCGAGTTTCGCATGGTGGTGTTTCGTCCGTCCATCGGCGAAGTACTCAAAGGAAGAATCGTCAGTTGCAACGAAGAGCACGTGCGCGGTGAGTGGCGTGTGCTTTGGCTGATGGCAGAGGGTGTCGAGCCGTCACGGTCCACTCACCAAGTTGACCTCGCTGGCGTTCTAGTCTCGATGGAATTCGTGCAAGACATTATCATCCCGTCGTATGCGCTGCAGACACCGTCATACTTGTACGTTCTCAATGCGCATGAGGTTGTTCTCTGTGGTTCGTGCTAATGGGCGATCACCCTGGTGGTTTGATTATTCTGCAGTGACCCAGCAGAACGATTGTGGGTCTGGAAATACAGCGAACGCCAAGGTGTGTGGTGGATACTCGACAAGATGACATGAAGAGTCTGTGGATTGACAGGATTTCTCGTTTGTATGCTGTTGGGAACGACAGAGAAATTCTACATGGACTTGCACGAAGAGATCCGTTTCCGCGTGACCAACATCAGTTTCACGCGAGTCACCAAGACCAAAAAAGGTCGGCCTTGGAACTCACAACGCGCTGGGCATCCATGAATGAATGGTCTCTCACAGCATATCGCGTGTGTTGCCATTGTTTGCTACAGGCATTCAAGCGACGACGACGGAAGCCAGTGAGGGCACTGGCAAAGACTCGTCGGCAATAGGAGATATGCGCCAGTCCTTGTCGCGACGTCGTGCATCCAGCGTCGACCTCTCAGACAACGACCCGACGCCTTCGGCGCTGCACATTCTCGTGAGTTCATTGTGACTTCTGTTTGAAGCGTCTTTTGTACTCATTGGGCGGCACCAACTTCATGATCTGCAGGGCACCATTGACGAAGACGGTCTTGGGCTCACGTCGTGGTGGTGAGCTCCCCCAAACAAATTACACCAATGCCCCTAGGAAATTATCAAAAGCATTGTGGAACTGGTGCGAAATTGCTCGTCATAACCGTTCGCTATCCAATAAACTACCAAAATGATCTCATTGAAGCGTTGCCGTTTGGTGCCACGAAAGGTCGTCGAGCGGGAGTGGGAGTTGGCCCTGCATGGCCACCCACTGGCTGGTGTTTGCTCGCGAACCAATTGAGCAGGATGAGCAGTGAGCGCGAGCAAACTGTGGAGCAGCAACTGCCAGTCGATGTGGCTTCCGCACGCTTGACGCCAAGTCCCCGGAGTGGTGGCGGTACGGTGCCGAATGTGCATTTGTTGGCGGCGCTCAATGCCAAAAAGGCGCGGACGGCTTCTGTGTACTTGAAGCAGGAACGCGAGAAATCGGCTCGTGAAGAAAATAGCAAAATCGCATTTGCACGCAAAGACTACAAGCAATTTCGTCGTGTTCACGTCGACCAGCAGACTCGCGAGCAATTGGAAATGATTGATGAAGTGCGTCGACTCAGCAACACCGTGGTCGCGTCCAAGCCAGCTTTCTCCGTTGTCACCAAGACAAATCAGTCTGATGATCAGCCAAAACTTTCTCCTGGTTCTTCTCCTCTTTCTGCGTCACCAAAGGCTGGGAAAAAAACCACACATGCAAAGGAACCTCAAGAACAAGACGAGAAGCAGGGAGCTCCAACCCTGATCGAGCAGAATGCAATGGCGCGTCGCGCCAAGCACATGCAAGCGCAAAAGCAGTATTTGGACTTTGTCAAAGAGATCAGCGACGATCTGGAGACCGAGATCATCCTAGCAAGTGACCAAGTGAAAGACAACCTGGCGCACCTGGATGCCCAACTTCATCGAGTCCACAAGGATCTCAAGAGTCCAAGTCTGCTGCTGCAGTGGGACTTTGACGACATGCAAAACCAATGGACGCAGCTTGAAGAACTCTGCCAGCAGCGCACCAACGAGATCAATCGCTTCACCAACCAATTGGACCAAGTCGAACAGCATCGCTCCCAGCGGATCGGCGGCAAACTGGAGGAATTGACCGAAACACTACTGGACACGGCGCATGCCTTGCCCAACGAGATAGAACGCATCATCGAGAACGAAGCGTATGAGCTCAATGTTGTGTTGATCGCGAATCGTCAAGCGTATGCCGATCTGATTGCTCGGTTGGCCAAAGCCGATGTCCAAATCTTTGTGCAGAGTCGTTTGTTCTGGGAAGATGCCCTGGTGGCGTGGCGAAACACCCAGCACAACCACGCGATTGACCATTTCCAGCAGTTGTTGGCATCCGACGAGTTTCGAACACCACATGAACGCCAGCAAATCTTGCAGGAGATCCGTCAACTCAACCAGCAACTGCACGACACCCAGCGACTGGCACAGCTCGACTCGCTGGCCAATTCGTGCAGGGACCTGACCATGGAGACCACCAACCAGGTGCTTGCCAGATTGTGCCAACTGCATCAAGACGAAGAAACCCAGAACCAGGCGTTGTTTGCAAGACTGGTCGACCACCACACGCTCAAATGCCAACAAGCCCAGGATATGCTGGAGCAACTTCGCCTTGACCTGCATGGCTTTGGCGCGTTGGCACCCGAACCGGAGTACGAAGAGATCAAAGTCCAACTGGCCAAACACTTGCAGGACACCAACTTGGAAGAGTTTTTCCGCAAAGCCGGTAATCTAAAGAGCGATTTGGACTTGTTGGTGAAGAAAACGTCGCCCCAGCAAGTGATTTACATGGACAAACTGCAGGAATTGTTTGGCAAAGTCAAATTCTTGCGGAGTGCCATGAAATTCCATCAGTTACTGGAACAACAGGGCAAAACCATGGAAAAGCAGCATCTGCAGTCGCTGCTGGAGAAAATCCGCAAGAATTCTCGACCAAAAGACATCATATGCAGTCTCTTGCCGTCGCTGGTGGCCGAGTTTGCCAACATGTGCTCCACGCTGCAGATCAATGACCAGCAAGCGCAGGAAGTCGAGTTGAAGCAAATGCTGGACCAACTGGCAAGTGAATTGGCCAACGTTCTGGCTCAGCCGAGTGCCATGGACATGATACAGAACGCCTCCACCAACGAAAGCGACCAGTCGCGAACGTCAACGGTGCTTGGCGAGACCACCACCGTGGTGGCCCCACTTGCAGTCACATCAGGACAGTCCTCGGCTACTTCATCAACTACAGCGCGCAAGAAAGAGTCATTACTGGGCTCGGCCACCGACTCGACGCTTGCTGCTGCCACCACCACTTCCAATTCCAAGGCGAGCTCGGTTGTGTCTTCGCCGGCCAGCATGACGCTGAGTCCCGTTGGCACGCGCATCATGCAAACGCTGAGTGCCACTGAAGTCGCCTTGTTGCAAATAATCCGCAAAGTGACCCGCCGACTGGCCACTTTGTTTTACGCAAGCGAACTACCGCCCGACGCGCAAGAAACCATTGAACATTTGGCGCACCAGTTCACCAAGCAAACCACCGCCAACCAAGTGATTGATCAAGTGCTGACCCGACAATGCGATCCTTTTGTGGCGTTTGCCAAACAACTGTCACAGCACTTTTTGAATGAATTTGGCGCTAAAATGGAGGCCCAAAGCCATTTGTTTCATGTGCAAATGGTACAATTGCTCAAGTTTTTGCAGGAATTTCTGACCTTGCACCAGATGAACGACGACAAACTGGTGCAATTGGACCGGCAGATTGATGTCAATCTGGAGATCGCGCAAGACATTTACGAGACGGAAAACGATCAACTCGAGACGATTTTCACGGCTCATCAGTTGGAGAGTCGCTTTGCCTGCAATGAACAGCAGCTTCAGAAATTCTTTGGCCAAAGCTGCGACGACCTGGTGCAAATGGAGCAACTGTACCGCACCCACCAACAATTGTGCATCTTGCTTTGCAAGATTCATTGCTGCTGCTTTGATAAACAGTTTGAAGACTTTTGGAGGTTGTTGCAAAGCTTTTTTGCGTTGGAAGCCAAGGAGATGCCCCCGTTGTTCAAGTCGCCGATCCTCTCGGTGGCGGAACGGAACGAGCTAAAGCTGCTGCCCGTGGACAAACTGTTGGACATGGAATTCGTGCAGGAACTCGTGCAAGCCAAGCAGCTAGAGGCAAACCCGCAGCCTGCTGACCATGCAACGACAACGGCCACTGGAGCCAGCATTGCTCCTGGTGCAGCAACGGCTACTGCTACTACTGTCCCAACTACTGCTGGCACAACCAGTTCCTCGACCGCCGCACCATCAGCTCCATCAAATCAATCGCCCGGTGCATCCACGAGTTCTTTGCCAACTGCTTCGGCTGCTGCTAACAATTCCCAGGCAGATCCCAAGGCACCTCATGGAGCGTTGAATGCAGCGCGTTCGCCTGCCGTGGCTACGAATGACTCCGAAATATTGTCCTTTGCCCACGGATCCAGCTTTCGAGTTCTCTTCACGATGGACCAGTTCATGCAACACGTGCTGCACAAGAAGCATCGAACGAAAGAAGAAGAGCAGGAGGAATTGGAGGAGCAAGCAGCCGCAGCAGAAGCGGCGACAGCGGCGGCGGCGGCTGCTACTGCTGCTGCAACTAGTAATAACGCAGAGATCACTCCGGTAGCACCCGGAGCCGGACAAGAAGCATCGGTGTCGACGCAAACGCCGTCTAAACCAACCTCCGAGCCCGTGAAACCCAGTGCAGCATCCTCTCCCAACGCACCTGACACCACATCAGCGGCCGACCCATCAGCAACAGCAGCGACATCGAACCAACAGCAAGAACCAGAGCCAATCGGCGTCATGGCTTTGGTGCAAACCCATACGATTCCTGCTCTTGCAGGCCAACAGGTCACACAAGAGTTTCTGGAACTCGAGCTTCCTGTGGCAAAAATTCATTTGCTGCTGCGCAATTTCCGCCACGAGACGCTGCGTCACCAGAGTGAGTTCTTCGTTGCCAAGGCCGCCAGCATTGAACAACTCTGCCACCAACGCATTCACCAGGCCAATCTGTGCCTCGAAGACATTTTGTGCAAGCACTGGCCCCGCAAAGGAAGACTCGTGGTGCAGTTTTTCCAGCCTCGCGTCGGTGAATTGCATGCGCATCAATTGCGCCAACAGCGGCATTTCTTCAAGTGCCAAGACAAACTCAAGCACTTTGAGAGCGAGTTTCTTGCCAAAAGCACCAGACTCGGCCAATTTCTGGACGAAATGCACATCAAACAACGCGCTTTGGTGGTACAATTGCCCATGCTGCAAGCGCTGGCGTCTCTGCAGGGCGTCGAGTTGAGAATGAAGAACCTCATGAAAGAATTCCAAAGCGAATACGAGTTGATGGTCCACGAACTGGAGAAAACCAGTCAACAGGAACAAAAGTTCATTGGCAGTGCCAACAGCGAGTTTCTGGCGCTCTGCGAGCGTCAAATGATTGATCCGGCGGTGTTTGGCTGGCTGGCCAAAGTGCAAATGGCCCATGCGAGTTCTCTGCACCATCGCGTGGCACTGGTCAACACCATGTCCACGACGGACAGCAGCAACTCAACCGAACCCACCCTGAACGCGACTGGAAGCCCCGGCGCAATGACCACGGGGAGAAGAGGAAACCACAGTCGAAGCGGAAACGACACGGCCGAGTCCACGGAATCGGTCAGTGCCGAAGAAGCTGCCAATTTCATGGCCGTGGCGAGCAGTTCGACCAACGATTACCATCCCGAAGAGATTGAGGCTCTGAAACAACAGCTGCAGGCCATGCAAGCCAGTGTGTTGGAAACCCAGTTGGTGACCCGCCAGCAGCAAATGGATCTGATCAAGCAAAAGCATTTGGAAATCGACCAGTTTGTGCAAGTGTTCAAGCAAAAATACCAGCAAGCAATGCACGATCTCTGCCTGCAGGAAGGAATCGGTCCCAAGTTCGGTGTGCCAAAGCGCAAAGCCATTGAAAGGTTCCGCTCCGAGCTCACACGAAGTGAACAAAAGCACGACGAAGTGCAAACGCTGTTGAAATTGCTCGAAAGCCAACTCGAGCAAGCCCAGCGCAAGATGGAGACGATGAATGAGTCCAAAAGTGCCCAAAAGTCTGCAAGAGGTGCGGCGACTCATCAAGAGGTGCAATATGTCGACATGCTGCGTGTTTGCGTTCAGATCCGCGCCAAAATGTACGCGCGCGGCGTTTTCTTGAAGCTGCTCAAGTTCCCATGGCAGTGTCAACTGATCCCACTGGGCTTTCCAGGGTTTCTCGATGCGCCATCTTCACCTGGGTCTGAGACATCAACTCCTGCAGCAGCAGCAGCAACAATAACACCAATTGTCGGTGGAACCTCAGCGTCATTGCAGCAAGTCGCCGTGATCAAAGATGCCGACTTGGTCGAGGATCAGGACCTTGTGCTTGCCAATGCCAAGTGCTTTCTGGAGATCATCAATGACATCGCCAACGGATGTCGCGGCGAGACCACGCTTTTGTATCAACAAGAAGGTAAAGCCCTGGAAGACGTGGCTTCCATCGCGGCTTCGGGCGTGCCGATCGCCATTGAAAACTACTTGCAAGAACAATTGGACAAGGCCAAGCACCACGTCACGACCTTTGGCACCAAGATGAGCCAGCAGGTGACGGACTTTGGGCAATTGATGCTGATGGCGCCGCGCATCCTGCTGCATTCTTTTGCACAAGAGTTTGCACTTGGCGCGTTGGGTAAAATCCGCCGAGAGATGCTGCAGCAATTGCAAAACGAGTTGCAGACGGTCACCAAACTCAAAGAAGCCCATGAATTGATGTTCAAACCGGACTTGTGTCTGCCCAACAACGCGCCAAAGCTGTCCGCACTGTGTGACAAAGAGGCTGCACGAAGCCAACACTGGAAGCAATTTGTCATCAATTGGCTGTGCATGAAATGCCAAATGGAACTGCACAAAATGGTCGCGTTTGAGACCAAGTTGGTGCAGCTCTTTGGGTCGCTCATGAGCTTTTTGGATTCCTGTCTGTTGAGCGAACAAGATCTTGTCGAGATCCATGCAGCCGTAGCAACCACTTCACCCCCAGAAGCTGCTACTACCGAGGCCAAAGCAACCAGTTCTGGGTCGCCTGACAAACCGAAGAACCCATCAAAAGTAGTTGGAGTGAAAGGCCAAGACCAGCCACCCACAAAATCCTCCGAGACAACCTCTGGAGAAGGCGTTGCCACAAGTGATGAGGCCACCACTTCCAACAGAAGCAAGAAGAAGCGGAAATCACTGCTCCGCTTGAAGAAAATGGCGCATCTCGCGGAAAAAGGCGACCCCCGCGAAGCCAAACGCTCGGACAAAGAGCTTGAGCAACTCAAAAAAGTCAATGAAGTCCCACGGTATCCTCGACGCATGTGGCCGGTGATTCCCAACTTTGGTGTGGAAAAAGCGTGGCGGCAAGTGGTGCTCCCGACGGTACAATCACCGCAGCGGTTGCAGCAGCAAGAAGAAAGTCAACCATTCGATGAGATTCTGGAGAAAATCACCAGCTCTGTGTTTCGAGTTGTGTCGCCGCCGAGTTCGACGACGCCGATGACCACGGCGGAGCGCATCGCGGCCGAAAAAGCTGCCAAAGCGGCAGCGGCAGACAAAGACAAGTCCAAAGACCAGCCATCAAGTGCAACGTCAACGTCAAGCGCAACCGCAACAGCACTGGCCAGCGCCGCATCGTCGATGCAACAATTGAGTGCGGACCAACAAGGAAGCTGTGTGGCGTTGCTGACCACTTGGCATCGTCAACTCGTACGTGCTCGGGACGAGCTCTACACGCAGTTTCTGGTCGACTGGCAACAAGAAACACTTGCGAGCTTTGCCAAAGCGCAGGATCTGATCCAGGACGAAGACAAATGGACCCACAACTGGCACCAGACCATCCGCACCATTCAACAGCAGAATCAGACCGTCACAGCGACCGTTACTGGCACAACCTCAGATCTCTTGGAGTTGACAGATTGACCTACAGGGGAATCAGATCTAGTGTCACCGAAATAAACAGTGTTTCAGTATACCAAGTGAGCAGAATCAGCTTCCGGCCCCTTTTTGTGTGTGGCGGCTGCAGACTCAGACTCAGACTCAGACGCGTAGAGCCAGCGAAATGATCATGGGGCTGCGGCATGGCGGAGCGACGCGGCTTCTTGGTCGACTGGCGCAACGGCGAGCAGTCTCGAGCGTCAAAGACACGTGTCAGCTCCATCCAATGGCTGCCATCCATGCGAATGCCAAGGTTGCAGCCGTTTTGGCATGGTGTTGAGCCTGTTTCGTGTGGAAGAACAGAGCCGCTCACCATGGATTTGTATTGTGGCGATAGCTTGGCAGCGAGTGTCGTGTTGGAGCGTTTGTGTGCATCAACGAGAACGTGGAAATCGGAAACAACTGCATCATTGGTGAGAATCTCCTTTTCTTCTTCTTCTTCTTCTACGTCTTTTGGACGGCAGTCTGTTCATTTGGGCGATTTGGTGCGTGGAATAACGATGATGGCTTTGGCAACGGTGTTCTTTGGCGGAGACAGAACCAAATGTGACGCTGGCGAATTGTCGCATTGGCAACAACGTGTGGATTCATTCGGGAGTGTGCATCGGCCAAGTGAGTTGTACTCCGTGAACAAGAAGCATGGCATCATGGAGTAGTTAGAATCTGCCATTGGAATGCTATGGTTTTGCAGGATGGATTTGGCTTTTTGCTCGATCCGTCGGGTCAACACACCAAAAAGCCGCAAGAATTGCTTGTGGAGGTCCATGATGATGTGGAAATTGGGTGCGTTGCGGTGGGATGGAGTGGTGGGTTACACTTGCGGATGGCTCCACCTTGTTCACTTAAATGCTGTGTTAGTGCAAACTGTGTCATCGCCCGAGGCAGCTGGCGCCACACAGTGATCGGCCAAGGATGCAAACTGGACAGTCTGGTAGTGCCATGACGGCCGATCGTTGATGCCCGTATCATACAAATGGATGGAAGTTCCTCACAACTCTTTTGCGCTCATGTTGGTGCCGCACAGATTCAAATTGGCCACAACGTGCACTTGGGCACTGGCTGTGTGCTAGCTGCCCAGACCGGAATCGCAGGAAGCACGAGCGTTGGGGACAATGTGTACATTGGCGGCCAAGTGGGCATTGCTCAACATCTCAACATTGGCAGCAAAGTGCGTATTGCCGCGAAGAGTGGCGTCATGCATGATTTATCGTCCAATGCAACATACGGTGCGTAGCCACAGGGTCGGTCCATCGACCCCACAAGCGTTCCTGAATTGAGATCTCACGGAAGGTTTCCTCTCTTATGGATTTGCAGGTGGATCCCCGGCTGTTCCCATCATGGAATACCGACGTCAAATGGTTGCCTTGCGACACCTCGGCAAGAAAAAGGTAGAATGAAGCAATGATCAGCGTTGCCCAACCAGCGCAGCCGTCGGTGCAGATCGGATGACCCGAGTCAGTGGGAACAGAACCATCGAGAGCGCAGCATGAAGTATAGCTTATAGCATACAACGAGTCAGCCATCCCACGCAACAGACAGAGCTAACCAAATCAGTCACATCCACCACAGACTCCTGATGAACAGCCGATCCCACGAGATTCGCTTTTGCTCCTCAAGCTCGTACTTAAGCGAATTGCATTCTTTGGAAAGCACGACCAAGCATGAGTAGTAGTAGCAATTGGCGACACGAAGCAGGTTGGGACCGCCGGGTTGGACGCGATTTTGGCGGTTCCCAGTCGTCTTTGGACCACTACGACGACGACCAGCGAAGAGATCGTCAAGGCATGGGACCTATCTGTTTGCGGTGGCGCTTTTGTGTTTGTGGTCTGCTTGTGGTTTGTGACAATGCCATTGATGTCAACAGGACCTTCCCCACGATGGCAACGAGACCAGCAGCGACGCGATCGATCGATGGATCGAGAGAGGGAGAGAACACGGAGCATCGGGGGCACTCGCGAACATGAGTTTGATCCAAGAAATGACTGGCCGACGTCCCAGGGGCAGTACGATCGCGACCATCGCCGAGGATTTGCCCAAGATCAACCACCACGCGAGTATGACCGGAGAGATCATAACCGAAGAGAACATGAGAGACAAGCATGGAGTCGACGTGAAGTGTCTCCGAGAGAGTATTCAGACGCTCGCTCTCGTCAAAGCGGCTTTGATGATCGCAGTGGCGGTGGCGGTGGCGGTGGCGGTGGTGGTGGTGGGGCCTCTTCATCCTCGGCCTCTTCCTCGGTTGATCGAGGATATTACCGCGCAGAGGACGACTACGACGACCGAACGCGAGGTGCGGGTGGTTGTCCTCCACGGCAGAAATCTCCAACAGAGTTTCATCATCGCGCCCCAGCCGACAACAACAACAACAACAACAGATCACGTTGGGAAAAGCAAGAGAGTCGACCATCAACTTCACATGACGCTGGATCATACTCGGGATCAGCGAGTAGTTGGGATCTTCCTCCAAGTACAACGTTGATTCTGCGTAATCTTGCGCCTACGGTGACCAATCAAATGGTCTGCACAAGCGACTGGAAGAAACCTGCACCCATGAACTTCGATTAACTGGTTTGTTGTTCGGTTGGATCCCGTAGATCATGGAAGCTCTTGCCTCATTCGAGCCCATCAAAGCGCGAATCATGTTCAACAAGGCATTTCATCTTTCCTATTGCTTCTGTATATGTTGCCGGCATACTGCGCTACTCGTGCGCAAGGTATGGTCGGTTCGAAACGCATGGAACTGACCAAACGATGGCTCTGTGTATGTGTCGCTGCCTTCGCCATGACCTGTAGGCAACGGGCGAACCTCGCGGCTTTGCCTTTGTGGACTTTGAAAGCATTGATCAATCGATTCAAGTTGTCGGCGCATTTGGTTTGTGAAACAGTTCGCTGAAAAAGCGCGGCCAGGCTGCGTCTTTTTCCCTTTCTTTTTGTCGATGGAGGTCCAGAACAAAGTCGTTGTAACGTTTTGTGATGCCTTCCACTTCTTGCTGCTGCTCAATCAATGTTGCTGCTTGGATTGGCTTGCGACGGATACTGCGAACACCAGCGAAGCGACCACTTGTGCTTGAACGTCGGCCCGTCAGCATCGGATACACGGACCAGAACCGCAACAATCCGAGGAGAGACCCCTCGTCCAGCTCAACTAGTCAAACGGATGCACCAGGACAGCACCACCAACAAGAGCGTTTTGATTGGATTTGTGTAGAGGTAGGAGTGGTGGTCTTTGAGGTGGTTGTCTATTACCACGAGGACCTGGGTCTCGGTTTGGGTTTGGTGTGTGCGTCGCCGTTTTATTGATGGGGTCGAGGATGTCTCTTTGTGGGCACAGTGTTCTGCCAAGAATTTCGCGCGAAGATCGATGTGTTTCAAGTGCGAAGCGCCGAGGACAAGTCAATGTGTTGAAGTGCCACAGCAACAACACCAGCAACAGGATCAGCATGTCAGTCAAGACCAGCACCACCAACAATACCAACGGCATCATCCACATCCACAACAGCAACATCACTTCTCTGGCCCACCATCCAGCACGAATCGTCATGGCAATGACAATGATGCTCCCCGAGCAACCGCTGGCCATGATGACAATGATTCATGCGAAGCTCCGTCCCACGTACTGGTTATTCGGATGCTACCGCACGATGCCGATGAGTCTGAAGTGAGTATCCTCAAGTTTTTCTTATGATGTATGAATGCTGACTGAACGTGAACGCACGTGTTCGCGTGACAGCTCCAAATCGCATTTGCCGAGTTCAACACTGTGCGCGATATTCGTTTGATCCGTGATCGTGCCACAAATCAATCCCGAGGTTTTGGATTTGTTGAATTCGTTGATGTTGAGGTACCGGACACATGACAGATCATAGTTCGCTGGGTGTTGGACACGCCTGATTATTCAGGATTGTGTGGGTTGTGTAGAGTGCTACAGCTGCCATGGAAGCATGCAAGGATCTCAAGATCCACAATCAACCGGTGAAGATCAGTTTTGCTCGAGAGACTTACAAATCATCGAATAAAGGAAACGCGCATACTCGCAATCCAATTGCCCTCGCGGCGATGGAACAAGCGCAATGGTCCATGGCGAATGGGTACAACTCTGCTGCCCAACAGAATTCGATGGTCTCCGACGTCATGGCATTTCTCGATAGTGCGGCTGCTGAAACTATCCCCAAGTTTGAAGAGCCTAAGAAGCCGTGGCCTCTTCCGTTTGAGATCGGCGGAGGCAGCTATGTATACCGCAATGAAGTGGGTCTTTACTACGACACGGACAGCATGTTCTACTATCATCCGACTTCCAAGCTCTACTTCAATCAATACTTGGGCAAGTACTACAGATGTGTGAAGCCACAATCAGCCCAGAATGGAGGAGACCTTTCGAGTTGTTTCGAAGAGTTTATGCCGCCACCACCGATCGATGACACACCTGCCTCCCTGGAGCCGACTCCAACGGTGTCAACTGACGCTCCAAGTACCCAAGGAGTTGGCCTGCGCATCACCACAGATAAAAAGAAGATCGGCTCCAAGCCCATGGTTGCGTTCGGCATCAAAACCACTGTGTCACCGACGATGTCCTCTGCAACGGGTGCTGCAGTGAATGCTCCAAAATCTGGCACTCCTGGATCAGGATCAGGACCGCTGGTGGGCGTCAAGCGCAAACATGTGAGTGAAATAGCCAAGTGGTCCCAACTCCAGAAGGAGAACAAGGAGATGGACGCGAAGGAGCCCCAATCAAAACCCACGGCCCCGTCAACGGTTGCAAGCACGAAGGAGGATCCATTGGACATCCCGGTGGAAGCACCCATTTGTCTGGTATGTGGATGACAACTGTGTCGACCTCTCAACCACAAGCTGTTCTGGAATCTGACTGAGTTGATCTTCGACTGCAGCTGTGTCGCCGTAAGTTCGGCTCCATTGAAATGCTTCGAAAGCACGAAGCTCTTTCGAAACTCCACCAACAGAATTTGGCCAAAGCCAAGGAAAAACAAGAAGTCATTGCGGCCCAACAAGCACAGGTTGGTTGGATTGGGCAAAGCAGGGAATCACCAGAGAGGGAGGCTGATGCGGTTTTGGTCTTTGATGTAGTATCGAGAACGACCTCCAGACAAGACAGCTTCTTCACAAAACCGAAAGCGATCAAAACCACTTCCACCCCAAACACAAAACCAAACAGTGGTTCAGCCTTCACCACAACCGACAGGAGTAGCAGCTGCTGCTCAGCTGACGTCTGGAATTGGAGGAAGAATGCTACAGAAAATGGGATGGAAAAGTGGCGAAGGGCTCGGTAAGCATAGCAAAGGGATCACAGAGCCCATTCAAGCAACAGGTTCAACTGAGAACACCACTGCGGGTCTTGGGAACAAGATTCTCGCAGCTTCGGTGGATATTTCGGAGCTTGCATCGTACAAGGAGCGCATTCAACAAATGGTACGCAAGGTTTCCACGCTGCATTTACCTGATTCATCTGCGCCGATCATTTGACGATACGAATGCTTTTCTTTTTTTTTTTCATCACCAGGCTCGAGCTCGATATGACAGCATGAAGGACTCAGGAGAATAATCAGGGTGAAGTTGTGAATACAGTTGTGACCTGTTGTAACAGATGATGACCCAGCGTCAAATGCTTCTTCCAATCAATCTGCTGTTCCCCGCCAGCAAATGCATCATTATTCTGGAGTTGAGGGGACCATGTTGTCCTCACGACGGTGGAAACCAATGCTGGTGCAAGCTTACCACATGTCACACCCAAACACCTGTAGAGAGTGTTCCATCGTGGTCAGGTCACTTGACCGTGATAAGAAAAGCCGCGCGATGACTGACCCTCAAGACCATCCTTAGGATTGAATCTGATTCTTTCGTCAGTGTGAAGAGAGCATCAACACATCAGTCGCCTTGTGTGAAAGACAGACAGACAGACAGAGCAACCGCGTTGATCGTTCAGTTCGCAGCCAAACACGCACATGTCTGGCCCTCACCGAGACTTTGGTGAATCAGGCTTTTCTGCTTGAAGAACAAGCAAATGTTGGGCGGCATGCAAATAAGTATCCATGCACTGCATCAATCGCCGTCTTCGTTTTCTGTCTCTCTTGCACACTTGTTCCACCAGATCTTTCTCCTTTTCGATTGCCAGAGAGAGAGAGAGAGAGAGAAAGAGAGAGAGAGAGAGAGAGCAATGCAAAGCACTGCATTGAGAGAATTGGTGAGAGGGGTCCAAACAGGTTGAGATCACGTCGTCAAAACATGGGCATTCTCAAGAGAGATCTGATGTTCGAAACTCTCTAATCCCTCAGGTTTCCTTCACTCAACTGCTCGCTTTTTTGTTTGCAGATGCTTGGTCAGGTTGCCACGAAATCGAAACACCCATGTGGGCAGCTGGTTTCTGTGTTGCCACTTTTGGCGCTCAGGAGACAGCTGGGGTCAACCTGTCAACCAGGAGCTCATGGGAATTGTCTTTACGGTGCGCACTGGCAATGTACTCACAAATGCCAGAAAATCCGAGCAAAGTTTGCCGAGTGTCGCGTGAATGGGAGCAAGGTGTGGGGTGGAAGCAAGGCTGTAACTCCTGCTGGTGGCTCTGCAATGCGTGACTCACGCCGAAATAGCCATACTGGCACCAAGTAATAAACCAACCTAATGGCGTCCATCTGTCTGCTGACCACACACGATCCACGCCATCTGGACCTTTCGCAAGCTATCAATAAACACCCTTGACAGTTCCCATCCCATATGGTCTTGCCGCTTCAAGAAAAGCGTCACCGATGGCCTGCCTGACGCCTGACGCCCAACGCCTGACGCCTGGCCAACGGACGGTTCGGTTCAGCGCCACCACTTGGTTTCCTTTGTGCGGCACAACCCCTGTTTTATGTCCGAACCCGCCTGAGCGGTTTTCCACTCTCCCGGGCCCCTCCCCAAACCCGGGTTTGCGTCTCCGACCCATCAACCCGTGAGCCCATGGATCGGGAAAGCCGCAACAAAGCAAGCCTCATCCGAGTTCCAGGGCGCAGACTCGGCTTCTTCACCACAATGTGTAGTTGTTACATTGTGACCATGGTTTTGGTTCCATTGGAACGCATCGACAGTTCAGTGTACACCTTCTGCCCCTGCACTGTACAGTACAAGTGGTCCAAAGCAGGGCCTGCTTGCTGGTGAACAAGTTGGAATCAAGCAGGACCTGCTTGCCTTTTGGTGGGCTGCTGGTGGGGGGTTGGTGCAAGAGACGGGAACCCACGGGTTTCACAACCCGAGCTTGGGTTCCAGAGACCAGCCAGCAAGACATCCAGAGCCCTTTTTAGGCGACTCGGACCGGACTAAAAGAATGGGAGTGAAGGCTTGGCTGGGCTTTGTTTGCTTGCTTGCTTGCTGTGACGTTCAAAGGGGTAAAGGCTCGGGAAGAGCAGAAGGAGAAGGGTGACTTACACAAGCCAAGACCCGAGATGTTGTTGCAGCCAGCGCGTAATCGTTCCAACAGCAGTTCTCTCAGCAGCTCACACCATCGCACCATGACTTCTGCTACCGCTGGCCCCCACTCTCCACGCGAAAGCAGTCAGCTCCTAGGTCATTTGGGCAAGCAACCGCCAACAACCAACCTCTCAGCCGCGTTCGCGCCTGCTGGAGAACAACAGCAGCCCACAACACACCGCTACCACAACAACAACCTCAACAACAGTTTGTCGCCAAGTCCCCACTTATACTTTGCGTCAACGACTTCTCCTTCGGTGTCATCGTCGGCGGCGTCCGCTTCTTCTTCGTCTGCTTCTTCTGTTGCTTCGTCGGTCGACGCTGCAACTTCTGCCGTTGCCGCGATGCAGTTCCGTTCCGCGTCCTCGACTTCTTCATCCAACTCGACCCATTCCCACAAGCAACTGCAAAAAGATGGTGCTAGCGACAATCCGCAATTATCTGCCACCGAAAGTGGGCATCGCCATCAACGCCAATTGACCAGCCACAAAGGAGGCTCGCTCGAAGTAGACTGTTCTCAAGCCTTTGATGCCGTTGTGCCGTATTCGCCACCGACCGTGCTGTTTGCGGATGTGTTGTTGGTGAAAAAGAAACTGTTTGGAGGCTTTGAGCGAAAGTTTTTCTTTTTGCTGCAGGGGATTTCCGATTTGTTTACGTGCCGAGACGAAGCGATGTTTGACAAATGGATCTCGTTGGGCAAATTGCTGGATGCAGAATGCCCTGCATCGATCCGCCCCGAGCGCGTGTTGCGCATTTTGCGGGCCACCCGAGACACCAGTGTGAACGAGCAAGCCATCACGATCGTGACGGAGCGTATCAACCAACCCAACAAACTCCAGTACAAGACCTTTTATGCCGAAAACAAGCAGAGTATGGATAAATGGATGCATGCGCTGCAGCAAGTACAGGTCTCGAAACGCACACACAAAAGCCCTGGTCACAGTCACAGCCATACCCACCTCCATGCGCATCATGCACATGGGCATGCAATGGGGTCTACTGGCAGCGGCGCCTCGGATATTTTTGGATCAATGTCCCCAAGAACCCAAGCAACGAACGCAACATTCACAACCGTCAACAGTAGTCCGCGTGCATGCAGTCGTCGAGGATCCTTCTCACGGGAAAAGGGCTCTACCACCGTAGGTTCCGTGCGTTCGTATCGATCCGATAGCTCGGCGTCGAACAGCGTTCGTGGTGATGAATCTGTTCGAAATGAAAACCAAGAACCAACCGCAGCCAGCGGTAACGTGACGCTATTCGTACCGACCACTGGCACAACAATAGCAAATTCTGAGAGCAAAATCGCGTTGGCCAAAAAGGAACTTGAAGCACTTTTACAAAAGCCAGATGGAGCAGCTGCGCGTCGTTTGCCCGACAGAGGGCTTCCCAGTTCCAACAACTCGAAAGATATTGCGTGGCGATACGGCTTTCCCGACTATTTGTTTACCGATTTGACTTATCTGAAGGGCAAGACCCATGACCACGATGTGGACTCGACGGAGTACTTGGTTGAGACTCTGTGCCAGACTTTTTCGATGGAAGCAACCCACAAGAAGCAGTATTCCCAATGGAACAGTGTGGTGCCAGAATTCTTTACGATTCGCGTCAACGACAGTGCAAAGCTTCCTGGTGATTTGATCCAAGAGAACGATTTGTTTGGTCTATTGCTTTTCAACAAATCGATCAGTGCGAAAATCCCCAATCTCACAAATCACGAAGAAAAACCGCCGGCTGTGGTGCTCGCCGAAGCCTTCACCGAAGGATTCCCATTTGAAGTGCTGGATGTGTACACCCAGCCACCCGTGTGCCACTTTGCTTGGCGTCAATGGGGAAGGTTCACTGGTCAGTTCAAGGGCAAAAAGGGTGACGGAAGCCTGCTGGAGATTCGTGGCTTTGGTCGCATGACGATGAAATCCCACAAGTTGCTTGGTTTGTACTTGTTTTTCAAACCAAACGAAATCTTTGAAGCACTGGAAATGCACATTGGCGGCAACAAGAAATACGCGCGAGCAGGGTCCCCCAACTCGTCAACACAAGACCAACGGAAGTCGCCAGTGTTGATCGAATGACCCAAGGGCAGGGGGCTCGGGCATCTTCCCGATCAACCACAACGCCCGCAGTGGCACCAAATGGCGTTGCGGTATCCAAATGAAAGAAAGATCCTCCAAGCACGAGGAATTGACCACGATTGCCGCGTCAATTCGTTGTAAACATGTTACTGTTGGGGTGTTGTGAGGGTGTGACGTAGTACCAGCGGCTTACCGGTATTGATCCTTTTTTGACCTGTGCGGAACTAAGTAGTAACTAGGAATAATTTGCACAAAACTTTATTTTCTATCAGGCTGTCTGATCGTGTAAAGTACGATCGCCAAGATCTTGAAAAGGCAATCCGGATACGGGAGCACTTGATGTTCAACCTGTATCCGTACTCTTCCCGCGCTTGCGCCCACCCGCAAAGCCTTGGTCATGGAGTCGTTGAGCTGTGCTCCTGGCGATGAATCGCTGAACAAACGGCTGCATGAGGCAGCTGAAAGACTTCAAAGAGCGATTGAGCAAGTAAAGAAAAAGCATTCAGCCAAAAGAGTGGCTGACAAAGTAGCAGAAAAGTTGCTGAAAGATGTCGACGACCAAGACCAACATCTCGATGAACAACAACGGATAGCGCCATCGCCTGCTTTGCTTTCGCTTGGTTCTTCATCCGCTGAGTCAAAAGGCAACAGTAGGGTGTCTTCAACACTGTCCCATCTCTCAGGTGAACGTGCTCTCGTTTTGTTCTGCTGATGGCTGCTGCTGCTACTAATGAACCAGGATCAAACGGCACTCAACGGGTGAAACAGATGATTACTTGTCGGCCTCTTCTGCTTCCTCGCGTTCTTCCAGATCTCAGGAGCCTTTTGCTCATCCATCTGAGCCTGGATTGTCGGATATACTTGGCTGCGGTCCTTCCCTCATGACCAATGAGCCAAGTGGAGCTCCAGAGAAGAATAGCCATCCACCACAGCCTCGCCTGGACTTGGACTCGGCGGCTCGACTCACAAGTGAAAACAGCCGCAACGCCGTGATTTGCCTGCTACAAGAAGTTGAAGTGAAGGCACGAGCCAATAGACAACTGGAACGAGAGCTTTTTGAGACTTTTGACGCAATCAAGAGCTGGATGCAGCAAGCTGCAGCAGTTTGTTGTATGGCTTCGACAGATGGTTCTCTTTCGATTGCGAGGCGGGCCGATTATACGTGCGAATGGTCGCCTTCGCTTTTGAACCCTCAAGAAAACCTCTCCAACAATGCAACTCGACCCATTGGGTTCGACCAAAAGGTCATCAAGCAGCTGCAACAAATGCGAGCGTGGCTGGAATCCGCGAAAAGCCAGTTGATTACAAGCCAACAGAATGAACTTGAAAGCCAGAATCAACTGATTGAGGGCTTTGAGATGTTCCAAGAAGAGAATCTGACTCGGATGAACGCCATGGTGCACTCTTACGAGTGTCAAATAGGTGCCGTCCGGCTTGCATGGTCTTGTGGATGGATCTTAACCTTTTGCTGAGACTGTCTGCTGATCGTGTACAGCCCATTTGTCCAAGCAGCAAAACGAAACGCTGGAGTTCACTGTACAAAGGACAGGTAATGCAGGCACAACAAGGAGTTTCTTGGGCGGTGGGGTTCAACAAATCGCTTGCCGACGATGTTGAACCTGCATTCAGTGTTCCGTCGCAACATCGCTGCAACTGACAGGTTGTATCTATGCATGCACTTGCTCGCAGCCGCGCACACATCCACAAAGAGTTGTAATGATCAAATCGGAACCTTGGATGGCAATGGTCAAGCCACTGCCCCGACGTTGCATGCCAAGAAGAAGCGTCTTCAAGAAGTCCTCGGTGGTCCTGTTGCAGCAAATCCATCGACAGGAGACCTTTTACAGGACAAGACGCTTTGGGATTTGCAGGCAAAGATCAAGCAGAGTGAGCTGGAAGTATTGCAATGGCAGCAAATTGCGCAAGAACAAGTCATACGAAAAGGAGAGCTCCAGGAGCAGCTCAACATGCTGCAACATGATTCACGACTCTTCCAACAAGGCCAACTCGCTTGTGCATCGTCAACATGTGGGAATGTAGAAGAATGCCAGCAACGACTTGCCCAGTTGCAGGAAGACCTTGAGGATACGCGTCAGCAAATGGAAGTCGATCACCAGGTTTTCATCTACGAATTGACCAAATTCCGACATCACAAGCAGTATGTCATGGCAGAAAACGAAGAGATTCAATCGGTGCTGACAAAGCTGCTAAAGGTTTTGCTGCGAAGAGAACAGCAAATCAGTGGTGAAGAAAAAC
This sequence comes from Paralagenidium karlingii, assembly GCA_027475765.1. Lineage (NCBI taxonomy): Eukaryota > Oomycota > Peronosporomycetes > Paralagenidium > Paralagenidium karlingii. The sequence goes on from JAMFLO010000013.1 coordinate 199,674, forward strand.
GACTCGAACTAGAGCGCAAAGACTTTGAACAGGACCAACTCGACTTTGAGACACAAAAGCAACAGCTTTTGCAAAAGTTTAAGCGATTTGCTGCGACGCTTTTGCGGGTTCAAGACCAATGCGGCGAACCAACCTTTACCACTGGCAAGCGACAGCCCAAAGATTGGAGTGGAAAAGAGAACCAACAACACCAGTCGCATGGTAGTAGTCGTTCAAGTGGTGGGATGGAAGAGTTTGGTCCACTCGTGAAAGAACTGGCTCAACACGAAGCTTTCGATAATGATACCACCAAAGCTTCCTTGCAGCTGAGAAAAATGATGAAGCGTCTGGTGCAGATGGAAACAAAAGGTGCGACCACCCAGTCACGGCTTCAAGCTGCGAGTCGATCAAGATCGGGACCACCTCCACAAACTCCCAGATCTGTATCATCTCCCTCGGGCCAGCAACCGAGTGAAGCCAAGCGTGACTCAGCAAAGATTCGACCGCACGAAAAAGACCAATCGTCCTCCTCCACCATGCTTTCTCAGCTGTCACTATCCAGAGCTGCGTGAGGGAGAGGCCTCCAGATTACCCATTGGAGAGCTCTCTGTGCTATCATCGTATGTGTGTGTACCCCGTAGTACAGTGTCCAACGAAGCAGCTCATGGTATGATTGGTATTCTGGCCATGTGCAAGTTCTGGTTTGGACAGCTTTGGATGACATGCGGCACAAGAATTCCTGTCAACTCGCAAGATGGTTTTGAAGCAGTCGATCAGCTTGTTTGTGATGCAAGCGGTCAGCTGGCCAGTCTTGGGACAAGAGCTTGTGGGGTTTCCTCTTTCGTGCAATGCTGCTTTTTTGAGTTGCACTTGCTGTGTGCAATCGTCTATTTGAGCCCGCTACTCAAAAGAAGCTCAAGTTGAGACCCTCCCGCTGCTCACGGGGCCATCTGGCTCTTGGCCCCCAGCCAGATGGAAAAGAAGCTGCCCTTGAACGACAGATCTGGCGAAAAGCCGCGGATTCTGAAATACTAGCAGCAGTGGAAAGGTGAATCGACGCCAGCTGTTTGGGTGGAATGGAAACAAGAAAAAAGCCGTACCAGATGGAGCCAACCATTCATATGGAACCCATTCCAAACGTCTCATCAAGGCTTCAAAAGTCCTGTTTGTGAATGACCGACTCGGTACAGAAATGTGGTGCCAGAGAAGAAAAGCAATAGCCAATCCACCCATGAATGCACTACCCACCCACGGCTATTTCAGCACATGTAAAAACCTGAACATGGAGTAGGTAACCCCACCAAAGACTCACTTTGATCTAGAGTTACAACGTCAAGGAAGTTCCCCAAATCAACCGTGCTTGTGTAAGCCCATGACCAGTTGTTGCGTCAATGGTTGCTCAGTACCCTTGCAAAGACTTGGCATTGCTGGTCAGTGGATGAGTGAGGTGCAGTTGACTTGCCCTGGTTAATGGGACACGTGGGTGCGCTCTGGTCTGTGGGTTGTGACCAGCAAATCGACAACTTTCCAGAAACTTGGAATCAAGGCGAATGCAGAGCGCACGCCTTTCGGCTCGCTCCACGCGGCGACCGCCTTCCACGTCGTCAAGGCGTACATCCATCTCGCGCAAAAGCGCTCGACTCAATTCTGAGTACTCGAGTCCTTACTCGTCCTCGTGTGGTTCCTCGACTTTCTCGAGTTCTTCACGTCATACTTCCTCTAGTGTAGCGTTCTCTATTTCCTCGCAAGCATGCTTGATGCACCAAGGTCCGTGCTCGCCGTCTTCGTCATCATCGTCGTCGGCATGTTCGCCGACTTGCGATTTGAAGAAACGAAGGCAAAAGGTGAATGACTGTGAAGCGAAGCTTCGCCGCCATGAATCACCTGAAGTCCAAGTCCGACGTCAACAAATCCACCTCTCTCCGATTCAGATGAAATTCCTGCGTGACAAGGCCCATCGAATAGCGTTACATGTGCTGGAAAAGAACACTCGTGATCCCCACGATCCTACCCATTCAAATCAGACATGCAAAGAGTCCAACCATCAACGCTCCACGTCGACAGCCAACACCATGATGAGCAGCCTGCGCGATCATGATGATTTGATGCGGTTCACAGGACTTGAGGCCAACAACTTGATCACCAGTGAACACATCTTGAGACACAATGATCATCCAACCAGCAAACAGCAACAGCCTCCTGCAGCTCACAGCGATCGTGACACCACTTGGTCCAAAATGCAGCGCAAACACAACGCCAAAGCGTACATCCAGAAAAGCAAAACGTCCAAACGGCGACTCGATAAGGTGATGCTCAAAGGCACTTTTGCAGGCAAAGAAGCAGATGTGGTTGAAGGGTTTTTCAGTGACCACACTTCGACGTTCAAGCGTGAAATGCTGTTGCATCATCGCGAGCATTTTGTGGACGCGCGTGTGTTCCAGATTCGATACAAGAGCGCAGCCAACAAGGATGCGTTCAGCTTTTGCGGTTTGAAATCAGTGCAGTGCCGCGCTAGTGGCGTCAAATATGCCAATTGCATTTATCAGATGACGTTTGTGGACTATTCTGCTACTTATATTGACCCCACCACAAAGTCACGAACGTTGATCAAAGTGCTGTTGGCCATTGATCCGAGCAGAATCCCGACCAATGGACGTGAAATCATGGATCATCAAGAAGCAGTGGTGTACTTGTTTCGATGTGATGGTCAAAAAGGTGAAATCGACGTCACTCTCCAAAGCTTCTTAGGCAACAGAATCAACATGCAAACGCCAATGGTGCTGACCAAGAAAACCATTTGGATCTGGTGGAGAGCCATTGGCACGATCCTTGCTGCTGCTCAATACCGCAGAATGAAAGTCGTCGAGAAATCCGAGTGGGTTCCCGATGAAAAACGTTCCCATTGCATTGCATGTGACAAGCGATTCACTGCGTTTCGTCATCGTCACCATTGCCGAGCGTGTGGCGAAATCATGTGCACCAACTGCACCATGAAATGCCCCGATCTTTCGGTGCGATTGAAAGGATCTTTGAGTGACAAATTCTGCATCTTGTGTGTACAAAAGCCAGAAGAAGCCATCGCGAGACGGTCGTCTGCAAAAACAGCAATGAGTTCGAGAACCACCGACAATCTGGAACGAATGTGCAACAGTTTGATCAACATCAACGAATTGCTGGGCATTGAGAGCGACTCGAGTGACTCTGAGTTTAGCATTGCACCAATCTCTGAGGTGGTGGACCACCCAGAAGTCGATGACCAGTCGGAGAGTGAACTACCGGCGATCCGTGAAGTCGAACTCTACCGCGAGCAGCAACTCGAGGAGCACAATTTGCTGGAAGAGGAAGCCATTGAGGAATTGGACACTGCGCAAATGTTTCGAAGCACTCGTTGCCGTCGCGGGTCGAATACACCGTTTGATTCACGTAAACGTGGAAGCAACTCTCGCACTCCAGAGACGTCATTTGATATGAAGTCTTTACCTCCCCGTGAAAGACAACGTCTCTTGAATCTGCAAAAAGCCCACGAAAACCTGCGTGCTGCTGAGCTACAGACCCAACGCAACCTTGACATCAGCGTGCGGCGATGACGAAGAAAACACCATCGTGAAGAAGTGCTGTTCGAGTTGTATGGCTAAGTTCAGCGATCTTGGTGACACGTCCGTTTGAAGTGGAAGAACGGATGGAACCTCTTCCCAGGCACAGTGGTGCCATCGTCATTGTGTTGTGCGCTGATGGAGAAGAGCTAGAGAAATAGTCGTAGAAGTAGGTGCATTTGATCATTTGTTCGTATGCTACCGTCGGAAGTCGCATGGGATCAAATCAGGAGATCGTCAAGCGATTGATAGATTAATCAATGGACGATCGTTGAATCCACAATAGTTGGTGCACGGGCTCATTCAATGGTGGGTGTCGCGTTGTGACGGTGATCGCACCCAAAAGGGTGGGTGGTCGTGGTGATCGTTTGTTTGACACCCATGTTGTTCTTTTGGCACATGGACAAGATGGTTTTCTCTTGGTATTGACTCAAAACCATCTCGTTAAACGTGAACAGCACTTGCGTTCTTCCTTGGTGCACGTTGCACTCGACTGTGAAAACAACTAGCGGTAGTAGTGGATGACTTTGGTTCTGCTTTCTCTAATTGGGCTGCATGCGCAAGGCGCCGTCAAGACGAACCACTTCACCGTTGATATAACGGTTCTCGACCATAAACTGCACCAGTTTGGCATACTCCGCGGGATTGCCAAGACGAGGAGGGAAAGGAACCGTGGCACCGAGTTGGTTGATCACTTTCTCGGGAAGCGCTTCCACCAAAGGTGTCATGAACAGACCTGGCGCGATGGTGTTCACACGAATGCCATACGAGGTCAAGTCACGAGCCATGGGCAGTGTCATGCCCACAATGGCTCCCTTGGAGGCCGAGTACGCGACTTGGCCAATCTGTCCTTCGTATGCAGCGATACTGGCCGTGTTGATGATCACACCGCGTTCACCGTTCTCGCAGGGCTCGTTCTTGGCCATGCTATTGGTCAGAGCAATCAAAGGCTTTCGTCTCAGGCAAAGCAAAGACCCACAACGGCACGTCAGGCCACTGGAAAACCTACCGTTCAGCCGCCAACCGTGCCACGTTGAACGTGCCAATCGTGTTGACGGTGATGGTCTTTTGGAACTGGAACAACGGGTGCGCGCCTTTTCGCGACAAAGTCTTGATGGCCAGTGCAATGCCGGCGCAATTCACGGCCGTGTTGACCGGCTTGCCGAATGCACTCTCGGCGAGGTCCAAAGCCGCCGTCACGTCTTCTTCTTTGGTCACCTGCATCGTTCACAAGAGCAGTGAACCAGAACATCATACATCCAGTTTATCAGTCCCATGGCGCAAATGCCCATGAGCCCATGAGCCCGAGAGCCCGAGAGCACGTACATCGGTCGGGTGAAAGTGGCAGTTGGGACCGAGTTCGCGTGCCACTTGCTGGCCGTTGGAGCTTTCAAGATCGCAAATCACCACTTGCGCGCCCTTTCTCACAAAGTGCTGCGCCGTGGCGCGACCCAAACCAGACGCCGCGCCCGTGATCACCGCCACTCGTGAAGCCAACACACCGCTGCCCGTCATTTCTCCTTTGCTGCACTTTGCTCGCGGGTTGACGCACGTCAGAATCCAAGGAATGCCCAGAAAGATACACTGTACTACCAGGAAGTAACACACCAGTAACCCCAGAATTCGAACCTTGAATACCGGTGGGTTCCTATCTCTTAACTTCAAGTTGTGTTATTTAACTGGACTTGGGTTTCAGTGTGGTCTGAGTCAACCGCTGACCCCCGGATCTGAGGATGACATCATCTTTCACAGTGACATGGATCCCACGGTGGATCTGATTCCGCGTGCGCATTCCCGCCAGCAACCCGACGTGGCTGCATGACACTCGTGTAAGTGCTTCAACATCAAGCCAAAGTGGTGGCCCCAGCGAGTGTCAAAAGATGACTTGATGCCGTAGAAGTTTCAGACTTTCAGCTGATTCCAAAAGGGGGAAAAGAAACTCGCCCGAGTCCCAGTTGGAAGACGGGGCCAGGCAGCTGAGTTGTTGTTGTTGTTCTTGTTGTTGTTGTTGTGTCCAGCACTGGTACTGCAAGAGGTGGTGCACTCCTTTGTCTCGTGGTTCATTCGGTGTTTTGCCCTCCACACGCGACGTCCCCACCCACCGGCACGAGATAAGATACAACACAACAATGCGGTTTCTCTCCACTCCACGTCGCCTTCATGCCGTCACGGCCGCCCACGCCAAAGCCACTGCGCGCCATGCCTTTGGCGCCATGTTTGCGCGCAACTTTGGCGTTCGCCATAAAGTCGTGGATTTGGACGACGCCGTCGCTGCCGTCAACAGCTACGACACGGTGTTTGTCGCGGGTTTTCTGTCCCATTCGTGTCCCGAAGCGCTGTGCCGTGCGTTGGGCCAACGCTTTGAACAAACCAAAGAACCCAAAAACCTGCAATTGCTGTTTGGAGGGGCACCGGGCGACTGGAACAACCGAGGCTGCAACCATTTCAGCAAACCGGGCATGCTGCGCTCCATCGTTGCCAGCCATTACGGACCGGTGCCCGAATTGGCCAAACAAGTGCTGGCCAACGACATCCCGGGCTATGCCATCCCGCTTGGAGCGATCGCACGAATGGTGTGCGCCAAGGCCTCCAATTCACCGTGCTTCATCACGCCGGTGGGGCTCAACACCATGGTGGATCCTCGTCAAGATGGTGGCGCATTGAACGCCAAGGCCCGCGAAGAGCCCATCATCAAGTTGATGGAGTTCGATGGTCGCGAGTATTTGAGCTACCCAGCCATTCCGATCAACGTGGCTTTTATCCATGGCACCGCAGCGGATCCAGAAGGAAATATCACGTTCGAGCGAGAGCCGATCCTGGGCGATGCCAAAGACGTGGCCATTGCCACTCGTTCGTCTGGTGGACTTGTGATTTGCCAGGTGGAACGCATCGCGATGCACGGCTCGTTGCCGTCGCGCTCGGTGCACATCCCGGCACCTTTAGTGGACATGGTGGTAGTCGCGGACAAGGCCGAAGAGCATCATAGCTTGTTCACTGGGTACAATCCGGTGTGGACCGGAGAGCTTCGCCAACCAATGGATAACATTCCTCCTTTGCCGCTGAACCCACGTAAATTCATTGCTCGTCGTGGTGCCATGGAGTTGAGACCGGATGACATTGTGAACCTGGGCATTGGCATGCCCGATGGTGTGGCATCGGTGGCATCTGAAGAAGGCATTTTCCGATATGTGACGTTGACCACCGAAGCCGGTGCCATTGGAGGCGTTGGTGCCACTGGTCGTGACTTTGGCACCGCGAGCAACCCGGATTCCTTCAACGAGATGAGCCAACAATTCGATTTCTACAACGGCGGTGGCTTGAACGTGTGCTTTTTGGGGTTAGCTCAGGTCGACGACAAAGGTAACGTCAACGTGTCGCGCCTGACCAAAGACTCTTTGACGGGACCCGGTGGGTTCATTGACATCTCCCAATCCACGCGTCGGGTGGTGTTCATGGGCACCTTCTCCAAGAAAGGTTTGAAAATGGCGGTGCACAAGCAAGAAGATGGAAGCCCCCGCGTGGAAATCGTGCAGGAAGGCAAGTTTTTCACGTTCCAAAAGCAACTGAACGAGACGACGTTTGCCGCCAAGCAGGCACTGTTGAACGGCCAGCAAGTGCTGTACGTGACCGAACGATGTGTGTTTGAATTGACCCAAAGTGGCCTGGAATTGGTGGAAATCGCACCAGGAATTGACCTGGAGAAGGACATTCTGGCCCATATGCCCGAAGACTGCAAGCTGAGGTACTCGCTTGACAAGCTCAAGACGATGGATCCTCGTATTTTTGTGGATGAACCAATGAACTTGTACGACGACATGTTTGCACTGGCGCGCCAGTTCCCCAATCGCTTGGAATACAACAGCAAGAAGCACATGGTGTTTGTGGATTTGCGCAACCTCATCATTGCCAATGAAGCCGACGTTATTGAGATTGAGCGTATGATGCATGAGTTCGTCGGTGACATCATTGCCAAGCACCCGACCAACACTCGTCCAGACTTGATCATCAACTACGACGGCTTTGACGTGGCGCCAAAGCTCACCCAAAAATGGGATAGCATGGTCAAAAGAGTTCAATCCAAGGTATACAACAAGGTGCGACGCTATTCGGGTCGGGTGTTTATGCGGCGCAAATTGTCGGCCTCGCTTGCCATTGAGACCGACGAAGACTACTGGAACAAGCTCTCCCAAGGCGAGGCGTTACTGACACGACAGCTTCTCGTGGAAGGCATGAAAGACCATTTTGATGTACAAGTGAGCAGCGAATTGCTCGACTTTTTGATGAACGGCAAGGCCTCGATCACGCGTGGAGAGTTTCATGATGCCGTGAATCGCTTCAATTACTATCGTCAAAAAGGTCGCGTGCCCCAGACCAAGCACGAGTACGAAGCGTTTGTGAGCCATTAGCTACGCAAGAAGCAGGAGCAGGATAGCAATATAGCAGTATAGCAGTGAATAGGCAAGTCAAACATGAAGAGTCTGTTGGAAGAGAGGAAGGACATGCAGCGTGGCTGGTGCGTGACAGTGGCTTGACGGCTTTGCACCTGCAATTTCGTTGAAGTGCCCGCTCTATCAAATGTAACAGGTCATTGTGTTCTAGCAGGTCATTAATTTTTGTGCAAGTCCAGACTTGTGGATACCACAGCACGCACCAATGCGACCATCAATGCTGTGCAGGTTGCTCATGGCAGCTTCCGGGCAAAGGATTGCGAGCCATGGCGGTGTGGGCGGTGGAGCAGCTGTGTCGCTGACACGTCGACTGCGAGCCAATTCAGCCATGGATTTCGATGGTGTGATCACCAGAGCATTCGCTTCACTTGGGGCCCCACTACCTGGCGATCGCCGTGAGGTGACAAACGCGCGCGAATGCTTTAGAGACTTCTCTTCTTCTTCATCATCTTCTGCTTCTCCGCGTGCATCGTCCGGTCGAAAGCCGCCGCGAGATGCAAGACGACAACTGAGCCGGGGAAAGCCTGACGAAGCTTCTAGACTCTACGACCAGGTGCAAGCCAACTTTGACACGATGCATCTCGAAGAGATCTGCAAAGCCATCTCGGTCAATGCGCGCCATCACTACAAGGATCGCGCTCGTGGTCTGGCGAATGCGTTGGAAATGGCGCAACGACTGAAGGCAAGGGGAGAGCAAGTCAACCTCAAGGGGTGGAGTAGTGTTCTCTTCAGCATGATTGAGCTGGATTCTCCCCTGAACGAGATGCTGGAGTGGATGGATACGATGACCGTTGAGAAACCGTCCAAAGCCATGATTTATGTCCTATCGAACGCTCTGGTACACGCCAAGAAACCAGATGTGGTGCTGGACTTGCTGAAGCACTTTTTGCAAACTGCTGGAGCCCAAACATCCTTGACCGATCGTCGAATTGTGGTGGATTACCTTAAGGACTTGTTTCTGGGATGCCGTCCTAGTTTTGAGCAATTGGATAAGTTTATGGCTTGCTTCAGAATGGTCTCGGATCATCTGGGCAGAAGCCAAAGCCTCTCTATCGCAACGTACTATTTGCAAACAGTGAATCGTGAAATGGGTGGCGACACAAGGGATGCTGTGCACAAGCTGATGGGGTTCCTGAGCGAGAATTCAGACGTATTGAAGTGGTGTCCGAGGGGGGATATCTCCACACTGGAACAAGTAGACAGCGGTGAGGGAAAGGATGCACCTTCTTTGGAGCAAGCCATCTCCATTAGTGTGGCGGGAATGGACCAAAACGATCGCGATGTCTACGTACTGAGTGTGTTTGGAGTGATGAAGGATCCCATGGTACTGTATGAAGTAGCGAAGACGCGATCTGCACTCGAGATGTCTCCGCTGGACTACGCTCTGTATAGGAATGCTTTATTCTACAACATCCAAAGGCGTGAGGATCTCCAAGAAGGATTGGCCAATGCAATTGAGATTTCCGGCTGGAGTGCGTCAAAGGGAATTGTGTTGACATGGAAGCAATGGTCCAGTGTATTGTTGGGGATGATCAAGTTTGATTATTCTACAGGTCAACTCATTGAATGGATGGACACGCGAAGATGCGTCGACGTGACACGAGCACTAATTCATACCCTTGGGGTAGCCCTGGAATGCCGGAAGAAGCCATCGATCGTGTTGCACATCATGAATCACTACTTGGAGGATCCAGCAGTTCCATCCTGTGCTCGAGAAGCGCTTGTGAGGTTCTTGCTGGAACCATTCCTTGGAGCCGGTACCACCATCGACCAAGTTGAAGTATACTTGCTAACCATGAGATCAAACAACATTTACGCTCACAGAAAGAACTGCAAAGCCATCATGTCGTACTATTTGGATCCAGCGCATCATGCACCCGGTCGTTCGTTGCGTGAGATCGTCGCCAGCTTTATCGTGTTTTGGGATGAGAACGCTCAAATCCTGAAGGCGCTGAGCAACGACGAGGTTGCAAGACGAGTGGGTTTGTTTGTGGGTCAACGCGGAAGCGAAGGCGTTGACGCTGCGCGAGAGCTGTTGGAAGTGGTTTTTGTGAGCGACGAGGATGGTCGTGCGGCGTTTGCGCATGGAGTGCTTCAAGCTCTGGGGAACGCTGAGAGCGACCAGGATGCACTTCTTTCGTTTTTGGACTTGATGAAATCGCTTGGAATTGCCATGGAGAAGCAGTCGAGTGTGTAAAGAGATCCCTTCATGCCAAGTGCCTGCTGTCGAGTGTTGATTCAGCTGTAATGGTTAGGGAGATGCGTGACAAGAACGAACGCAGGACGAATGCGGCTAAGATGTGATGCGAATGCGCTTTTGATGGTCTACCGGAATATTAGCTGTTGACTCTTGCATCTCGTGGAAATGAAGACGTGGTCAGTTACCATCATCATCATCATCATCATCACCCACTTGACAATGATCACTCTGAATAGTTTCCAGTCGAAAACGACAACATGTACTAGTTACCATGGATCCTTGCATGCTTACAACACTACTCGATACACTCCCAAGGCCAAAGAAACATAACTCACAGAGCCCACTCAAGCATCCATATCATTCGGTTCTTTCGTCTAAATGATTACCAGGGAGGAATCAGATCTGATGCGACACGGGAGATCTTGGTCTGGTCGGGTTCCTAACCCCATGAGCCAATCACAGGTGCGATCCCTTGTTGACGCCCCCCCCCCCCCCCCCCTCTCAAAATACCACCCTCCTGCTGACTGGCAAAGTTTCTACTACTGTACTACTGCTTCACGGCAACACAGCAACACAGCAACACGGCAACACGGCAACACGGCTACCCACCAGGGCAACACTCTTGTCCAATGGTGTCTGCATTGCCAGTGGGCAGCGCTCCAAGCCATCGACGCCATGTGCTGACGCTGCTGATCGACAACTATGATTCCTACACGTTCAATCTCTATCAGATGCTGGCGCAAGTCAACGGGGTGGCGCCTGTGGTGGTCAAGAACGACGTTCTGAATGGCAATTGGCCACAAACATGGCGCGAGTTCCACGCCAAAGCGCAAGCGTTGAGCAAAGAAAGCGGACTTCCCGTGGACGTCAACGTGGTGATCTCGCCGGGACCAGGCCATCCGCAAAACCCCAAAGATCTGGGCATTTGTGCCCAGGCCATTCGCGATTGTGAGGCGCCACTGCTGGGCATTTGTCTGGGCCACCAGGCACTGGCGTTTGGGCTTGGCGGCAAAGTAGTGCGCGCCAGAGAAGCCATGCACGGACGAACCTCGCTGGTGCGCCATGCAACAGAGTCAGTGTCGGATCCACTGAAAAAGACAGACCAGACCATGGATCACCACCACGGGCTGTTTGCATGGATCCCCGAGTGCTTTGAAGTGGTGCGGTATCACTCTCTGGTCGTGCAAGAGCCGCTTCCAACGCAACTGCAAGTACTGGCACGAACCAAAGACGATGATGGCGTGGTGATGGCGCTGAAACACGTTTCCAAACTGCAGTTTGGGGTGCAATTCCATCCGGAAGCCATTTGCAGCCAGTTTGGGTTCCAGATCTTGCAGAACTTTCGCGATTTGACGCTCAACCAGCCATGCACCAAGTGCCCTTTGCAGCACTCGTCCCATCTCCCAGCAGACTCCCCGCATCCACCACTTGCTCATAAACCGCTGCAGCCATCACCACCAATCGTGCAAGTTGGCCAGGCGTGTCAGCATCAAGTGATTGTGCACAAGTTTTCATGTGATGCCTCGCTTCAATTTGCCGAACTGGTGTTTCAAACACTGTTCCATCGCTCGACTCGAAGCTTCTGGCTTGATAGCAACAACTTCGAGCTCGTTGCCGCTTCTGGTGGTGCTACTCAGCCCTCATCACAGTTTTCTTTCATGGGCGACGCATCTGGTCCATTAAGCCAGTATGTCGAATATGCTGTGCTGGAGAATCGCGTTGATGTCTATGCAAATGACTCTCAATCCGACACATTGGGCAAGAAGAAGACGCTGCTCAACACGAGCATTCTGGATTTTCTCAAGCAACAACTTGCTGTGTTTCGTGATCACACATGTGTGAATCCTGCAGGCGACATTCTGGATCCCATGCTTGTTCCTTTTGACTTTCGAGGTGGCTTTGTCGGGTATTTGGGATTTGAAGTGCTTGAGAACGGACTAGAAAACCATCGTGATGAAGACGCTACGTGCTCGTGTATTCGCTGTATCGCAACAAGACAGGCTAGCACGACCCAAGGCAAAGATGAAGTGCCCAATGCCTCGTTCATATTTGCCGATCAACTGTTAGTGTTTGATCATTTGAACACCCAAGTGTATGCGGTGTGCGTCTCCAGCCAAACGTCGAAGACCATCAACTTGCAATGGATCGAAAGTGTTCAGAAACAGCTCTTGCTGCTCCAACAGGAGCACGTGGGTGGCCCAGCTGCGTGTGCCAACGTTCAGCGTTTCTCGGAAGAAGTCGTCTTCAATCCGAATCGTAGCCGTGCTCAGTATCTGGAAGATATTGCACAGATCCATTGCCACATTCTTGATGGCGACACATACGAAGTCTGTTTGACCAACCAGCTCGAAGCTGAAATTGCCATTGATGAACCATTCAACCTCTACTCCATGCTGCGAAAGCGTAATCCAGCGCCTTATGCTGCGTTCTACAGCAGTCAGGGCTCCAAACTCCAGGATCAGCAACGTTCCAATCAACTAGGCAGTCGTTTTGCTCTTTGCTGTTGCTCACCGGAGCGATTTCTCCGTATTGATGGCCAAGGAAGAGTCGAATCCAAGCCCATTAAAGGGACTCGCAAGCGCGGAAAGACAGTCCAAGAGGATGCCGAGATCGCGCAAGAGCTGGCAACGTGCGAAAAAGACCGCGCTGAAAACATGATGATCGTCGATTTGGTGCGAAACGACCTCGGTCGCGTATGCGAAATTGCGAGTGTGCATGTACCGAAACTCATGAAGGTCGAGACATTTGCCACTGTGCATCAGTTGGTGACCACTGTCGCCGGAACGCTGCGACCAACTGTCGATGCCATTGATGTGATTCATGCCACGTTCCCTGGGGGCTCGATGACTGGTGCACCCAAGCATCGCACCATGGAGATCATTCGACAACTGGAAAAAGCGCCGCGAGGCGTATACTCAGGCACATTGGGATTCTTCTCCATCAACCGAAGCGCCGACCTGAACATCATCATTCGCACCGCGGTGGTGACACCCAACCGCCTGACCATTGGCACGGGGGGTGCTGTGGTGTTACTCTCTGATGCCGAAGAAGAATACCAAGAGATGCTGCTGAAGGCCACTGCCTTGGTGCAGACGCTCGGTGTTGTGCTCAAGACCACAGCGATGGTCAAGACTTGAGTTCATGGAATTGCAGCTGTTGTCTTTTCCTCTCTCTTTCTCCATTTTCGATAGAGCCATATCACCACCCATCCAACCAAGAGAATATTTTGCGTGTGCTCCACACCAGACGCTCGTTGAACTCTTCAGCTGCGCCACCCGACGATAGCTCGGCATTCTTTCTGTCTATGATTGGATTGACGCAGGATCGGTAATACCACGACAACTCTTCCGCAGTCGCAAAGTCGTCGACATCCTCTGGAGACCCGGGCTTTCCACTGCATCAAGCAGGTGTCTCCAACTGGTCGCTGCCAATGTCATGGTCAAGACATTTCGGCCAAGAAGGTGTGATGTTAATAGTTGGACTATCACATGGCAGAGCGCAGTTCGCAGTTTCCATCAAGACGAGGATCGAGTCGGGTGTTCAAACCAAATCGCCTGTTTGGCCCAGACATAAACAGTTAATTGAATGATATTGCCACTTCCTTTCATCTTATTCTTGTCATCACAGTCTGCCACATGCTGCCTCTTGCATTCTCACCACATACACAAGCTCCTTGAAGTCGCCACGGCATCACATGACAATGCCACGACGGTCTTCTTCTTCATAAATAGACTGGATCAGGATCTGCTGCATGTGCAGAGATCGCGGAAGACCATGAAAGCTCTCCGTACTCGCAAAGTCATCGGCATACTCTAGTGTCTCGTGTGGTCGCAATGGATTTGCCACGGTAGGCTTTCTGCCTGAACTGCCACCCTCTGGATTCAACTGAGACCGGATGTGCGAAAGAAGTGTTTTGGACTCGGCAACACTCTTGCGTGTCGACTCCAAACGACTTCGTGACTCGTGGGCACGGGACATCGAGTGACGACTATGCACTTGAGCAAGAGAATGGGAACGCTGGTCTTTTGACAAAGACTCAAACCGATGCGATTCGTAGAGCAATTGCCGTGGATCGAATTGACGCGACGGTGCGCACACTGTTTGTCGGTGTCGAGCTCTCCCATGAGCATATCGCTCTGCTGTGGCGTCCTCCGGGTCACTGACTTCCAGAGCTTCTACCGCGTCTTCGATTGGCTCTCCCGCGCATACCTCCTCTGCCATGACCACACCGAGACATTCATCACTGCCCAATTCGAACTCATCAATCTCATTGTTCGACGCAGGCGACGCAAGTGGCGGCGTTTGTCTAGAGGACATGCGTTTGAAGCGCATTCTGGAAGAGAACAACGGCCATTGCTGCGGGTCTTCTTCTTCTGTTTGGGATCCCGATCCCCCCTCATCGTCATCGTCGTCATCATCATCGTCATCATCATCATCATCGCTGTCAGGTTTTTGAGGTGTGAACTTGGCCAACGTCTCAAACGTGATGCTACGAAAGCTTCTTGCCACCAAGTAACCCTCCGCGTCGTTTCCTTTGGTCATCATCGATTTGAGATCTTCATGCGCACATTGAGCAAGCACAGCAAAGCGTTTACGCTGCTGGTCCACAAAAATGCCGCGTTTTTCACGGAAGTGATCAATGCAGGACAGACAGAATTTGTCCGGTTTGGCCTTGCTGCCTTGTTTACGATACGACGCGAGAAGAAACAGCATCATCGTGCAATCGGAACACATGATCTACGTGCCACAACAACAGGATCAGTCACTGGACTCTTGTCAAGTTGCAAGCAAGCCATTCCGTACCTCTCCGCAGAGTCGACAATGATGGCGTTGACGCAACAAATGGAACGACTTGAGACACACTTTGCAGGATCGCTGCAAGTGATTCGGCATCCACTTGGAGCTATTTTGCATAACTAATTGACGCTTGATAATGTACTTGGCATCAGCACAACCCACAACATTCGCAATGCTCTGCAACAGCGAATTCACCACGTGGCGTACGAGCCAGTTTGAATGTTTTTTTCTTTTTCTGGACTTCGATGAACCCGCTTCTTGCTGATTTGGGTGGGAGCTCTTGTTGTTGTTCACGGCCATCGCCGTGGTCGCTGGATTGGTCGGGATTTTGACTTTGGCGTGCATGCAAAACTCGACTTGAAGCTTATCGTTGAGTCGATGTAGCATGACAATGGCCATCTGGTCACGACAAAACCCAAATGGCTGTTCGCTGCATTGCCAGTCAATTGATTCGTAGATTCTTGCCAGGATCTTCTCCCCAGTGGGCAGGACAACGGTCTTACTCATCTCTACGATCATCGCATCGTGCAACAGGTGGTCTTGAAAGCCAAAGCGAAACGCAAGCCACTTGATGCCAAAGTAGTGAAACATGTCGTCTTCTTTGCGGGTCTCAAAGGTGTGCACCACGCTTCCATCCAAGAAATTCTCCTGAAACACTTGGGCCAGGTACACACGAAAGTCCTGGGTGTTGTCACAATGGGTGCCAAACACTACTTCATCCAGCGTCGTTTGCACTTCCGCGCGCGCGAGCATCTGGGACGTCCATTTGCCCAAATGCCGTCGCTTGTTGTAAAACGCAAAGTCGTGTTTGTCGTAGTAGCAACGCCAGTACTTTTGGTCGCGAACAGGTTGATCCAACACGGGGTTGGTACGCCACGAGATGCCTTCTTTGGTCTTGTTGGAGGTCGAAGCGTCCACAATTGCTTGGTCCAAAGTGGCTTCGAGGTGCTTTTTGAGTGCCTCAATGTGGCTGTCGTCGATTTTGGCTGCTTGCAGGTCAATCGTTGGCAACAACGCCGAATCCAACGGAAAACGCACTTGCTGGGTGATCCCATGGACACGCAATCGACGCACATTGCCTTTCTCCACTTGCGGTTTGGTCTTGGCATGGCTTTTGGATCCATCGGCTTTGGGCGGCAGCCCCGCACTGCCGTGTTGTTGCTTGGCGCCGCCGCAACTCGACGACGCACTGGCTGAAGCCGTGGACGAGAGAAAGCTGGTGAGCGTGTTCTTCATGTACCGACTGGCGGCATTCTGGTGTTTGGGTGGGGCCAGACTGGGACCATCTTTTTTGGTGCTGGCACCGCCATGGGCACTGCCACTACCGCTGACTCGTTGGGGTGGAAGACTCAATGCGCACGTGGATCCTTCAGGACGCGACTTGTTGGGGTTGAAGTAATTGGGCAACAACTCGGTAGCGTTGATAAAGTGGCGTTCCCGGTCAGTCGCCACCTCCATTCGGGTCATCTTGGGCCGACAAACACCAACAAACCAAACCAACACGCAATCAAGCAATCAACCGCCCCAGTCCACCAGGAACAGCAGCCTCCACAAAGTGAACAAGCAGCACTTAAACTTTGCAAATGGATGGGATAAGCCACCACCAAATGCCGACGCGATCGAAAGGGTGGCCCGGTTGAACCCGGTGAGTAACTAGTTTCCAGCGAGAGCCGCAATGCCCACCTGAGGAAAAGCAAGAGAGAGCGAGAGCAATGCCCCTGCGTTCTTCTCCAGTTGCTTGTTCTCAAAGACTCACTGGGACATCTTCTCACCAACGAAGTGCCGTCTTCTCCGCCCGCCAACACCACCACAACTGCTCGCTGGCCACCTGAGGCCCCTACAGGCTCTTTCACCTCCTTTGGACGGTACATTCTGGCGGAAGCGCAGGCTCCACGGAAAACGAATACCCTGGCAAAACGAATCGACCGGTACAACGAGCAATCGTATCCATGGACTTGGCCGAATGCCTCTGAGACTGCATGAGTCCATGAGAATCAATGCCTTCTCCAGATGCGCCAACGTACCGTACACTCGGCACAAGTAGGGGCCTGGATGACGCCATGGTGACACCCCCCACACAAAGACATGAAACCGTCCTTTCAAAAAAATGAAAGAACTTTTGAAGAACAGGGGGGAAGGGGCCACTTCGGCAAAGTACGAAACTGGATTCCCCCCCAATCTGTGGCGTGAATGGTGGCGTGGATGCCTCGTCGCAGTTGGTGGCTGCAGTGCTCAGGATCGTACTTTACTGGGTGTCTTGCCTCTTTGAAGCAACCAGTGTGAAAGCCAATGACTGGCGAAAAAAACGGGGGAAGTTGACAAATGCGGGTACCTTTGTCAGGCTGTCGCCAAAATAGGAGCGTGTCCAACCGAATGACTTTGCCACATGCTTCAAAAGATGCTCGCCCTTCAGTGTCAGGAGTACCCACATTTGTCATCAAGGTCCCATTTTTGGCGAAAGCGTCAGAAAGGTACCCACATTTGTCATAATCTCCGGACCGAGAGGAAAAACGCCAAAGAGGTTTGTCGATGGTTGGCGTCAACCTCAGTTGATGTTGAGGAAACCTGGTTGTCGAGCTCAAGGAGATCAACGAGATGAATGCTCCTGCTGGTGGCTCGGTTCTCCACAACATGCGGCAAAGCCATCCTCGAGTTCATCTGGGGTTACGATCATTCACGGACACCCGAGTTTCATCATGTAATCGCTTGGACGCTTCAGAGACCGAGCAATTCCATCGGTGCCCGTGGTTGTTGGAGCCAGCCGATGGGACAACGTGCGCTCATCGTTTCATGGCGTGCTGCTGAAACGCCTTTTGAGGCTGGACGGGTTGCTGCTTCCCGGCATTCTTCAACAAGCAACAGAGAGACGCAGCCAACCGACCTGACTCGATCGCCATACAGGATTATAAGCATATTACAGTGTACTCTCTCCTCCCAAAACAAACAGCTCATGGGGCAACCCCGCGCGCGGGCGGTTTCGCTTTTGTTCAGCAATCACCTGCCCAGTCCTTTGAGGAGAAGCCTGGAGAAGCCACGCCAGAAGTCCGGTCATACCCTTTTTCCAGTCAGCGGTTTGTGACTCTATTCGCCGATGAAGCGAGTCTCAAGTGGCAGCCCCGTTGGGTGCATTGGCGTGCCGCCACTCGATGAACATAAACTCAGACGCATGTTTCGCGAGGCCCTGCATCGTCTGGTGCCGCTCAGTCAGTACTCCGTGGACCGACTCGCGGCACTCAACACGTTCAGTCGAAGCACCCCGTGGCCACCCAGAATCGCTGTCATCTTGATCACGTCTTGCCAGCAAGTGCTTTCTGCATGTTGATCAATGCCTTTCCTCTGGTTTCCCCGCTGCAAGGTATCATCGCCAACTATGGGATTTTTTCTTCGCATGCTGGTCATCTCGGTGCTAGCGACGTTTGCTGCGATCTGACAGCGGGAGTTCTTTCTACAGATTCAGGTTCCATTGGGACAGCGTCTTTTGATCACGGGAATTTTGGGGTTGTTTCACTCGAGTCTATATCGAATGCTACCGCTTGTGCTTGGCGTGTTTCCGATTCCATTTCTGCCGATCGTCGCGGTGTTTGCCATCTTTCCTTTGCCCTTCGCCATACTCCGGTGTGTGTGTTTTGGTGGATGAAGCGGTCTACTTGTTTCCGACGTTCCATAGTCCGAATCGAGCCCATTTCTATGCGATCCGAGACAAGGTTGAGCCGACAATGCTGGTCGCAGTGGACAACACTCTTCTGTATGCGTCACTTGAGAGCATATCACTGTTGCTGCTTTTCGTGATCGTGCGCAAGCGGTTCGGACTCAACGTGTTCAATTTGCTGGCGTTTGTGTTGGAGACCCATTTGGTCAGTGCACAGGCCAAGCTTTGGACGTTTTTGCTGGTGATTCTCAATCTCATGCTGGTGCATTGCGGTAAGTTCTGAGTGCTGTGCCAAAGGAAGAATGAGCACGTGCATTTCTTTTCTTGTCACTGATTGATACTTGTGGGCTAATCAAGTGTTTTTGCTGCTGGGATCCACCAGGTGTAGACTTTGACATGCGCTTCAAGGACCTTCAACATGTCGGAGGACTGTGTCGGACAACTCCAACAGAAGCATCGTTTTGGATGAGTGATCCGTTGACAGTCGACGATGCCAAGTCTCAGCTCGTGTACTGCTTTACCATTGTGGTCTACCCGGTGCTCTCCACGACCGACCTCAATGTGTGCGCCAGACATACTGACAGTGGACACCTTCCAGTCAGCACGGGGCATGACGGCACACATGCTCCGCAAACAAACACGCCATCCACCACCACCACCACCACGTATATTCGCACTGGCGAGCCACGGACCACCCAACCGTCAGGTCCCGTCGGGATACACACTGCCAAACCGACGACAACGTCTTCTCCAAAGCCAACCACCAAACCAACGCCGGTTCAAACCAACAAACCAGGCCACTCCAAGTCATCCAAACCGACGGCAAGACCACAACCCACCAAGACCAACGTACCAAAGCACACGATCAAGCACTAACAAGCATCGAAGGCGGTTGTGACTCTGGGTCACTTGTTTTTTATGATGAGAGCGAGCGAGAGAGCGAGAAAGAGACCGTTGATGAACTATCGTCAGTGTAAGTGGCAGTGATGAGTGTGCCGATGTTGTTAATACTCAGAAAGCACACATGT
>JAMFLO010000014.1:0-218363 GCA_027475765.1 Paralagenidium karlingii
ATCAGAAGAGCGCCGCCGCTCTTTGCTTTTGTTGCAACCGCTTCCTCAAGCAACAGACAGTGTATGTCTGTAGTGGGATTCCACTCAGGTCCCATTACATCACGCCCTGCGTTATTCATCTTTTCAGTACCGTCGCTCCTCGAACACCAGTTGGAAGCTCCATCGTCGCTCAAGGAAGAGGTCGGCGCTCTTGCCTGTTCCGTTTGGTTCGCCTCGGCATTCACCACTCGAGGGAGAGTTTTGTTTTGAACTTTAGCACTGAAGTGGCTTGGGTATTTTTCTCAAATTTGAAGCACGCTTAAATTCTATCCAGTTCAAAACAAATGTGAAATATCACGAAATCCTTTGTCGCGGGAAGGTTGCGCACTTTTTTCGCTTGTGCTGATATTCCCACTCAGTTGCGTCAGAATAATAATGAGAGCCACCACCGCCACAATGCTCGCTTGATAAACGGCATCGGTGAGTCCTTCTTCGGTGTAGCAATTGTCTTGCGGGCTTTCAAGCATGTGGCCCTTTAGTTGGTGGTTATCGTATGAATATCAGTCGCATAGGAGAATTAGATATCTCAGGTTATTGCGATGTGAGCTAAAAGACTTTTGATTGGATGAATTGGGGTTGCCACCAACTGGTGATTGCCACTGGCGTATGACATTCCAACTGTCCAGATTTGATTGGTTGAAATATGGAGTCGCAAATGGGAGAATGCACAGACAACGAACTGGCTTACTGTGATGCTTCCCAAAACTGATACATGTCTCGTGAAGTGGTCCACGTAGAATACTGATTCTCAGAGGGGTTTCTATTTTTCTTAACGGAGAGGATCTTGTGAATCAAACCAGAAAGAAGAAGCCGCGCGCCAAATCGGATCTCGTAGGAGTTGGCTGCTGGCTGTTTGGCGGACGGCAAAGTCAAAACAGATCAAAAACGAACAAAAAAGAGGAAGCCAAAGCAGCACCAAGTGGAAATGGCGTCAGACGAGACCGAGAAAAAACTCGACATGTCCTTGGATGCCATTGCTGACGAACGCAAAGCAGCGGGCAACGACACCGTCAGTGCCGCAGGCAGATCCAAGAGCACGTAAGTGTCTTCTAAGGAGAAGAAGAAGAAGAGTGAGAGTGTGTTTGGATGCCAGGCATGCTGATCACGAGGTCTCTCTGTTTGGTGTGTTTGTTCTGGTTGTTTCACCTGGTGATGGCTCACCAAAACTTGGCTCAATGGGGATGTCGAATGCATCGCTTCGCGCTCTTGTGCCTTTTCGTCGTTCGCACGACGGGAAAACGTGGGCTTGGAAATATCTCGACCTAATGCAACAGGAAACGCGCCGAACGGCTGGCACAGTCAGGTCCGTATCCAATTCGTAATCCACGCTTTGGTGAGTGGAGGGAAAAAACACAAAACACGGAGGAAAAGAGGCGGCGATGGATTTGTGCTCACCATGAGAAAACAAAGAGAAAAAATAGTGATAGCAGTATTTCCTGTTGGTGCGGCTCTGCTGACGCTTTTGGATTTGGCTGTTTCTGTTTGTTATTGTTCACTGTAGCCAAGAACCCGGAAAGCGGCGATGTCGACATGACCGATTCGCCTACGCCGAGTGCTGGCCGGCGCGTGTACGTTGGCAACCTCTCGTGGAGTGTGAAGTGGCAAGATCTTAAAGATCACATGCGTGCGGCCGGAGAAGTGGAGCACGCTAATATCCTTCTGGAATCTGGTGGAAGATCCAAGGTGTGGACAACTAGCATATACAGCTCTATGCCTTATGGTGTAATATTAATGGGGTGGATGCTTTCATGCTTTGGCAGGGCTGCGGCATCGTGACGTACGCGACCGAAGAAGAAGCTCAAAAGGCCATCAAGACCTTGAACGACACTGAGCTGGAGGGGCGCAAGATCTTTGTGCGGGAAGATCGGGAAGAGCACTCTCTGAGTGCAAGAGGCAATAAAGGAACTCGCGTATACGTGGGCAATTTGTCCTGGAACGTCAAGTGGCAGGATCTGAAAGACCACATGAAGCAGGCTGGCAATGTGGTACACGCCGATGTTCTCGAGGAAGCGGTGGGCAGATCCAAAGGCTGCGGACTTGTGGAGTACTCGACCCCTGAAGAAGCGCAAAATGCCATTGCAATGCTCAATGACTCGGAACTTGAAGGACGAATGATCTTTGTGCGTGAAGATCGAGAGCCGGATGGCGGAAGCATCTCAAGCATTGCTAAGCGAACGATCAGTCGTGGAAGTGGACGTACGTACAAAGTCCAAGGAGGTGTCAGCTCTGGTCGTGGGAACAATGATGGGAACAATCGCGCTGTGGCCAATGCTAACAACAACAACAACAACAACAATCCAAGCAATAACTCTCCGCGAGAATCCAATCAGATCTACATTGGAAATGTAAGCTTGTTGATATGAGAAAGCAACCATTAGTGGTGTGATCTGTTGATTGACGAATGCTTTGTATGCTTTGGTGCAGCTTCCTTGGGATACGACGTGGCAAACGCTCAAAGATTTGTTTCGTAGTGTCGGCGAAGTGGATCGTGCGGAAATCGCCGAGTTTCCAGACGGTCGTTCGCGTGGTTTTGGTTTTGTTCGATACAAGAACTCCACAGATGTGCAGACCGCAATTGGTACGTTCTAATGACCCGGAAGCACAAGTGTGATATGGATTGCAAGAAGCTCACTGGACGTGAATTGGCAGATGCTTTCAATGGAACCGACTTGAACGGACGCCAACTCGAAGTCCGACTGGACAGAAGACAACAAGCGACTACCAACTAATCACGAGTTCACATGCGTTTCTAAAGCTGCTAACCCGAAGCCATCATCATGCAATAAACAACTCTCCACTGCGTCTTCTCTTCTTGTGTTTCTCCATTGACATCCATTGGCGAGTTGTTTTGGGATTGTTAAGTTTCTCTGACTTGCTGGTGGCACCTCTGAGTCGTGACTATCACTTCGACTGAGAATGTCGAAGATGCATGAACCACTATATCACTACAGTGAGACCGACCAACATGATCGGATCCGTCGTCTGACAACAGAGACGTGAGCACAAGAGTTCTGAGAACCAGATCACTGGGGAACTCTGTCCTTTCTACATTCCATCACGAGGATTCATGAAAGCAAAATCGATCGAGTGGCCATTTGAATCTGTCCACGGACGAGCGTTTCCTTCCAGTAGGACGACCCCGTGGGTCGGTCTCCAGGGAAATGATTCCTGTATGTTACGGCGACCTGTTTGCACCGACGTTGTGCTTCTGTGCACTAACATCGGTGTGTCGTTTGATGGTCTTCTTCGAGCTCCTTCATATTGCCCATACTACTGTGAGATCGTAGATACTATTTACCATTCTACACATGATACCTTGTCAAATCACGAATCTGGTCAGGTGTATTCGGTGTGGCAGAGATCAAGTCGAGAGTGCCAAGACGATAAGCCAGGTGTGTCCTCGCTGCGCGTTGGGTGGTTTTTGATGACTTTCGCTGGCTCTGAGAAGCTGCAATTGGATTTTGCTCAAAGGCAACTTGGTGGTGTTCAGTTTTGCGCAGTTTCTGTTTTCGGTGCGGTCGAAAATGTCCATTTTCAAGCGACGTAAGAGCCCCGAGCAACTGGTCAAACTGCTGAAAGAGGCGCTAGCCAATCCGCCAACGACCATCAGCGCAACGCCCGATGGAACGGAAAAAGTCAGAAGATGAAGAATCCTAAGGAGCCGTGTCTTGTTGTCAAGGTCTCACTTCGCTTCTTCTCGCTTTGGTGTCAGACGATGGATCCCATCACCAAGCGCGTCAGTCAGATGAAGACCCTGCTGTACGGCGAGGTCTGCCCAGTTAAAGTCTTGTCTGTCTCTCATGGTGAACTGCGTAGTCTGCTCACTATGAAGCTGGTATCCATCGCTGTGCCTCTGCATAGGGAGACCAGGAGTCGAAGAAAGACAAATGCGAGCAGCTCTCGTCCCTGTTGCAGTCTAGCGGGCTCATCCCGCAGCTCATTCGCGATCTGACGAAACTGCCGTTTGAGGTGTGATGCATGCTATGACTGGTTTTTTTGTGTTTATCGTCTAATGCGATGTCAAAATGAATGGAAACAAGGCTCGGAAACACTTTGCCCAAGTCTACAACAACCTCATGAGGCACGACCTTTCTGGCTTTGTGGCCTACGTACAACAGCAGCCTCGCATTCTCTCCTGTTTGGTGGCTGGGTATGAAAATGCCGAAATCGCGCTTAGTTGCGGTACGATGCTGCGTGAATCCATTCGTCACGAGTGCCTAGCGCGCATCGTGCTGTACTCGGATGACTTGTGGAAGGTATTTCTCTACACCAAACGTTCGGGGCGTGATGTAGGCGTTTACGAGGTGGATGCCTTCTGTAGTTCTTCGACACGTATGTTCATTACCCGAACTTTGAAGTGGGATCCGACGCGTTTGCAACCTTCAAGGATCTTCTCACACGTCACAAGACATTGACTGCGCAATTCTTCACAACCAACTTTGACCACGTGAGTGCTCTTCGCCATCGTTGCAACTGCAGTGGCATGATCGAGGTGTTGACAGTCTGGTGCTTTTCAGATGTTCTTCAAGTACAACCGACTGCTTACTTCGGAGAACTACGTGACCCGAAGACAGTCACTCAAGCTGTTGGGCGAGATCCTATTGGATCGCTCCAATTTTGATGTTATGATGCGATACATTGGGTGAGTCCTTCGACCAACGCCTCCCTTGTTCCTCTTGTGATCGACGCTTTGGCTCTGAAGTCCTCGTTTGACCTGCGCAGAGAGAAAGAAAACCTCAAGATGCTCATGAACCTGCTCCGCGATACCAGTGCCAACATTCAATTCGAAGCGTTCCACGTGTTCAAAGTGTTTGTGGCCAACCCAAAAAAGCCCGAACCCATCACTACGATTCTGTTGAACAACCGCGAGAAACTGATCGCGTACCTCAAGAATTTCCAGAACGCCAAGGAGGATCCGCAGTTTCTCGAAGAAAAGGCGTTGCTGATCCGAACACTAGAGACCCTGCAACGAACGCCGCTGACTTCGTCGTCCAGTGATGCCCCATCACAATCATAGAAGGCTCCAGCGATTCAACACTGTCAGTTTTGCTGTTGGTTGCTATTGTATGTCAAGAGCTCGCTTCCTTCTCCCTGCAACGCATTGAACCAGATAATACAACAACAAACTAGTGGCAACCAAAAGACAGCTCCATTGTGCTTGTGGCATTGGCGCATTTACATGCGGTTTCTCTGTCGCGGAGCGCATTTGATAATGTCATCTACTCGCAAAATCATTTCCGCAGCTTCCGCAGCCGAGAAGAGCACCTGCTTCTTGCTCTTGAACGCTTCCCGGATACCTAGTTGTTCCATGTCTCCTATTGTGCCCTTGGTCATGTCGAGTCCCGCAGTACTCTTACCATCATGATGCGCTGCACGTAATTGAGTGATAAGTTCTGAGCTGTCGTATCCACCATTGTCTGCGATGATGCTTGGCAGCTGGCGCAACGCACGAGCAAATGCTTCCATAGCGAGAGCCTTTTTGCCGGGCACTGAGGGAACCTTGCGATCAATCGCTTGAGCCATCAAGACCTCGGTGCACCCGCCGCCCATGACCGTACGCGAGTTCCTCACTGTCTGGGTCAGAACAGCGAGAGCATCATGCAAGGAACGCTCCGCTTCATCCAGCAAGTGGGTGCTGGCGCCTCGCAACACCACACTACACGCATTTCCAGTCTTGACACCGGAAAAACGGATCAGGCGATCCTCACCAATGATGATCTCTTCAATCAGCTTGCATTCGCCAATAGCCACACCTTCAGGGCGATCAAACGTCGAGGCGATTTCTCCACCAGTCACAGCTGCGAGACGCTCAATGCCATCAAAGTCTGCATGTTCAATGGCCATAATGCCCTTGGACGTGAAGATTTGCTCAGGGTAGTTGTAGATGAGCTGACGGTTGACAAAGCAGTTGATGCCAAAGGACGCAATCTTCTCGCACTTGGCCTTCATCTTGGCCTTTTCGGCGTCTTCGATGGCGGAAACCTTCTCCATCGAGTCGACCTTGACACGGGCACCGTAAATCTGAACAAGCACACACAAACCCAATCCATCATCATTCAAAGGTGTCTCGCTTCACGAGAAACAGAGTCTGACAATACCTTGATCTTGTCGGTGTCCATGCCCGTGTTGGCAATCAGAATCTTGGCGTTTTCCACACGCTTTGGTTGGCCCACCCCAATCTTCTTGTCGAGAATGAAACCTTCGTCAAGATACGAGTCCTTGAGAGAGCCACCTGCCTTCTTGATGATCTGAATGTGATCGAGATTATTGGAACCCTTGAGACGCAACACGGCATTGACCGCCAGTTCAGCTATATGGCATTCCATTCGCAGAATCCGTCAGTCACTCAAAATCCACCCAACAACAAGCGTATATAATGCTCATATACCCACCAAAATGATCCTTTTCGTGGGTCAGCAACTTGGAGCTTAGAGTCGTCTGGGCAATCTGGAGCAAATCACGACGGAACTTCTCGGGATCGTTGGAATTATCCTTGGCGCTGCTCTCCAGGGCGTCGTAGGCCGTCTTCAAAGCGATACGCCAACCTTCAATGATGGTCTGCGGGTGGATTCGCTGGTCGATAAGCTTTTCCGCTTCACGCAGCAACTCTCCGCACAACACGGCGACACTGGTGGTGCCATCGCCCACTTCGTCGTCCTGAGTCTTGGCGATGTCCACCAACACTTTGGCCGCCGCGTTGTCAACGTACACCGAGCGAAGAATCGTCGCGCCATCGTTCGTCACCGAAATGTTCTTGTCGGGTCCTCCCATCTGTTTCGTGTCCATGAAGAGAGACAGCGCTCGCGCCCAATCAGTACACGCTCACTACGCCAACTGGACGCGGCTCGTCACCCACCGACTGCAGAATCTTGTCCATGCCTTTGGGCCCGAGCGTGGTCTTGACCATGTCTGCGATGGCAATCGCGCCCACAAAAGACGCCATACGCGCATTTTCCCCCTGGAGGAGACAGACAAAAAGAGCGGGAGACATGAGTCGAGGAGGTCTCGTGGGTTGAGAAGAAGCCTTTCCACGTACCTTTTCGACTTGCGACTCCGGATCCAGCACCGCCTGCACTCCACACACCTCGTCGTCAGCTTTTCTCTCCTGCCCATCGCGTTATTTCCGCAAAGCTCCGAACAAACGGCACCAACCTGTTGCATTCTGCTCCGAGTTTTCTTCACCAAGATACAATTGCCCAATACGAGTGGTTCAAATGAGTTTCCCTGTCAAACCTGATGCTGACGCTGAGAATCGGTTTTGTCGGCCAAGCACAGTGTTTCATGTGGGCCACATCGATACAGTCTCTTTTCTAAGCCTGACTCGTGTGCGAATCATTTCTAACACAATCTGTTTCTAATACAATTATTGTCAAGTCACATCGGCCGACCCAATGCTTCAGCCAAGACACTATCAACAACTCTTCGCGCCAGGGCCAGCTGTTCGACCCGAAGAACTGAGCTATCAACAATCTCTGGAAGGAATTGCTCGGCCACATCTTTCTCGATGGGATCGTAGTAGTGGCCCGACTCCACCAGTGAGCTGAACACATGGCTGTGCAGATCCGCCAAGTACTGCTTGGCGTAATTCCGCGCGGCCACTTTTTCTTCCAGTTCAGCCTGCGCCTTGATGCGCTTCTGCTCTTCTTCCATTCGTCGCTGCTTTTCTGCAAACTTCCGTTTGGCTTCGGCTTCTAACCGCTGGACTTCTGCCAGTTCGGCATTGCGTGCGTGCTCAAACACTTCTTGACGATGGCGGATTTCTTGCAACTCCTTCTCCTCTAGCACTTCGAGCATGCTGATTTCCAATGTCTTGCCCACCAACACTTCCAGAATGGGTTCCACCTCCAAATCATAGTCGAACAGGTCGCCATTCTCAATCTGGGTCGCCACGTCGATGCCTGATGGTAACGGGATGAAAGACACGATTTGAGGATGCAGATCCAGCAACGGGTCTGTTTGCGTCTCCATGTCCACTTCTGGATTGCGGTCTGTGAGTTCCTCCAAATAGGTATCTGTCTGAATGTCCATATGATACCGCCCTTCCACGGGCGGAGGTGTTGCTGCTCTGGTCTGGTCCATTTCGGCAGCTTCAGTTTGTTGTTTGGATGGTTTGGCTCGCTTGGGAGTCGCGTTTTTGGGTCGTTTGTCGTCTGTTTTGTCGGCGCTTTCCTACGAATATTTGGAGTAAGGTATCCACCCAAAGAAGAAGTTGCACCATATGGTTCCACATAACTCTTACTTCTCGGTGAGTGTACGCACTGCCACGATGCACTCGGCGGTCGAACATGATGTTTTGACTCTTGTCACTGCTTTACAGCATCAACGAGTGAGAGGGATGACACAGGGTGGTGGTTGACCATGAGAGAGCGCAAACGCATCACGCATCCATATATACACGCAGACCTGGCCCCTCTGCCACCTTTGGTGCGCTTGTTGGTGACAGACCGCGGCGCCGACGCAAAGTCGTATCCATTGGACTGCATCATTCTGGTCTGCCTGCATGCACAGCAAACAGCCCAGCTTCTTCCTCCCAAGAGTCGTTACCAAAAGAGCTCTTCAAAATAAATGGCATGGTACCAGGTACCACTCTTCGTCATATGGTGTGGTACACTGTACCGTTCTGCCTTCAAACATGCCGATAAGACCAAATGGCTGAACCGACAAGGAGGCTAAATGGAGGAGGTAGAGTGTCGACCGTGAAATCCTTTTGTAGCGAAGCAGAGGCAGCGTCTTCATCGTTAGCGTCTGCAAAGCTAGAAAAACTCGTGCGCCGTCACTTGGTGTCTTTGCTGACACAGTGGCACGCACAACAGGTGCGACTCTTTGGGAATGGGGAACTCTAAGCGTCGTGACCCACCAAAAGGTTCATCATTGGTAGTAGTATAGTCTGTTTCAGTCAGAAAGCCTCACCCCAACACTGGCACCTCCGTCCGATACGAATTGGAGCGTGGCCACCCCTGTGTGTCGTGTTAATGTGCATGGCGTAGTATGGTGTGCTGACGTGATGGAGCCACCAGACGAGAGATGAGCAATGGCTTTGATGGGGGCTTTTACCTTTTCTGGCTGGACTCTGCTTGCATCTGGACAGCAGGTAGAGGAGCAGACGGAAAGTGGTAGACGATCCATCTGTTTTCTTCCCTTCGTCTTGTATTGCACTGGCCTGGCGTGTCCTATCTCTGACTCTCTCTCTCTTCTCGTTCCTCTTCGTCTCTCTCCCATCCTGTTTTTCTTATCCAAGACGATCGACGGGCTTCAGAGCGTCCATTCCGCTTCCACTGCACTCAAAACACGATTTGCTTTTGCCAAAAAGAGCAAATTACTTCGGCACTAAAGTCAGCAGCTCTCTTTTGCATCGTCCATCTCCGTTCCAGTCGCGGCTCATCGTCGAGAATATAACGTTTTCGCGACCATGGCAAGCGACACGACGCCCCCGCAGAGCATCAAGAACGATCCCGACAAGGCATTGGAGATCGCATATTCGACAATATCGCCCAAGGTGACCCAGCAAGACACTAATGTCAACTCCATGCCGATGCAGATCAAACTCAGTCTCATCGACCAGAATCCCAACCTGCGCAACAACCTGGGGTGAGATCTCTGACGTATTTCTGACAAAGCCCTTCAAGCTGGTGGATGGGACTGACTCTTTTGGTCCCTTTGTTTCGTCGTGTAGAGAAACGTCATGCGAGAGTCCATTTCCCATGACTCCGCTAACACCTGGTGGTTCGACGCCGCTCAATGACATGAGCAAAAAGCAGCGCCACAACCTTCGAGAGCAACGACGCATTCTCCGAATAAGCAACCAGTTTGACATTCTTCGAGATAAACTGGAGAGTGCTGGGTACTCGTCCTCGAAGAAAGACAAATTCAGTGTTTTGCAAGCGACTCTCGAGTATATCAACCACTTGGAACGACATGGACCGACCCATCGTAATGGCGGTGGCAGTGCACCGGGTAGTTCTTCATCAACTCCAGGTCTGAGTATTGCTGCGGGAGGAGGAATGGACCAGAAACATCCGCACTCGTTCATGATCGACAGCATGCCCTCTCCGGTGCCCGCGCTTTCGATGCCAAACATGCACCAGTTCCCAATGGATTTGGATTCCAACATGTTCGGAAATGGCAACGGAAACGGTGCCTCCCCTCCGTCGTCGGTAGAAACCGTGGAAAATTCAACTGCTTCCTACAAGGATGTGTTCACCAACAGCTCCATGCCGTCTTTACTGGCAAAACTGGACGGAACGGTCGTGGAAGCCAATGGTCTTTTCTTGGAGCTTTGCTGCAAGAACATCGATGAATTACGACTGCATTCGTTGTATACGATGTGCACGGCCACCGATGCGCCAAAGATGTACAGGTGAGTTCTCAGAGTTCAATCTCTGTGATGCGCATGACCCTATCGCTAAATCTCGTACTCGTTATTCATTTGTTGCAGCCTGGTCAACAAAGTACTCGCGTGCGAGATGGCGTCGGCACAAAGCAAGATGATGTGGCATTTCTCCAACACCGGTGACCGCAAGGTATGCCGTTTTTCTCGACATGTCGATCTCGCTCAACGAGTGTCGCAAGAACTGACTCTAATTGCCGTCTTGTTGTTTCTCATGGCTTTGTAGGTGTTCGTGTCGGTCTCTTTGATCCACGATCAACTTCACCACCCTGCGAATCTCCACTGCACCGTGCTGCCTCTGTCATAAAAGCTTGTTGCGTCTGCTTCGTGTTGCCATCTCCCCCGCTGCATGTCCCTATGCATTTTGTACTGTATATATATGCCATTAGGATTGATATCTTTCTCCCATTGCGTGGTGCATGTCATGAAAATCGACACCAATACAGCATCATTATTTAAAATCACATCATTAAGTTGTGTGCTCTCCTCCTTCCTACGACAGGGTGCTTTGAACTCTCTCCATGTCGCTATGGGCGACAGAATCAAGCTGGACACGCCGCAAGTC
This sequence comes from Paralagenidium karlingii, assembly GCA_027475765.1. Classification (NCBI taxonomy): domain Eukaryota; phylum Oomycota; class Peronosporomycetes; genus Paralagenidium; species Paralagenidium karlingii. Next base: position 10,992 of record JAMFLO010000014.1, read on the forward strand.
CGCAAGTGTCAGGAAATGAGTTGAATCATTAAAGGAAACACCAGCCATGACAATACAGTGGTATGGCGAAGCCATCAAAGGAACACCAACCAACAATAATGGTGTCAACTGCTTGTTCTTGCAGCACCACCACATACGCGAAAGAGGACTGGGTCTGCTTGGCTGCCTCTTGAGATCGCGTCAGCTGCGTTTTGGCATGAGCAAAGGTGGCCCTCACCATTTGACCAAACGGTCAGCTGCGCATCCTGCAAGTCACCTGTGTGGATCTCCTGGCGCTAAGAGTCAGTTGAGCAGACCTTCTGGTGTCGGAGCCAGTTGTCTAGAGACTCTGGCGAGATATTCTTCGGAATCTTCACATCAACAATTGTCTCGCTGATGGTCTATCAGGTGGCTGTTGCAAGCATTGAACCGCATGGAGCACATGGTGCAGGTGATCCACGGTGACTGCTGCACTTCAAGCTGGTTCTGTCGACTGGCTTGCACCTGATGGAGAGCTGTGCCCACATCTGGATACGCATCAACATGCGATGAAACGGGTCAAAAGCGTGTTTGTCGGCTGTGAAGCAGTTGCCTCACGCTGCTTCTTTTTGAACAACAACAGCAGGGGTCTTCTGCTCGACAGTTGTTGGTTTTGGCGCATGGATCACAGCCAAGAAGGTAGCAACAAGTAGCAACAACTTGAGCTGAAGTGGTGTAGATATGAGCAACGTTGGGATCCAGCAGTTCAAGACAACGCAAGAGAAATCAGAAAAGATGATACTTCCAAATCCAGCATTTCATTGCCACAGAATAGCCAGCAACAGACTTTCTATACGGTTGCTCGCAGGCCCCCTGCGATTGCAAACGCGCCACTGCAGAACAGTAGCCATCGCTTTTGCGGGTTTGGCAATGGCAGCTTTCGTTGCTGTCCAGCGAGCAAGAAACCATTTGGTAGACTGAATTTGTGAGTGACGTACAACTGACCGAATGAAAATCATTCAATAGAACTGCCGTACCTGTTGGAAAAAATACGCCGATAGGCCGAGCAGCGTCGTTGTTCCTATCACGCGGCATCTGCGCCGTTGCAAAAAGACACCACACACAATGGGCGTTGAGTCAACGGGAGATGTCTGTCAAAGAGTGCATTCGCTTGCTCTGTGATGCTCTCTCTTACGCGAGGCAGTCCTGCGGCGGTGGTTTTGGAGGTTCGCTTGAAGAGGCCGGTGGCGTTGTCATTTCGTTGGAGGTTTGCTTGTGTGTCTGCTGCGCGCGATCGCACTTTAACGAGTTGTTGAGTGATGGACTCGCCAATGGCGCGGATTGAATTGCACATAGTACAGCGCAATCAGCACTTGATCCATATGATTGCGAGGCGCTTGGAATCGGCGCATTTGGAATGTAAGTTGGTTAGAGCCACCGGATTGACCTCATTGGTGAGGTATTCCAATGAGATTCTTGGCAAGAAACCCGGCATGAATGATCTGGGACGGGTCGCAGCATCATGGTGGCCATTGATGACCAACCAGGCGAACCAGGCGGTGACGCAAACGTAATGTGCATCAACCCGACAAAGTCCTTTTGAGCCGTTGAGGAGCTGTCTGCTTGTTATGAAGTGCAGCAGTCTCTCTGTTTCACCGCCAAGCACCAACGCCACCACACGACGAGGTGATGTGTCCCCAATTCCGAAGATTCCTTGTGGATTGTGAGGATTTCGTCACGAGCCGATTCTCATCAAAAACTAGCGAACAGCTGAGATGCAAACGCCGCTGGCTGCCTCGCTGGCGATTCTGCAACTCTTCGTGGTGTCCTCCATAGCCGTCGCAAAAGGCGCAGACTCGTGGCTACTCCAGGACCCCGATTTTCCCGTTCAAGTCAGCGTGGGGCCGTTTGGCGATTCCTCGGTGGGATGGAACCGGGAGTATGACAATGGCACGCTGCACATTCCGTCGTCGGTGCTCAACATTACGGTTGTTCTTCCTCCTCTGGTGAATGTGTCAAGCGCGCAAGTCAGTCTGACGCTTTTTCGCGCATCCCAAGTGGATGAGACCGGAACACCACAGTCAGATCACCACGTTCTCGCCGACAGCCAGGTGGCGTATGCGCGATCCTATCGCATGGACCTCGGCACCAACGCCCAGCGAGTGATTCTTCGGGTATACGTCGAAGCGACGGCCCATTTGGAGTCAGGAAGAGACATGAAGAAGCGTTCGTTCTTCATCCGAGAGTTGGATTTGTCCCCGTCTGATGCACGTGTCATGCAATGCCCCACGGCTTCGCAAGATGAAGACTCGGACACCGAGATTCAGGTTCATTCACTTCCGCCGACTGATCTACCAGACGAACTCTGCGCAGAATACACCAAGAACGGAGCGGTCCCCGTGCGCAAGTGGTACTTTGACGACAAAAGGTATGGAAGTCGCCATTCGGCCGTCACTGAGACCAGTTCTCTCACTGAGTGCATGACAATAATTTGATCTCTTGTAGTGACGCCGACAGGTCGTACCAGGAGAGATCCTTCGAATACATTGAAGAGCTCATCCAAAACGCGCATCTTCGTCGCGAGTATTACTATGGACTAACGGACCGGTATCTGTACGCTGCATTGGACCTGCATCCCATCAAGGGCAAGGACGTGCTGATCATGGGGAGCACGATTCCTTGGTACGAGAGTATTTGTGTCGCCTTCGAGGCCGCGTCGTGCACAACTGTGGACTACAATAAGCTGAGATACCATCATGCGAGTATTCGAACGTACACCGTGACGGAATTCAGTGCGATGAACAAGAAATACGACGTGATTCTTTCCATTTCATCGTTTGAGCACGACGGTTTAGGGCGGTATGGAGACCCATTGGACCCGGACGCCGACGTGAAAGCCATGAAGAACCTTCTTCAGTACGCAAAACCAGACACCAAGCTGTTTCTAGCTGTGCCGGTCGGCCCTGACGCAGTGATCTGGAATGCTGAACGCATCTACGGGCCAATTCGTCTGCCGTTGTTGCTAGAGAGTTGGAGATTGGTCGACAGGTGAGTTTTTGGACCATAGAAGCGGCGAACACTACTGTCTGACAACGTCTGATGCTGGCTGTGATGGTTGGTAGCTATGGCTTTCGAGAAGCCGACTTCACTGCTTCATTTACACTGGGCCACCAGCCAATTTTCGTTCTCACGCCGCCTGAAGTGTCTTCTCAACAGAAAGAACCACATGCTGAGCTCTAAAGAGTAACTGAATGGACGATGAGCAGACGTCGTTGCACCAATGATGATTCAATCAATCAATCGATCTGAGAGTCGCCCACAGAGACGTGAGTGTTTCTTCAGCCGCGTGCGTACGCGGTACGATTACGATGGACTCCCATTCATACTCGCCGGCGTACACATCAGAGGTCGTTCCCGCATGGATTGGCAGATGCCAATCTAGAGATCTAATTCTAGCTTCTGATGGGGAAGAGACGGACATGTGCACACCTCACGCGCAATCTAGACCACCTCCAGTGTCACTATGCTGTGGGCAATGCCACAGCTCCTTGGCGCAAAGGTCGTTTTGGCAATCCACACCGTGATGGCGATCGTGTTGGCAGCAACGAAAATGGCAAGCACAACGACCCTTTTACAATCCCGAATGCTCCGTCCAACGGTTCCTTGCTCTCTGATCGACCAGCAGCTCTTCGATTGGCAAGACCATCAAGTCGACACAAGCACTCACGACCTCTTTGAAGTGCAGTTGAATGCTGTCGAAGCCGTTTCGTTCGTTTTCCTCCACAAAGATGAAGCAACCCGCATAACTCTGCAGTCTCCAGCACAAGAGACCAGGATTCCTGCAGTCTTGATACTCGGATCTCGAAAGTTACACTACGCTGGAGTTCGTTCATATACTCTATGTCAGTGGCGAGTGTGTGCAAGTAGAGCTGATGAAGGGATGGTAGTCGATCTGATGCTGCTGTGTGTTCGCCACTTGACCGAAATGAATCAGTGCCGACTTCCTTCCCAAGCTGTGTTGCATACGCCTTGATTTGACGTGACTGGCGCTGATCCATTCCCCATGTCGGATGCTACACCCATCAAATACCATTCTCGAACTCGAACCAGACAAGTCTTGCGCATGCAGACCCATCACACGCATTCCATGACAAAGAAAACGGTGTACATTGGCGAGTATCACTGCATACGACACGGAATGCATTGAGTTGGACGGTACGTCCAAGTGTTCAGCAAAGTACTCACATCTTCGAACTATTGGCGCAGCGCACCCCTTCAGTGGGTGGTGGCATCCATCATCAGCTTGCTTTCTCTACGTGACCGCATTACCAGCGATGGTGCACTTCGACTGCTACCTTGATGGGATATGCCGTGCATTTCCACTTGGATGCTTGCGCATCTGTAGTTACCCTCGAAGAATCACAGACTGTGTGGCTTTGAAGTAGATCGCTCGATTGGGCTGCCTCTTGGCCACCTGTTGGTGCCAGTCGTTCTTCACACATTGGATTGCATCTGTCGCGGTCACCGCTGGGTTCTCATGACACTCACCAGTCGATCCTAGCTTCCGACCTTCTGGTCCCATGGCGCGTGACTCAGACGTATGCACCATCCAGGAAACCCACCATTTGGTGTGAGAGGTCCATGGAGATGGCAACTTGAACACACCACATTGCTAGCATACGAAGGAGCGTACGTTTTGGATGGAGGGCCAATCGATACCATTTGAATTGTTGCACCATGTGCGTCCGTCGATAGAGCACAATAACTAACTCGTTGTCCGATCTCGAAAAATGACTCAACGTCGTATCGCAAGTGGAAGCCTTGTTGGTTGTGGGTGAAATGGCTCTCTGTTGTGGTGGTGGTGGGTCCTCTGTGATGGCACATGGCACAACAATGAGATATCATCCAGCTTTCGTCGGCAATCGTCACTCCTACCAGTCGCGGACCACAACCATTTACTTGAAGGCCGACTGTTTCCCGTCCACAGACATACTCGACCACGAACGCCAAAGCGCTTCAGTACTTCCATGTGCGTGGCACCAATCCAAATCCAATGCACACACCACCCTGGACGATGGCTGCCTCACCACATGTCAACCCCCCAAAAGACGTCACGAGACAACTCCGCAACACCAAAGAGCTTTCATTTCAGGGCGAAAAAAAAAGGTGACTATCCGCTATTATTATTTTGGCTGGTTATCATCAACCCAATGAGGAGCAAGCACGAGACGCTTGCTTGGCCCGCTCCCAACGACCAACTGCTTCCAAAGGCCAGATACAAAGATCTTTTTGGACTCGTGTGGGTTGGATTGGAAAAAGCAGCCGTAGCCTCAAGCGTTGACCCCCAGTGCCACGACGCTTCGACGCTTTTGGCCCGAAGCATTGTGACACTGCGCTGCATGGCTTCCATTGTTGTTGGCCAAGTGATGATTGTGCTGAGGTTCACACACAACGCCAGCTTCGTTAAAGGCGGCGAGTGTGGGTTCTTCTTCGACTTGTTGCTGCTCCAGTTCATGGGAGACATCCGTGACGTAGACCAGTTGGCCGTCCTGGTTGGGGTCTGGGACAACATAGTGACGAATGGGGCGATAGATGGAGGATTCAACGGACGGGTTGTTGCTGCGGATGTAGTGGTTGGCCAGCTCGTTGTAGTACGTGATGTACGAGTCCGTGCTGACGTGGAGGCTGAAATTGATCATCAGCAAAAACTCGACTTCCAGTTCGTTCATTTCCGCGCAGGGTACGCCGCCCACTTTGGCGTAGTACGCGTTGTTGAAGTAGTGGTCGTCAAAGAACTTGGCCGCCACAACGATGCTGGTGATCACGATGCGGTGCACGTTCAGTTCGGTCAAGACGATGCCCTGATGGGAATACAGGCGGTCAATGTACACAAGCGCCAGCACAAAACATTCGGGACTGCAACTGGCGTACTTGTGGATGCGCAGCAGATAGTCGCGAATGGATATGCCCGGCGCGCGGTACGCTTCAAACTTGGACTTGGCGTAATAGGTCACGGCGGCCGAGTCAGTCGGCTGGATCATCGACTCAACCACGACCGCCAACGTCTGCACGATGGCACGGCCGCGCTCCTCGTTCTCTTTGCTGGCAGCATCCATTGGCGGTTGCGATGGGGTCCGAGAGTCACTACTGAGGCACAATCGCCGACGTGCCAGTTGCGCATACACCAACTGCCACTACTGCCCTGCCACTGCCACTATTACGTTCACAAGTCACTCCACTCAGAACTCGCTCGGACTTCAGCCAGAAGACCAGACGAGACGAGACGCCAGGCTGAAAGAGCTGAAGAGAGAGAGAGACACCGACTCGAACGGAAAGCGCCAAAAGACCCGACCGAACGAGCGCTGCGTCGAGGCTTGAGCTGAGCTGAGCTGGTTGGTTGCCTTCCTGCCTGCTGCCACCCACACTGCTACCTGCACAGGAAACACTTTCGTTGCTTCTCTGTCGCTTACACTTCCACTCACTCGCTCCAAAAGCCTCGCGCTTTAACCCTTGGCTTGGATTAGCGCGGGTGGAGCCAAAAAACCCTAACGGTGCCACACAAGGTTTTGAGGTTTTTTGGACCAAGGTGTTCTTGAGGATCCCGACCCCTTACGCGACCTGAACCATCCGAAAGAGAAGAAGCATCTAGAAACCGGTTCACTTGGCATCGGGACCGTGTACTGCACAATTGTAGGTAATGAGGTTGTTACGTAAAAATACCGTATGTAACACGACAGGCGAACCTTTTTGTAACGGCAACGTGGGGGTGTATACAGTTAACTGATTTCCGGATCCGCATGAATGGCTAAATGTGGGCAAGATCGCCAAAATGCCAGATGGAAACAAGGAAACCCAGAATGTGGCTCAAGCACTTCAAGCGCTCAATTGACGATGCGTCCCATTGCAGATTGTGCAGAGTACCATGGCCGAGTTGTGTTATTTGCATTGGAAAAGCCTATCACTGCAGCATCTGTTGTCCGCTTCCACATCTTACGTCGAATCACGCCTTCAGGCTCTTTATAGGTTTGCGATGATCACTTGAATTCTTCTCCTGTCACCGTTGAGTCACTTCGAAGCTCGTTGATCATCACTAAATCCTGCACTTGTCCATTCAAACGCCATTCAAGCGCCGTGGTTTCTTACGGCCTCTTGGGACATGATCCATTCTGACAAAAAAGATCTCCAGAACCACGCGACACCACCGCGAGTCTCATCATCATCGATATGCTGACATGCGAAAAATGACCATTTGTGATACTGCTGGCTCGCGGCTGCGACTGGCTTCAGGATGTTCTCAATCGACACACTCTCGGCTATTGAAACGGCAAGATCCGAATTCAGTTTTGTCGCGTGCCAAGCAGCCGTCGAGCCACCTTTCCTCCGGAGACCAAAAGTGCAGTGAACTGCTCGGATCAACACGGAGAGAGCAGAAGGTCGCGCCCGCCTCCACTCCACTCGATATCCGTTGAGGGAATAGTTCGACAGTGGCGATGCGATGGGATGGGATAGGTGTGTTCCTATCGGATGTAGCCACTCCTGCCAAGTGCAATTGGCACAGCGCTTCCAACGTGAGAGCTCCGAGTGCATCGCCAGAACAGCAGAGAACTGGACTTTCGACCTGCCAAAAGATTCGAAGCCATCTGCGGCTTTCGAGAATCAGATCGTGGACGATCATCACCTGCACACCTTTCTCTCGGCCTGTCATCAGCCCCCCATCAGAGTCATCTTATGATGCAATCGGAGCAACTGTCGGCAACCGGTTTCCTTCGGTTTGGTGCTAAGTAGCGCAGGGCCCTACTATGGATAGTGATCCTGGCGTCGTTGGCTTGTAGCCTTTCTGTCAGGTTGTTTTTCATGGCTGTCTTGGAATTGTGTTGTGGCGTGGCGCACAGCGTGGTGTACTCACACACCGAACTCAACATGAAGTTCTGGTTGTGGCCTTCATTCGCATCTGACAAACGCCATTGTTACACACACACATCCACCCAAGGACACCAAAAATCCAGTTTGTAATGGCGCGGTACCCACCCCAGATTTAGGAAGCAGCTCCGACCAGCAAAGTCAAGTAGGCCGGGCGACATCCACGTGCGTGCTCAATCCACTTTGACGACCTAGTGGATTGGTTCAAGCAGATTCGAGCCAAGGTTTCACCAAGTAGATCCACCTGACGTCATCTCTCCGCTTCACGGGAGCGTGGCACGAAATGGAAGGTCCTCATTCCGCTACATAGGTTTCCTGGTTTTAGGTTTTCCAGGCATGCGCAACTGCTCGTTTTGCCTGTTTGGACACAACTGCAGCGTTGCCGCTGAAGTTTTTCCGGTCAGATCACATCGACTTTCGCTGACTTCCTCTAAACTTTCCTTCGATAATTTTCCGAGTCAGTCGCCTCGGCCACAAAACGCGCAATCCTCGTCCACTTTGTGGTTCTTCTATGGGAGACGAAGCTAGACTTAGCAGGGTTAGGCACCCGGCGGGCGTGTGTGACTCGAGTGATGGGGTGACCAACATTAGTGCTTTGCAGCAGCTGGCCGCTCTCGTGACACGCGAAAATTTGAAACTGGAACCTCGTTGATGCCACTCTAGCATGAGAACGCGCTGGATGCGTCATTACATCACCCACAGCATGCTTTGTTCCAAGATTGAAGACTGCAACCGAGCCAACGGCCTGTCTCTCTACCCCTGCAACGCGACGTTGAACCGAGTGGATGCAGGGTGGGGTTGGTGTTGGTGTTGCAAACCATCAATCCACCATGCCCAGAGCCAAGTTGTAATGCGACAACTTTCGAGGCATCGGGACCATGGGTACCCTGCTTGAAAGTCAGATCGAGGGTTCGACTGCAAGCCAGGCCAAGTCAAGGCCAAGGCCAAGCCAAAGCCAAGCCAAAGCCAAGCCAAAGCCAAGGTCCTTGGCACTGTCTCTGAACGCCGCAAAGTGAATGGGTCTGCTGGCGCCAGAGAAAGACCCGAAAAAGTGGAATGATTTCTTTGTTACCATGCACTCCATCATTTCCGAATTTGCCCACTGCGTGCACGTGCTCGAAGAGAAGCTACCAGCTCACTCGCTCACTCGTACGCTTTGCCCCAGCCGCTCAAGTCAGCAGCTACCAAACCCAACTAACATGAAAGTTTTTGCGACTCTTGTTGCCGCTGCCATCGCCGCCGCGGCCGCTGCGGATCTTCCGGTTTCGGTGTGCCGCGATGCGACTTACACCATCCCAACCGCACGTGGCGCCATCTGTTCTGGCGCTGGTGCCGGCCCAGCTGGCAAGGCCTGCCCATTGAAGGGCGATGTGGCCTCGGCTGATTGCCACCCATGGCTCCCATCCTACAACGGAAAGAACTGCGTTGCCAAGGAAGACGCAGTCTGCGCCATTGTCAACGGAAACACTTGGGGATGCGTCTTCCCATCGGTTGGATGCCTCGGCGACACTCCATGCCCACTTCCTCAACCCACCACCCCATGCCCACCACTCCCAACCCCAGCACCATCGACCCCATGCCCACCGCTTCCAACTCCGGCTCCATCGACCCCATGCCCACCGCTTCCAACTCCAGCTCCATCGACCCCATGCCCAACGTTGCCACAGCCAACTACCCCATGTCCACCACTTCCAACTCCAGCTCCATCGACCCCAGCTCCTACCACCCCATGCCCAACGTTGCCTCAGCCAACTACTCCATGCCCAACGTTGCCGCAGCCAACCACCGGTAAACCAACCCCAGCTCCCACCACCCCATGCCCAACGTTGCCGCAGCCAACTACTCCATGCCCAACGTTGCCGCAGCCAACTACTCCATGCCCAACGTTGCCGCAGCCAACTACTCCATGCCCAACGTTGCCACAGCCAACTACTCCATGCCCAACGTTGCCGCAGCCAACCACCGGTAAACCAACCCCAGCTCCCACCACCCCATGCCCAACCTTGCCGCAGCCAACTACTCCATGCCCAACCTTGCCTCAGCCAACTACTCCATGCCCAACCTTGCCTCAGCCAACCACCGGTAAACCAACCCCAACTCAGAAGCCCAAGCCAACCCAGAAGCCAACTGATGCTCCAACCACTGCTCCAGTGACGACTCCTCCCGCCACCACGAAGCCTGTTGCTCCGACCACTGCTCCAGTGACGACTCCTCCTGCCACCACGAAGCCTGTTGCTCCCACCACTGCTCCAGTTACTACCGCCCCAGCCACCACCACCCCGACCACTACTGCTCCAGCCACCACCAAGCCAGTGACTGAAGCTCCAGGTACTACCGTTCCAGCTACCACTGTTCCAACTACTACGGAGACTCCCGCCACCACGCAACCTCACAAGGGCAAGCAACAGCAACAACAACAGCAAGGCGCGAAGCATTTGTAGATGGTGCATTGGTATTTTGAGTACTCTGCGTAGATCTACTACTTGGAACGTTGAGATTTAAACGAGAGCCTCTTCCTTTTATCTATTGCACGATATTGGCGGTCTCTTGGTGCATGCATTTTTGATTGATAATCCGTTTGTTATGAAATGGTGTTGCATTCGTTTGGGTGTCTGTTTCTCTGTTATCATGGAGTATTGAGTTCTTTCTATTGATGTTGTGAAATGCTTGCTGATCTGCTTAGGCTCTGGTGCTGCGGTGGCTGCTCTCCTCCACCATGCCCTGGCGAAAGTGCTTGCGGGGTTCACCACCAAAGTCTTCGTCGTCCACTTCATGAACCTCTTGAAGTCGGTCGGCGGATGGGATGGTCACCGCCGAGTAAAATGTCTCCTTGTGTTCTTGGTTGTTGGCGCGCAACTTCTTGAGCACCATGCAGAGCAGCAGACAGCTCACACCGACAAGACACAGCGACAGAATGAACGTGATGATCGAGATGGCCACACTTCCGTACATTTGGCCGCTGTAGTCGCCCATGAAGAAGCCCATCAGCACTGGCAAGAAGATCTCGCCCATGCCACAGCCAAACACGATCAGTGACGACACACGACGAATCAGTTTGTCGTTGATCACCCGCGTGAGACAATGGATGCTGAGCGTGAACAACGGCGACAACGCAAAGCCAAACGCAACCAGACACAAAGTGAAGCACCAGACGCCCGTATCCACACCAAACAACAACCCAAACGAGCTCACCATGCAGATGAGCGAGAGATGGAAGATGGAGAACAGGTTGAGCGTGTGGAACATGCACTTGGAGAAAAACACGTACGAGCCCCAGCTTGAGAGCCAAAACACCACCATCAGGGTACAAGTCAGGATTTGGATCTTGTCCACGCCATACCCCACCAGCGACTGGCGCAAAATGTGGGTGATGTATTCGCTGAGGAACGCGCCGAGCCCCAGCTGCAGACCAAACAGTAGTGTCGCAAAGATGGTCACCAGCAAGATGATCATGTTGTTGACCGAGTCGTACGTGTCCGGGTTCAAGTTGGCCGAGCGCCCGGCGTAGTGTTTGACATGCAGAAACACGCCTCCCACAATTGGGCTTGGCACAGTAGGCACGCGACGACTCGGATCCTCGTAGCCGAGCAACGTCTGGTTCTCGTCTCTTCCAGCCGTCGGGTGAGGCGACGGCGCCCAAAGCACAATCAGCATCGGAAACATCGTCATGACCGCCAACAGGTAGAACGCGTTGACAAACTCAATCTGGAAATACTGCAACACCAGCGCCAACAGCGCGCCGGCGACGGTGCCAAAGCCAAACGCAAAGTTCATCGACGTTACGAGCGATCGTCCACGCTCAATCTTTTCCCCAGATGCCCACAGACAGCAGCGATTTACTCTGTCAAACGCACACATACAGTTCATCAGAATGCAACCTGGCAACACCACGAACGAGCCCCCACGTACGAGATGTTGATGAGCGCCGTCCAAAAGCCTTTGGCCATGAAGTAGACACTGACTCCGAGACTTCCAAAAGTCGATGCAACCGGTGTGAGTCCGGCAAACCATCCGCTGCTGCAGATCAACAGTGCGGCCATGAGGTACTTCATGAGGTTCCACTCGACCGCAACGTTCAGCACGATCTCGCTCATGAACGACACGAGCAGCGCGGACCCGCCATGGGCCGCAAAGATCGGTCCAAATGACGCTACAGGTGAGTTGATGCCCGCGTTTTGCATTGCCTGGTCGGAGAAAAACCGCAGTGCAGGACCCAAGAGCCCCAGAAACATGCCCTGGGTGACATACACCACGCGGTACGCCAACAGTTGCAATGGGAATGCGAATAACGCGTCCGGATCTGCCACGGAGGACGAAGAGCTGCCCATGGATAGCGACGAATGGGACGGAAGAAGTCGTTGGTGGTGGTGATGATGAAAAGCCTGGCTGCTGCTGCTGTTCTCGTGGGTTTTAGTGAAATGGGAAGTCGATGCGGAAACCCAGGCGGAAGCAGACGACGCGGTGGACGCTGAAGAAGAAGAAGAAGCCGTCGTTGATCGACGTGCAGGCGACGCCTTGGGCTTGGACTTGGCTTTGGCTCGCGCTTTGGCCGCCACTTTCATCGGCAGTTGTTGCGGATGGTGGTGTGGCATTGTTAGAGGATTCAGCAAGTTGCCGTTTTGTTCCAAGCAATCAGCAACGGAACGAACCGATCAACAACCGGTTTCGCATCGGTTGATTTCTTCCGCACACTCCAGATGCCAAAGAAACCACATGGAGATTCTGATCTGTAGCTCATCGGGGAAGCCGATCTTTTACCATCGCCGACACGACCAAGACGCCGCATTGCTGTCGGAACAGTCGACTTTTAATGAACCGAGCGAGAATGATCGCTCCGACTCGTTGGCCTGCGGGCTTGCGAGCTCTCTCCAGGGGCTCTTGGCATACATTCGCTGCACCCAACATGAAGAACTGCAAGAGATCCATGCAATCCATGGACTGCGCTGTCTGTTTCTGGTCCACGAGCCGCTGACTTTTACCGTGATTCTGCGCAAGTGCAAACGAACAATACAGCGTTTGACCACCAGACGAGTGCATGTCCAGAGCCTAGCTGATGACCATGAGGAAACTGCACTGGACCATGTTCTGGTCGCTGCCAGATGCTATCGACGGCTGCTTGAACTGTTACACGCTCACATTCGCCTTGTGCTGAGTGACAGAGGTGTCGATGTGCTCCGCAAGCAGCCAGGTTATGATCTGCGCGATCTTCTTCATGGCACCGAAGCCTCTATGCGCGCGCTGGTAGGCGGATGGAGCCAGAACCCGACACTACGCCTCCAGGACTTCGGCGTTCACTTTGTTCGCATGCCGTTGAACCAACGGAAAGAGATCCAGAAGATCATTGAGAGCGCCGTTGAGGACTCGGCCAATGGCAAACCAAACGATGGTATGATTTGTGGTCTGCTGCTCGCCAAGCAACAAGTTGTAGCGCTCTCCCAACCCAATCCCAAGCAGTTCTCCATCCTCACCGACGGTACGAGGTCATGAAAAAGGATCCGCCTGGGTCCTCACTAATAACCCAGGTGTGTGGATAGATCTGTATCTGCTGATCAACTTTGTGTTCTTCAACAAGTCGCTGCGCAAGTCAGAGACGTGGACTCCTGTCTGTCTGCCAAACTTCAACTCAAAGTGAGTGGGCCCAATGACCTGGCACGGAATGCATCGAGTCAATTGACGTTGTCGTGGTGTTTGGCAGTGGCTTTCTCTATGCCTACGTGGTGTTCATCACCTCGGACATCTGCTTGGTGCTGCTCAGCACGAATCAGAAACCGGAACAATTCCATCGCTTTCAAGCCAAAAAGATTCGTATTCTTTGCGACTTTGAGCAGCTGCAGATCATTCGACGTATCCGCCTTGCAATGGACGAAAGCGCCAAATGGCGACCTCATCACAAGCTTTCGAGTTGCATTCGTCACTTTGTGTGCCGCTTTGAGCAGACCAACGAGTGTTGCTTTCCTACTGGTTTCGGCGATGGCGACGTCTTGGCACTGGAAGAGCAAGAGTGCGAGACAGAGACAGAGCTTGACAAGACCCAGTGCGCTCTTGAGCAAAGCCAGTTGATTGAGCGCGTGCTCCACAACTACGCCAAGTTGTATCACATGATGTTCCCGCATCTGCCAGCCACCAGACCTGCCGTGCCCACCAAATCTTGGGGTTCCTTTGGGTCCTCCCTCGAGTCTCGTGGTGCGTCATCATCGTCGAGTTCCTCTTCAGTGTCTTCCAGTGGCGTTGACGACTGCTCTCCGAGCGCGCGGATGATGTATTTACAGAACGAACTGGAGTTGATCATTGGTATTTGCACCGAAGACACACGGTGCTTTGTGTCGTTGGAGCCGTTTCTGTCGCTTGCGGAAGGTAACCAACTGGCTCTTCGACTGGTTCAGATCTTGCGCAAGGAGCAGGAGAGTCTGGGACGAATGAACATGCGACCCTAAGAACGTAGACAGATCTTTCGAGTTCCGCAAGTTGTTAGTCAGACGTGCTCCGCAACCAGCGTTAGTTAGAGTAACCACTCATTCAAGTTCACACATTACACAAAGCCCGAGAGGAGAGACCTGAATCGGTTTCCCTCGCTCAGCTGGTGGCTAGTTCACGCTCAACCGATCATTCAATCTCTACGCATCCACTTGATTGTCGTTGCTGACCGTCCCATTGCTCGGCGCTTTCTCTTCCAGACTCTGCGCTTTTTCTTCTTGGAGCCGTCGGTCGCGAGCCGCAAATGCTTTGCGTTTCCACTTGTTGGCGCCGAGTTTCACACGCACCATCACGTTCAACGAAGTGACTCTGGTCACGGCAGAAGCGATCTCGTGGTCGTCCACCTGCACTTTCTCCGTCTCAATGCTCAAAAACTCATTCTTTTCTTGAGGGGACAAGTCCTCGACAACCCACGGGTGATGCTTTGCTTGGGTGATGGTCAATCGGGTCTCGGCATTCTTATCCAACAGTCCCAACAGCAAATCACGCAAGGAATCCGAGATGGGGGTGTCCTCTGGCAACACCAGGTCTTCTTCTTGGATTTTCTCAAAGAGCGTCACGACATCGGGGTCGTAGTATGGGATGCGACCAAAGATCAATGCGAAAAATGTGATGCCCAGCGCCCAAACGTCGGCTTTGTATGCGTCAAAGGCGCCACCCGCCAGCGTTTCTGGCGCCATAAACGCGTAGGTCCCAGCCGTGGACGTGACCATTCCGGACTTCTTCTTCTGCTCCACGGATTGATTGTTGTTGTCAGCTCTTTCTTGGTCCTCGTCTTCAAACAAATGGGCGACACCAAAGTCGGCAATCTTGCAGCTACCATCTTCCGCCACCAAAATGTTCTCGGGCTTGAGATCCCGATGGCAAATAGAATTGTTGTGCAAATACTCCAATCCCAGCAGCAATTCCCGCACAAAGCGGCGCAGTTCTTGCTCGTCAAAGCTCTGGGATCCCTGACGTTGCAGTAGCTTTGGATTGGGCTGGTACTTGCGTTCCTTGGAGTTCCAATCCATGACTTGGCCATGGGGCGCGTACTCGAGCATGAGCACAAGCGTGTCGGCGTCGTCGTCAAAGACCTCACAGAGATTCAGCAAATGACGATGGCGTAGCTTCTTCATGATGGCGATCTCTTTTTGCACCTTGTCTAATCCCGTAGACACTACCATGCGACGACCAATGCGCTTGATGTCCCGCATGCGCTTGAGAAGAGACGTCTTGTACACTTTGAGCGCCACCAGTTCCTCTGCCTCGGCAAAAGAGGAAGAGTCGACGGACGACTTTTTGCGACCAAGTTGCACGACGGCTGTAGCACCACGACCGAGTTCGCGGACCACTTCGTAGTCTTGGATGGACGCCGGCACCGACTCTTTCTCTTGGTCTTTTGCTTGGTCCCCTTCAACTTCGGGACAACTACTGAGCATCCCATGAGTCTCATCCTATACCCAAGTCAAGAGAAAAGCAAAACTGCACAAGTGAGACGGACGATCACCAAAGAGAACGAAATGAATCCACTGGGCTACCCACCGCAGTGTCGAGGTTCGAGTCGATAGACGTGGTGGTGGCGCAGGAGTGCAGTCCGTCCTTGTCCTTGTCCTTATCGGCCTCCTTGAACGGCGCAGGCGGCTCACTGGCTGGCGCCTTGGCCTTGCTCTTCTTGCTCTTAAAGATATCGAAGAGTCCCATTGACGACTTTTGACTACTACGCTCTCGAGTCTGATTTGTTGAGTGAGTGGGTTCGCTTGTCTGTGGAAGAGAAGGTGGAAGAGCAACATCGTACTTTAGCGAAAAACTACTTACAGACAGCAGATCATTCACTGGATAGAATGGAGATAGCAATCCAGTTGGACTCTGTCGTTGAGACAAACCTGTATAGTAGACGTATACCGTATAGACGAAAAATGGTCGATACTTTTCCGGAGACCCAACAAATGCTCCTAACTTATCAGAAACAGTTAAGTTATTGATTCTTGCACTCTGGAGGTTTCTCGGCCGAGGCAGCAGTTGACTGGAGATTTGGGTGCTTCTTTTGCTTGCGGCTGCTGCCCTTTTTACGACTTGCGCCGCCGCTTTCACCGTCTTCTTCGTCTTCCTCTTCTTCTTCTTCGTCGTCGTCTTCTTCGTAGTCATCTTCATCGCCTTCTTCGTCGTCTTCCTCCTCGTCTTCTGGGTCGTAATCCGAGTCATGCTCCTCGTTCTCGGCTTCACCAGTGAACCAGAACACGGCCTGGGGGATGATACTCTCGTAGATGGTCAGACCAATTTGGTAGTCCACGTCCAATTGGCGCAGAATCATGTCGTTCTATGAGTTCACGAAGTCATCCAGTCTTCCAGTCAGCCATTCCATTCCTTCTGTCCAATCCAGTGAACAATCTACTCACGTATTCCTCATCCTCCTCCGATGGCAACTCGATCGAGTCAAAGAAGCGGAAAAAGCTCTCGCAGGGCTCAGTGCGGGTCACCACACGGGTTTCCTTGCTACCGCGTGCACGCTGCTTGACCTTTTTGACCTTTTCACAGAGATTCTTCTTGGGTTTCCATTGAATCTCTGTGCCGATGACGTTGCGCAGCATGGCGTCACCCGAGCCAGTGGCTTCGGTCACATCGTACTCCTTTGAGAGCACCTGGTTCTCAAAGAATGGATTGGGCGCAAATTCAAACTCCAGCTTGAAACCCTGTTACAAAACACCCCCCCAAGACCTACGATCAGTCTCATGAATCCTCCCACATGGTCTGGTTGCCTTCACTCACGTTGTTCTCTTCATGGCTGACGTAGCGCACATCCTGCAAGTACTCGAGCGCTGGCAGATCGTTTTCGGTGATCATCTGCTCTACGATCGAGTTGTTGATCAGCGCACGCAGCCAAAAACCTGGAATGCCCTTGGTGGTATCTTCTTCAGCATCGGTTTCTTGCTGGGCCGGTTCCTTGGTATTTTCCTCGACTTCCTTGTCGCCCTTGACGATCTCGGCACGCTGCTTGTACAACGGCTGGTACATCTTGTCATACTTGAGCTCGAGCAGACGACGCTCCTTCTCAAAAGCTTCTTCCAGGGTGGTCTGTTGCTCCTGCAATTTGCGCAGAGCTTCAATGCGGTGCTGCACTTTAACCGGCAACTTAGCCAGTTCATCGTCGACTTCTTCTTCGCCGGCCGACAACGAGAGATTGCTGAGCTGGGCCGTCACGGGGCGGAAGCCACGGCCGTCGGCCTGGTCAACTTCCACGGTCGTCTCGTCAACGTCTTCTACGGGGTCGTTGGCCATTGCTGCTAGAAGTGCGGGTGCTAAGTGGTGTGTTGGTCGAGTTGGCGGGCCTGCTGGCAAGCGGGCTTCGTCCTTTCAAAATGGGTGGAAACGGATCGAGCGACCAGACCGAGGAGAAGAGAATCTGCTGGGCTGGTCCATCCGTATGGTTTAGTGTTAAGCACACTATTTTGGATTGCCGTCCACTTCAACTCAGGAGTCGGGAACACTATACCAGGAACAGAATAGGGTCAATCAATCCAAAAAACATTTATCCGATATGGGCTACCAGAGTTGAATTAACCAACAATCAAGAAGAGCCTCGAAGGTGGGGATAGCCCAGGAATGAGGAAGATGGCGCGCATGGGCTGTTGCTGCCCAAAGCAGAAAGCCGAAGGAAAGATTCCACCAACTGACTGGAAGGGTGTTTTTGATTTGTCTCTGTCTCTTTACTTGCTTTGTGTGTCTCTCAGCAGCTCTCGGCGTCTCTTTCAGTCAGTGGCTCAGGTCGGCAAGCAATGAGTTCCGTCACGAGTTCCAACTCGAATGGCGCGAGCACCAAGAGACGCGTCGCCTACTTTTACGACTGTGAGTGACCCGTCAGTGGATCCTAATGCAGTGAGAGGCTGATGTGGTGAGCTCTCTGTCTCTCTCTTGTTGCTGCAGCCGAATTTGGCAACTACCATTATGGCCAAAACCATCCCATGAAAGTGAGTCGTGTCGGTCCCTCATTCTTGTCGCCACCACTGCTGATGCTCAACACTTGCTGAATGAACCAACAGCCGCATCGTGTGCGCATGGCCCACAACCTTATCTCCAACTATGGACTGACCAAGCACATGCAGATCTTCGTGAGTGGCTGGGTTGACCATGGTGCATTGGCTTTGCAACGACTATCCCAAGGCTGATCTGGTTCATGTCTCTGTCTGTGTGTGTGGCTCTAGCGTCCTCGTCTCGTGGAATGGGAGGAACTGACGCGCTTCCACGCCGATGACTACATCCATTTCCTTCGCCTTGTGACGCCTGACAACATGCATCACTATATGCGCCAACTGCAGCGGTTCAATGTCGGCGAAGACTGTCCCGTGTTCGATGGGCTCTTTGAGCTGTGCCAAATCTCGGCCTCGGGGTCCATCGGAGGCGCCAAAAAGCTCAACGAAGGCAGCGCGGACATCGTCATCAACTATGCAGGAGGGTTGCACCACGCCAAACGCTCCGAGGCGTCGGGCTTTTGCTACGTGAACGACTGTGTGCTGGCGATTCTGGAGCTTCTAAAGTGAGTGTTCTCATTGCCTGCTCTACCAGTGGAATGCTTGTCACTCAAAATTGCACCTTTTTGAAGGAAACACGAGCGCGTGTTGTACATTGATATCGATATCCACCACGGCGATGGCGTCGAAGAAGCCTTTTATACTACCAACCGTGTCATGACTTGCTCGTTCCACAAGTATGGCGAGTACTTCCCAGGCACTGGCGACCTCAAGGACATTGGCTACGGCGAAGGAGAAAACTTTGCAGTCAACTTGCCATGCCGAGACGGCATGGACGACGAGAGCTTCACGAGTCTGTTCCGAAGTGTGATCTCTAAGATCTTTGAGCATTTTGCTCCCGGGGCTGTGTTTCTACAGTGTGGCACCGACTCTCTGTCTGGAGATCGTCTCGGCTGCTTCAACCTCTCTGTCAAGGGCCATGCCGACTGTGTGGCGTATGTGCGCTCGTTTAACGTGCCAATGATTGTCGCCGGTGGAGGTGGCTACACGTTGCGCAATGTGGCACGCTGCTGGTGCTATGAATCCTCGGTGCTGTGCAATGTCGAGATCCCAGACGCTATGCCCTACAATGACTACTTTGAGTACTATGGCCCTGAGTACCGTTTGCACATGCCCGTGAGCAACATGGAGAACCTCAACACCCCCGCGTACTTGGACGAGATGAAGAAAATTGTCCACGAACGACTGCGCCAAATCGAACCGGTTCCAAACGTTCCTTTCCAACAAGTTCCGCCAAGCGCTCCGCTAGAAGATGCACCTGAAGACAACGATGTCGACGAGCAAGGCGACCAAGTGATGCAGGACGCGGACCAATCCAAACCAACGCATCCAGCTGAATTCTACGATTAGAACAAAGGCCCCATGCTGCCACCGAAAGCCGAAAGCAATTCGTTTCATTTGGTAAATTCATTGTTTCATTGGGAAAAGAGCAGTCGTAGAGTCGTTGGCGCTTTTGTGGGGCCCTGTTTGCCTAACTTGTTGGGTTGCTGTTCGCCCGCGGACGAATGACAGCGTCACAGAACTGCAGTCCTTTGAGAACCATTTGGTGGTTCTCAATGGTGTCATTGGCACGTTGCACAAAAAGCCGAGTGCTGTCACCAACCAGCCAACACGAACAATCCAACATACTGTTGCGACTCGACTCGTTGAAGCCATACAACATGGCAGCTTCAGGTGCCAGCACACTCAATCTCTCACAAACAACTTTAGTCACGTTCAACACAAGCGTCGACTCTTCCCAATCCAGAACGTCCTCGTAATCTGTCACGAAAACTCGAACCGAAATGCTCTTCGGGTGAATGGGATACGACAGCACTTGCTCCATCGACAACCCCGCAGCAAGTGCCGCATCGTCCACGGTTGCGAGGTTATACACAAAGTCACGAATGAATCGCCAAACCGCCACCTGCACATTCGTTTCCTGTGTGAACAGCCAATCCGTTCGACGCCCCGCCTGGTCCGTCACGACCTTGTTTGCTCCAACCACCAGCGTCGGCAGCTTACTCACGGCGAGGAGCTTGTTGGCCATGAACTCCTTCTGCTCGATGTGATCTAAAAGCCATTTCGTTACATCAATGGAGTTGGCAAAGAGGGAATAGTTGGTGTATCGCGCCATCTCGGACGGGAATGTGAACTCGATTAAAGAAGACGATGCAGAACGCGTTGGAGCACTGGAGTGCAGTAGTTCAAATTCCCGTTGGGTCATCCCTTCACTGGTTTTGTTGAAAGCAATCGTCGAATCCACAGCCATTTGGCCAAACGCAACGGCAGAAGAGTCATGTGACCCCGTTTGGTCTCGGTGGGTTTCATCCACTCCAAAACGTACCTCGGTGCCCATTCGATCATTCACAACGTACACATCGAGCGCCAGCCACAAGTCCGGTTTCAAGTGCTTCCACGACGTCACGTTCTTTTTCCATTGCCACATACGCACCGTCTCGTCATCAATTCGTCGCGCAAGTTCCATCAGTCTAGTGCGTGGAGCGGACACAACAAAGTCCGTCTTGCCAAACCAGGAGGAAGGACGAGCCTGGTGGAACAACGAGTCATTGGTGCGCACCAGCTGCAGCAGAGTCTTGTTGGGGGCCACAAACTCGCACGGCGTGAACTGACACAGGTTATTGTTCCAAGTTCGCCAAGTTTTGCCACCGTTGGGACAGATCATGAAGTCATCCACGCAGTAAAAGTTGATCGCTCGACGAAGGAAATCGCCGACGGCATTCAGCGGCTCAAACTGCCCAAAGACACAGGGAAGAGAAAGCGAAAGAAGCAACAGAGCGCATGGCACCAGTAGACGCATTGAGGTCGTTTGAAGGGGAGTCGATCGCTACTGAAAAACACTGGCAAAAGAAGAACAATCAGTGGCGCACCCAGGTCAGTCGACACTCAAAAAAATAAGAAAGGAGAGAGTTCGGTAGCGTCTTGTTTGTGCTGGCGGCTTCTCTGGTGCTTTCCGCGCCTTTTGACCATGGGCCACACCTCGAGTCATCGTCCTTACTCTGCCATGAGACGGCGGAGCAGAATGAGCCAAACAGTAGCAACGTGACGAGTAGATTCACACAACAAGGTCAGCAAGTGTTCAGTTGCTTGTCAGACTCATGTGCAAAGGTCGCGTTCAAACTCGTCCAAGAGCACGCGGAGGTCAACGCACTTGCTGCCTCCCCACACGACTGTCAGAAAAGAAGAGGAAACAGCAGGAGGGAATCAACCAACACGCTGCTGTGACGTTGCTAACGCACTTCGGTGACAGACTACAACAGGCGATGACAACACCATTTTCCAACATGTCCGATCAATTGGAGGCACTTGCCGCCCAGATCAAATCCACTCCTTTCAAAAGCACAACACGCATCTCCTGGATCAGAGAGAGCACAAAGCATATGCAAAACACAAGTGTGGCCATTTGCGGTTTACTGAAGCGCTTTCGAGCTCTGTTTGTTTCTGTATTCTTCCGTTCTGCTGTTCTCCAATGCAAGTACACAAATGAATTTGTCACGAGAGCAAATCATCATCAAACACACGCAGCTGCTCATCGTCAAAGTCAGCAAGTCAAAGAGTCTCGACAAAGCACCCTCGATCGTCCATCAGTTCAATCTTCTTCATAGTCCACCATACACTCATCAATGTCCTCATACGAGTTGGCGCGGTGACGGTCTTCCTTCTCGTCCGTACGACGTCGCTTCGAAGTAGCCTCGCCAGCCGGTGCCTTGTTGGCAGTACCATCGTCTGCATCTTGTCGATTGCGTTTGCTCAGCACAGGAGAGTTCAAAGGCGAAGGAGATCGACCACGTTGAGGCTCTGCTGGAGAAGTTGATTCATTCAGCAAGAGCGCAAGACCACGATTGTTGCGGCTTTCAGGGCGACGTTCTTGAGGAGTTTTCGAGTCGCTACGAGCCATTGGACTCGGGCTACTGCCGCGTCCCCCTCGGCGGAAGTCTGAACCTTGGTCGTTTGGATGCTGATCATTGGGGGGACCACGACGATTGCCTGACATGCGGTTGTCATCATACTGTTGTGGACGGTTTTGATACCCTCGCGGAGCATACTGTTTGCGAGCAGATGGATTCGACCCTTCTCGTCGGTCACGCTCTCGGTTGTCTTGGCTGTTGTTTCTCGACAAGATCGGCCCGCTGCTACGTTCCCTGCTGCGGCTACGACTGCGATTGCGATCTTGTGGAGGTGGTCCACGAGAATCCGATTCACGACGACGCTGTTGCTGCTCATCTCTCGCGATCTCGGCAATCGAACGATCATCAAAAGACGAGTACTTCGGTTTGCTTTGTCGGTCACCAGGAGTTCCCTTGCGATCGTCATCATCTCTTGGGTATCTTCGGCTTTCAGGGGACACTGGTGCAGGAGGACGGCGCATGTCATTGTAATCGCGACGACCTGGTTCGCCATAACGACGCCCTGGAGATCGATCACGGGGTTCGTTTCGCATCGGTGCTGGAGAAATAGACCGCTGGTGCATCATACGGTCTTGAGGAGATCGGCGCGTGCGAGCGGGTGGAGGAGAACGAGAATCACGTCGAGGTTCACGGTCATATCCTGGTCTAGAGTCCCGTCGATCAAACGCCATTTCACGGTCACGGTCATCATATCTTCCACGGTTGTCGGCATATCGATTGTTCATTCTCCCTTCTCCCCCTCGGCCATCGCGAATGTCACGAACGTCACGAACATCACGAGTATCACGAATATCACGGGTATCACGAACATGATCATTGCTTCGAGAAGATCCGGTATACCGTTGGGGTCCACCTCGCTCGTAGTCAGGATGAGTGTCACGTTTGGCACCGATAGGATCGCGACGGTCCATGAAATCACGGCGGTCATGGGAACGTTCTTCTCTCGATCGTGATCGACTGCGCATCGACGGTGGAGGTGGACGATCATCTCTGTACTGAGGACGACCCCGTTCTTGCCTCCTACTGGCAGATCTCGAGCGCGAACGACTTCGTGGGCCACCAGTCTCAAATGAGGGGCCCCGGCGGAAGCGATCACCTGCATCTCTAGAAGGCGGACTACGGCTACGGTCGCGCGGGTGACGTGGCTCGTCACTTCGAATGCGGCCTTCACTTCCATACCACATTTTGGGTTCATGGGGGCTGTCACGGTGATGACCAGCTCCTCTGTAGCCGCCATCATCGTCATCTCTGCGATAGCCACTGCTCGAGTTGCTGGGACGTCGTGCCGACGAGTAGCTTCCTCTCGAGTCACTGTCGCCCACCACTCGACCCGACTTCAGTGCAAATGCCTGCTTGGAATCGTTGCGTTTGTTGCGCGAACTGTCAGTTTGTTGCTGCTCGGAAGGATCGTACACCGGGATGATTTTCTTTTCGTTGACCATGATAAAGTGTTTCTTCATCAGGCTTTTGGCGTTCTCGACATCCTCAAACGACACTTTGCCCATTTCCGCGCTTTCAAAAGGACCGAACTTGCGCAGGTTCTCACACAAGCCTTCCCAATAACTGGGATCCAAAGCAGCAAAGTCAATGCGCGTACCGCGCTCTTCGCCGGGAGGCATCTCCACGAAAATCACAGTGTTGCAAGGCGGCCCACGCGCATAGTTGGCGTTCATGTAGCGTCCGTAAAACTTGTTGCGACCAACAAATCGAATGGCTTCTTCGGCCACGTCGGTCGATGGGAAGCTCACAAACGCGTATGAGTTGCCCTGGTTGGGAGGGTTTTTGATTTGCACACAAGCGTTGCTCATGGTTGGATCTGTTTGCGCCAGAAACGATGCCAGTTCGGCCGACGACAGGTGGCGTGGCAGATTACCGATAAACACGTACGGCGACGCTGGGCATGGGTTCTTTTCTCCGACGCTGCTCTTGATAGGCGTTTCTCGAACATCTCTTGTGTCCTTATCACGGGGTTCACGAGGCTCACGAGGCTCACGAGTATCACCACGGGAGTCACCACGACCATCGCCGCGGGAGTCACGAGAATCACGATAACCTTCTCGATTGTTGCGGGTATCACGAACATCACGAGTGTCTCGTGGGGGCGAACGAGATGAATCCTGTTGCGACTTTGATAGTTGCTCCTGGTTGGATGGCTTGTCATTCTTCTTGGCGTCTATTGTCAAATGTCATGCAGATCAGCACCAAGCGTTGAAACGAAAGAACTTCAAACGGGAGCACTAATACTGACCTTTCACTGGCGCCTTAGTGCTGGCTCTGTCCTCTTTTCGGGGTTCCTCGTGTCTCTGATTGCTCGAGGAACTGCCAGCAGCAGCACCTGACGCGCTGGAGTTGTTCTTGTTGATGTGATGACTCTTGTTCTCAATGCCGTTGCTTTTCATTCGCTCCTGCAACGCCTTGTCCAGCTGATTCATGTGTCGCAGAATGACCCCGGAGGTTTCTTTCTCCAACGAGCGGCGCAGACTGGCGCGCATCATGTCGAGACACGCGGCCGAAAGCCGCGTCGAGTCTTCCTCTTTGGTCTTGACGATCTGCAGCAGCGAGCGGATGGTGTGGATGCGCACCGCCTGGGAGCGATCCACCGAACACAACGAGAACAACGAGTCCAATACGTTGATCTGCACATGGGGAAATCTGAAGAAATGTTTGGTCAGCAATTGGGCCGCTAGACTCAACACGGCCTCGTTCATGGACTTTTTGGTCGATTCGATGGCCACGCGGATCACGTCTTCGTAGGCATCCAGGGCCTTGTCTTCGTCGCGCTCGGGATCGTTTTCTTCCAGCGCAAACACGTCGTCGATGACGCTGTCCCAGCCGTACAACTCGCCCAGGATCTCTTCCACGTTGTCTGGTTGGAGGAGGGGGAAACAAGGAACAAGACGGTCAGCAAAGCGCGCCAACTGCTAGCAACATGAGACTACAGACGAAGGAGAACTCAAAGACCCACCTGCCATGTTGCTCGAACGTCTCCACAGTGCGTCAAAACAGAAAGAAACTGAGCGATCCAACGGCGGCGAAATCTAAACTGTCGGCCACAAGCCACAAGAATACAAGCACAGGCAACCCAGACGAGGCTCTTCAGATGGAGAATGTTGTTGCTCTGGTTGGTGAGGTTGATGGAACAAATGTTCCTGCGACCTTCAGACGACTTTACCGCTGTGGAAGACAGCCTGTGGACCACACCAGTTCATTGTCGAGGAGACAACATTGATTCCGAGGTTAGTATATCGGTTATTAAACGACACCAGCACATCAAGACCAATGGACGAATTGCTGTCATCAGAGTTGTCGGCATCGACCCTGGCGGCGTTGCGGGCGCATTTGCAGGGGCAGGAAGAAGCTCAGGAGCACCGGGAAGAAGTTGCGGGCGGTGTATCGGAAGATTTCCGTCTCTCGCAATTGTACGTCTGTTTGGTTGCGATTTATAGACGAATTGGTGGCTGACCGTATTGAGTGTCTTGCTTCGAATAGCTGGTACGATGACAAGACTTCGATGGCTCTCGCGAAAGAAAGCATTGACCACAGCAACCAAGAAGACATGCGAATCGCTTTCATAAGCACACCTGCAGCGTATCGCGCCTTTGTGCAGATCATTCCAGAAGAAAAGCGCAAGAACGTGTACTTGTTCGAGTATGACTACCGCTTTCAGGATCTCTACGGTGACCAATTCGTGTTTTACGACTACAATTATCCGACCAAACTTCCAGCACATTTGCATCACTTCTTTGACTATATGGTGTTGGAGCCTCCGTATCTGGTACGTCGACAAACGTGGCGAACGGGCTAACTCCATCGTATGACTGATGTGAACGTGCCGTTGGTGCGGCAACAGACTGCTGCTTGTATCGAAAAATTCGCCGAGACGTTGCGGTGGGTTGCAAGAGACGTCGAAGAGAGCGATTCGAGCGACAAGAAATCTGTCATTCGATCGAAATGCGCGTTTTTCACAGGTAACCCGGCGCATTTTTTGATGTGGTAACGAGTTGATCGAGCAAGTTTCCACTCACATGCTCTTGCTGATGTCATGTTAACAGCACGAACGCGCCGTCAAGATATTTACGACGAGTTGGGCTTTACACCGACCGCATTTGCACCGACTTTCGAGTCCAAGCTGTCAAACCACCTCGTGGCGTACACCAACTACGCGTCTGAGCGGTACGGCCAGTGCACGGAGGAGTTTTAGAAGGCGATTTGATAGATCCGCAAAGAGGGCAAAGAGGTTGCCGTTGCCGTTGTAAGAAATGAATGCATTCAAGGAACGAAGGAATCAGAGTTCTCCAAACGACACACTCTGACATGCATGTCGCACCAAGCTCGGGCGACCTTCTGCCCACATTTTCACCTTTCACAACTGTTTTGAATGGCCATGGATGCACTTCTCTCAAGTGATTTGTCAGCCGACACTTTGGCGGCGCTGCAAGCGCATTTGAAGGAGCAAGAGCAAGCCAAAAGCGAAAACGTGTCGGAGGACTTTCGACTCTCTCAGTTGTGAGTTGTCTGCTGCTGGATTTGGTGCAATGACTATCGAGACCTGACCAAGCGATGGCGCGCAGTTGGTATGACGACAAGACAGCGGCTGCACTCGCAAAGGAGGCCTTTGAAATGAGTGTCAACAAGACAATCGCCTTCGTGAGCACGCCAGCAGCCTATCGAGCGCTTTTGGAGATCGTTGAGGATCACGAGAAGCTGCAGAATGTGTTTTTGTTTGAGTATGACCATCGCTTTAGCGAGAAATACGGAGAGCAGTTTGTGTTTTACGATTACAACACACCGACGGAGCTGCCTGAACGATTCCATCACTTCTTTGATTACATTCTGGTGGACCCGCCATATCTCGTGAGTGTTTGATAGTTGGGTACTCAGGATCTTTCCAGGTGGACTCTGAACGCTTGGAACTCGCTGTGATTGGAGCAGAATGTCAACTGCATGTCCAAGTTCGCGGAGACGATGCGGTGGTTGGCCAAGAACATCGAACAAGTCGAGCCAAACAGTGACAACAAGGCTCGCATCTTCAATCCCTGTACCTTCATCACTGGTAAGTGTGACGTTTGTGGATGCCAAGGCCAGTTGCCAGCACTGTCCGAATGGATTCGTGACCTGACAAAACCTGTGTGTTGGGACCAGCACGCATGCTTCGCAAAGACATTCAGAGAGAGATCGGCTTCAAGCCGACGGGTTTCTATCCGACTTTCGAGTCCAAACTATCCAATCAATTCCTCACGTACACCAACTATTCGTCCGCACGGTTTGGACCTTGCACAGAGGAATTTGACGAAGAATGAAGTACCCATCCAATGGAAACACCAAACAAATCGATCCGACGATATGATCAACTGCACACATGAATCGGTTTTGCCAAAAAGATACTATTCTTCTCTATCGTTACGACTCCATGAGAACGACAGACTCTCTCGGCAAGAAGCATCACAAGCCCGCGTGCTCCCGGGCGTGCTCGACAATCGTTCGAAGAATCGTGTTCTGCGGAAAACTGGCAGTCACTTGGTGGTTCTCGTTCAACTCGACCACTTTGCGATACTCTTCCATATGGAAATAGGCCTTGAGCAGGCACTCGTACATGTTTTCCGTGAATTTGGGGACATCCATCACTTGCTCCGCGAGCCTTACGATGCGATAAAACTCGCCCATTTCTGCGTAAAACGCAAACACGCGGTCCAAAGTGTCCAGATATAGCACGGTATTCCGCTCCGTCGCGTACTTGATCACAGCTTCGCATTCATCGACCCATTTGTTCTTGAAGATCTGTTCTAGAGCCTTGAACAGCGCGAAGGGAGACAGCGTGAACGCTACTGGGTTGCGATCCCAGAGCACAAACAGATCGTACACGATCTTCATCGGAGATGTGCCCGGCGGGTGTTTCTTCGGGTCCAAATACACCTCAAACGTTTTGGAGAGGACACTGGCAGCAGCACGTGCGTTGTACTTGTTCATGAGTTTTGCATAGTCTTCCAGCAAAGCAATGGTCGTGCCTTCTCGCAGCACACTCCACATGACATTGGACAGGAACTTTGCACAGCCATGCTTGTCGTGGGTCGAATAGTTGGATGCACAGTGCTCGACCAGTTCAAGCGCCATCTCTTGTTTGCCCTTCATACAAAGCGGCGCCGTGCAGAGGTTGGTCATTCGTGCACCGAATAGAGGAATGGCGTTCGCTTCTGCGGTATCCAACCACTTGCACAATTGGTCGACGGGATAGCTGGCTCGCAGCATCCTGTCACCCAACATTGACCACATGTACGGATTCAGCAGAAAGCCACACTCTGAGTGCATGAATTCGTAGATTTCCAGAGCATGACTGATTCTTTGGGCGCTATGCGGATGGTGATTGAGCACGACAATTAACGCGTTGGCGTACACCGACTGGTCCACCGGCAGCATCGAGGCGCGAACTCTCCGGAAGATCTCCAGCGCAATGTCTCCTCGCTTGGCTACCCGTGCAGCAACCAGTAACACGTTGCAGACGTTGGAAGAGCCTATCACCGAGTCGTCATCACAATAATGCTCAAAGTACTGCAGCACGTCATCGTATCTTCGCAGATGCCCCAGCGACGTCAGGTATTTCTTTTGAAGCGACGACGAGATCTCAAAGCCAGGGGTGCGTTGCAGGTTGTTGAACAACTCGACCACTTTGATGTGGTTCCGGCATTGAACGTATCGGTTCAACAGATTGGCCATCACCAGTGCCTTGCTGACCAACACAACAGGGTTCCCACCCGAGGTCGATCCTTCGCGAGAGCTGGAAGTCGCTTCCGATGGATCTTCAAGACGATACAGAAGCACCCGTTTCTTTGGATCTTGCTTAGACAACGATGTGGGCTGCCAGGGGACCACTTTGCCGCCCCATCCCAAGGTAAATAGGCCCGACCTTCCCATCAAACTGCGTTCCATTTGCTCTACTTGGTCGTTGGTGACACATTTCGTTATGGCCGCCTTCAAGTTTCTCCACGATTCCTCCGTTTGTTTGTCTCTTCTTGGCCTCGACGAACCCGCGGCTTTCTTTCGTGACGGCGCAATGCCGTCGCTGTGGGCGAGGCTGTTGGTTGCGAGCGTTCTAGTGAGCTCCCACCGTCCAGCTGACATCGAGACACGCATCAAAAGAAGACCATTGGAGGGATATGAAGAGAACAAACGTTGCGGCTGCTTCACGGCTGGAACCAGTCGAGTGTTTGAACGGCAGACGCCATTTCGCAGGTGCTGAAGATGCAGCCTCGCCGCAGTGGTGGACCAGCAACGCCACATTCCAAACTTGTTGTTGTGTCCAGGTCACGTCATCCTGGTCGGAGATCCTGGAACCAGCCATCTTAACAACCTGGACGCTTGTAACCACTTGTAAGCTCGTGGTTTTGGCCAGGATGGCTTCAACCCAGGTTTGAATGATTTCAGGTCAGACGTCGCTTTGATGCCCACCAAAGAGCCGCACACGGCGCTCTTTTGGTTGCAGATCAAGCGATTGCACATCACAAGCCCAGAGAGAAAAGAAATGAATGGGACACGTACGTGTGAGAGAACTGTACTTCCTGCGACTCGATCCAGTTCTAGAACGTTGCTCTGATTGATTCACTTGCATCACCACCGAGCCTCCAGGTTCTACTACACTATTCCAAAGGAATGGTGATGATGAGACATCACAAAACCTTCTTTCTTGTCTGGCTGCCCATCTTTAACCATGGAACAAACTGACACTACAAAACAAGAACCATAGATCTTTTCTTTCTCCATTTGCTTTCTGAAACGCATACGGAAACAAAGATCTTGACATTTGAAGAAGCCTTTGCATCCATCCAATTGACACCCTGTGCAGAGCAAAACGCTGGAAACCGTACCACTCTTGCTTGATTTCAACGCTTTGATTGGTTGAAACTGGTTTTTTCTGGTGGAAGAAAGCCATTTTTTCAACGCTACAGTACACCGGTAAGTAATGGCCAGAACGACACGGTAATTTACGGATTGGGTTGATTTTTGTGTGATTTTTTTCTTTCTTTTCGTTCCCGGTCCGTTCTTTTCCTTACCACATCGTCATCGCCTTGTGCCATTCCCAAACTTGCCGACAAGTTAGAAGTTTTGCCATTACGATGGCTCGTAAACTGCTTGTGATGGCGCTTGCGCTGGTACTGGCGCTCGCCAACGGACAGAACACGACTCAGGCAACGCAGCAGATGGTGCAGGACCTCAAGAACCAGTTCCAGAATGATCCTCAAGTGCTCGCATATCTCAATTCGCTGGAGCAACAGATCCAGGGATTGCCTGATGACAAAGCCAAACAGCTCGTGGACGGCGCGCTTTTCTCCGACCAGGCCAAAAATGCCAACACTAACAGCCCCACGACCACTTCTCCCACCAGTCCCAATACCACCACCACGGCTCCCACCACAGCTCCAAATGCCACCACTCCAAATGCCACCACTCCAGTGCCAACTGTCAGCAACTCCACCACCTTGGCGCCCAAAGTCTCCAGTGCTTCCTCTTCTTTGGCCGGCTCTGGATCCAACGATACCATAAAGAAGGAAGGATCGGCTTCGAAGGAGACTACTGGCTCCGGTTCGGCCTCCAAGAAATCCACCACACCCGACAAACAGGCTTCAGGTTCCAAGCCGAAAGACTCCAGTAAATCCGGCAAGTCTGCTGCTTCGACCTGGTGGACGACTGCTTCCAGCGTGGCCGTCGTGACGGTTGTGACTCTGCAGTGGATGATTTCGCTTTAGCATTTTGTTTTAATGTCGTCTCCATCTGAATGGAATCTGCTCTGAGTGTTCGCGTCAGTTTTGATTTGGAGTGTCATGGCAGCAGATGGTGAACTGGACAAAGCAAGCGATGAATGTACCGAGGAAATAAGGGCTCATTGTAAAGAGAAATACGTCTCATTTCGGTCCATTGACCAGAGCGAAGGCTCCTCCACTTCCTGCCAACGTACATACACAGAGGACAGCCCCCACGTCGTCGCAGGACAACTCTTCCCAGTCACTCATCCAATGTGGTCAGAGCGATCGCACTTTATCGAGCCTATACCTTATCCTAATCAAATCAGAGTTTGACTTCAACTCCTGACGGAGTCAGGCAATCATGTGGAAAGTCGAAGACGGAAGGATTCATGGGCTGATAAACGCGGGGAAAAAGTGAATGAAAGAGAAATCTTCATTGCACATACAAACGAACAAATCAAATCGAATACACCACGCCACTGAATCTTTTTACTAGCACCATTTCAACTCCACAACACACTATGCTCCAACAATCACTTGAAGCTGGGTCTTGTTAGCAGGCTTCACCACGCACACCCCATTCTGCTGCTTGAGACTCTTGGGATCTTTCGCAACAGTTTCTTCCACTTGGCCCTTTGGTTTGAGGCCAACCACAAAGTGGCGAAGATCCACATTCTTGCCGCGACAAATCTCAAACGCTGGGATTGTGCTCTTTTGCTGGTTGAGCTCATCCAGAGCTGAAACTACGTAATTCATGTGGTCTTTGCAGTACACGTTGGCGGGGATGGCCAGACGAACGAGATTGGGAGGCAGCCGCTCGGGCATTTTGCCGTGCTTGGCTACATACACATCCAATTCCCAAGCCATATACCCTAGCTCACATGCGCGAATGCCATACTTCTTGAGCAATTCGGCAACCAACCCAACGCCCATGAAATCGTCCCACGCCGCTTTATCGAACATCTTGTTCACATCAACGTATACGGCGTGGCCGCCAGCAGGTAACACTACAGGCACGCCTTTCTTGGCAAGCTCCACTGCCAGATACTCGGTCTGTTCCAGACGCGGGTAGATATAGTCTTCCATGGTCACTTGGTAGAGCGCCACCGTGGCGGCAGCCAGGTCTCGTCCAGACATCGCGCCGTAGCTATCGTTGCCATACTCGATGATCTGGTTCTTCTTCATCTCATGGCCTATCTTGGGGTACTTGACGTCCAAGAATCCTTCATGCTTGATGCACATGACGCCACCCATGTTGCACATGGCTTTCTTCAACGAGATGTGGAAGCCGTCAGCCATATCGAAGATCTGTCGAATAATCTCGCGGATGCTGGTGGATCCAAAGCCAGGCTCATACTTCTTGATGAACGCCGCGTTGTCTACCACCCGTGCAGCATCGATCCAAAGCGGAATCGAGTGCTTGACGCAGAGTTGCTTGACAACACGCAGATTCTCCATGCTTACTGGTTGTCCAGCTCCGGTGTTGTTGGTGAGGGTCATAACCAGCAGTGCCACGCGATGGCCATCGTGGGCCAGCAGATTCTTGAGTTCAACGACATCAATGTTCCCGCGGAAGGGATTCGTCTTGCCGACGCTGTCGATTGGGTACGGATCGAACATGGAGGGCGAGAAAAGGTCAACAGCGTCGAATCCTTTGACTTTGCTGTTTGCTCGAGTGGTGTCGAACAGACCGTTGGAGACGACAAGTGGCACTTGATCATGATGAGCCCAGTATGCTCGAAGACTCTGGAACAAGACGTTCTCGCAGCAGCGCCCTTGGGGTAACAGAAATATGTTGGGATGCTCCAATTGGGCGATGCCTCCATTCACAAATCCTCGCTCATCTTCGTCCTCGTTGAGCCGCGACTCGATGGATTCGAACGAGTCGACTCCTTCAAAGAGCGACAGGTACCGCTTCTTGGGCTGGTCGCCTCTAGCTGTAAAGTCGCGCATTGCATCCAAAAATGCGTAGTACCAGTTGTTACGTGCGTACGCTTCGTCGCCAAGCGCAAAGGCGGCCCACATTTGCTGGTACAGGGCGCCAGTTCCCGAGTCAGTTAAGAGGTCTACGTTTACCATACTGGCTGGGAAATTGAACACATTGTAGTCGGTCTTTCTGAGGATCTTTTCGCGCTGCTCGGGCGTGAAGTGCGGCGTCTTTTTGACGACATACGCTGCAGATGTTGGCGCTTGCATTTGCTTGTTATAATGGATCAGCTCTCTTCTGGAAGTTCCGGTGTGTCTGGTTCTTCGATTGGAAGCAAAAGAAAAAGTGACAGTCCTTGACGGATGGCAGAGCTTATGTTCACTTGGTGGGTGGCCGGATGGCATCATTGAATCTGTGGCAGCTTCTCCTCTTTGGCTGTAGGTTCAACCACCTGCTTCAAGTTCAAATGGTCGCTTCCCCAGCAGAGTCGTCGAGTAATCAGCGCTGCGCGTATGTCACAACAGATCCCAGAAGGTCGCATGTCAACTGGCTATGCAAGTGTAGAATAAATTACAATATCAGCCATTGAAGAAGAACTAATTCATTTCTTGACCGCGCCAAAGCAAAGGAGTATCAAACCAGCGTACGAAAATATTGTGTGCATCCTACTACTACAATGCCTTTTGACCAAGACCGTCTTTTTTAATGAGTAGCCATGGGTCACAAACTATTCAACGAAAAGCAACTGGGTGTATATTACTATGGAAGCCTGAATATGGTAGAGTATTTACAAATACGATCAGCAATTTGGGTTGAACAAAACTCCACCGCTCTGTCATATCAGAGATCTGCTCGAAATCATGCGTTCTCTCGATATCGATCGAGAAACAGGCAATCAATCACCGGGTCATTGTTAAACGAGCTGGAGATCCTGAGGTGGAGATCACTTTGTCTCTTTACGAGTTGTAGCATTGGCCACCGACGTTCTTGGCAGCACCAAAACGTCCGAAGCAGACCATCTCCATGTGTTTGGCTCATAGCCTTCATCCCGTCAGCCGCAACTGATGATAAGGCATTCCTCGGTGGGCCTCGCAAGTGGTGGGATCAAAACTAGCTCAGATAAAGATGATGTTCTGCACGTAGCCATTACGTAAGTGTGTTCTAAGTGCCAACCTTGTCCACCGTGCACTTCGATATAGTGCGTGTACGATTGTGCTAGTGACCAACGTCTGCCAATTGCATGGGGAGTCAGCTGCCATAAAAGGATCTCTTTTCCAAAAAGGCAGTGACGGTGCCATACATGTGTGGCACCGTGCGCCGCCAAAGAGATACATGTGCGAAAAGGAAAAAGATCGCGCTTTCGAGGTGTCTCATCTCCTCAGACCCGTAGATGCAAGTCAGCATGATTGACGGCGGGTGCATATATACCGTACGTCCCCACCAAAGCTACACTACCACCGAATCGGCGGTAGGAAGTCGGATACCCACTTCCTACCTCAAAAATGCAATCCTCTGCAGGAATCCCCCAGAGGATCGCGCTTTTGAGGTTTCGAATATTACCCGTCCTCTGAGAGAACGGCCTCAACTGAAGTGACTGGACTTCTTCCAATCCAGTGAGCCCAACCGAATTCTGTAAGAAGCGCTCCCAGAACAAAAGATCGCCCCACCATCATCAAGGCGATCTCAATTGTGTTGGTTTGGCCTTTGCTTGTTGCTTTGTGATTGGATGAAACGTGATCTTTTCCCCCACCGCATACAGTATCTTCTCCGTCCGAAAAAGTGCGAAAAGCCCAAACTCGTACTTTACAACAGTGGAACCGAGTGCTGTCAACTTCAACGCCGAGCATCACCAAGTTGCTGATTTCCGCTCGTCAGCCAGCAGGCAAACAAGAAGCAAACAAGAAACAGCAACAAATGACTTGAGAAAGTTCACTCCGCTCTGCTCGGTTTTCTACTCTGCTTTCCTGGTGGTGGGTGTTGCAGGTCGGTTTCCAGTCGCGAAAGAGAGGAACGAGGATCAAGCCATCTCTCCGACAAGAATGAAAGAGTCGATGGAGAGAGCGTCGCTGCTGCTATTGCAA
This sequence comes from Paralagenidium karlingii, assembly GCA_027475765.1. Taxonomy (NCBI): domain Eukaryota; phylum Oomycota; class Peronosporomycetes; genus Paralagenidium; species Paralagenidium karlingii. The sequence goes on from JAMFLO010000014.1 coordinate 46,002, forward strand.
CTGGATGGTAGTCCCCCAACGTGTCAACAGCCAAGTGGCCATGGAAGGTATCACAAGCTCTCGCCCAAGAAGAAAGACGATGCGATCATCAGCTTGCGCTTGCAGCGCTATTACCATCAGTATCAGTACCTTAAACGATCACCGGCGCAAAAAACTCCTTCCAGATCAAGACAGAACGCCTGGCCACTCCCGCAAGAGCACGATGTTCATCGAGAGCAACAAGATGTTGACGATGACGAATACCACCACCACCACCACCTCAGCGAATGGCAGGCTAACGAGCAAGAGTACCCCTGGTGGCGGAGTGTGGATGAAGACAACCAACGCGACCATGATCTCGATAGTACTCAAGACAGCAGCATCGACAGAGGTGTCACGATTCCAGAGATCTCTCATCTCGCCTCTCTTCAAAGACAGGACCAGAGCGCAACCGGATTTGGCTCCATCTGGTATGTGAGTGCTGAAGAGAGTCAGCAACTGTGGCGGATCGCGCAAAGCGCCAAAACTTCCATCAGCAAAGCCCAAGCAAAAGAAAAAGAGTGGCAACCAAAAAGCAACCAAGAGAGTCACGACGAGTCCGACTCGGATACAGACGACAGCAGCAGTCTTGACGACCAAGAAACACCAGAAGCGCCAGCCAGATACTATTCATTGCCTTACTTTGCTTTGCCAATCAATCAGTCATTTTGTCACAACAGGTATCTTGAGAGCTGCCCGTGGCTTCACTGTTATGCGTAAGATCTCTGACAAAGAGATCTACAGCAGTAGCATCGTTAAAGGGGCCCCAGACCAGGAGCTGCAGATGGACTTCAAGAAAGTTCTGCAACGTCGCAAAATGCCCATACCGGCTTTTGCAGCTTCAATTACTCTTCATCAACACCCGCAACCGCAAACGACAGGCTCCAATCAAGCGGTCAGAAAAAGAAAGACTCGCAACTGGTGCTTCTGGATGTGAATTGATTGGGTAGCCCAACTCCTGTAGCCGAGGCCCATGTGCCACGCACATCCGATCATCAAGAAGAGAGCTCCTCACATGGAATGGTGGCCGGTGCGTGATTCAAGTAGCTCTCAACTTTTGTCTTTTCAGCCGTTACTAATTCAATTGCGACCGATTTGCAGGGTGACTGGAAGTGCAATAAGTGTGGTGAGTGGCTCACATCCTAATGGTTCCACTGTATGCAATTCGCTGATTGTGTCTTGGCTTGTCTAGGAAACCATGTAATTGCAGCTGTTGTTTCTGGGTTGTTCACAGTCAGGATTCTGATCTTTTGCTGGTTTGGCATTTGCTCTCAGAATTTTGCGTACAGGTGAGATTTGCAGGATTCCAGGATTCACCTTCGAAGGGTTCTGACTCCCTCGTCAAATACCACCACAGAGATCGTTGTAAGAGATGCAAGTTCTCCAAATTTGAGGAAAGAGAAAGCTCCCCCACCATGTCTTCTCAAATGGGCTATTGTGAGAGCGCATCCCATTGCTCGTTATGGTTGCAGAACAAGCAATGACTGACTTTGGGGTGGATGATACCAGAGACTCAGGAACCCATCCACACGTAGCAACCACGCGACGTGCAACAGACTTTGTCTCTCTATGTTTGCAGTGTTCGTTTGATACAATTCATTTGTCTTAGAAGATCAATAGAATTCTCATGAGTCCTCGTCTTCCTGTGCCAGAGCTGGACAGTGCTGCTTGATCAGGCTCTCGAGCATTGGTGCATTGGCTCCTTGGACTTCAGCGATCTGTTTCTTATCCTGTATAGACGATCATGAGTTATCTTATCTTTCCCCGCCTGGCATGTTTGTGTCATACCCGGTAGAAGACAAATCGCGGCTTACAGGTGCCAGAGTCCACTAGCCCATCAAATCCCAGTCCGACATTGGCCTGTCACACGAGAGTCGGTGAGCCAGATGGCTCCGAGCATCGACAAGACGTCTCAATACTGCAGTACCGTGGCAAAGATCAGACGCTGGTCCGCATGATCGATCTCGGCGCTCAGCCGCTTGTAAGTTGGCTCCATGATCTTACACGAGCCACACCACTCTTTGTATACATCCACAACTACACCGTCATTGCAGAATGTCAAGAGGGCCTGACTTCAACGAGAGATGGCGATGGTCACTGTACCTACCCAGCAGCTTCTTTTCCGTGGCATCACGTAGCTGACTCCAGTGCTCGGCATCGCGAACTTTGGTCACAAGCTCCATTGCTTTTGTTGCGTTCTCAACAATGACCTTTCAAGGGTTGGTTAAGAACGCTTTGATAACATGTAACACCCGTTGAGATTCAAATCCAAGTGCAAATAACCATTTATTTACAAAAATAGACTACAATGTGGGACCTGGACCAATCAAGACCACTTGTGTCACCACCAAGAGAGTCCAAGAGAAACCTCCCGTGAGCTGCTTGCAACTCGGGGAGATCACGCGCTGGCTTTTCCGTTGAAGATCCAAGCGCCATTTGGCTCTCGCAATATGTTAATTTGGAATGAACTCGACTTTCCGTCCGTGCGGCAATCGGGATGATGGCCGGACAAGAAGTGTTCGGTTTATGGATAACCACACGGGTGGTTGGTTCAATTGGCTGCCAATGGCCAGTTTCAAATGAATGAAGCGGACACGAAGATGACATGAATCGAAATCGAAGAAATCAATAGTACAAACGCCAGATCGGCGTTGTGCTTTCTCTCCATCAAAGAAGAAAAAGTCATAATCGTGCGCCTCACAGCGAGCGCGAGTGCACCGGCGGTGGGTTTTGTGCATGCACACACCCGTAAAAGCTGAGGATGAGCTTGGCGAGTTTGCAATTCTCTTTCTCACAACGCGCCAGAATCACCGGGGGGCACTTGCAAAGCGCTTCTTCCAATTCCATCAGAAATGCATTGAGGAATATTACGCGACTCTCGACGACACTTTTCGAGTTTTTACCCAGAAAGCGTCCTTGGCTGACGGGAAACTCTGTCGAGAGAAACACGGGTTCGATAAAGCTGGCCAGCAAGCACTTGCCATCGTTGCCACAGCAAAACGAATGGTCGTCAAAGTGACGTTTGACCAGTTGTTGCAGCTGCAAAAACGATGAAAAGCGGCGGTACACAATCTCTTCCTGGCCGTTTTTCTTGGAGCGCACACTCAGCGCGTAATCCGTGTGGCTCCCTTCTTTGCGGGTGTCAATGACACAGGTGCGGAGACAATTGAGCGCAAAGGCCGATGGCTTGGCGACGCCCTTGGAGGACGCAGTCATGGCATTCATTTGAGCGGAACTTGGCGCGGGCATGTTGGGTTTTGGTTGATGTTTCCTTTGGGGCTTTCTGTGCCGTATCTGGCTCTCGTGGCTCGTCGTCTCAAAAGGGAAAAAGTCCAAATGACTGAAACAAGAGCACGCGAGGGTCTTGCAGGACAGTGTCAATGACCAAACCTGAGTGGGTGGGTTGGGTTGGTTCAATGCGGCACTGCGTACAGTATCTGTACAGTACGCGGGGTGCGGGTTGTGGGGGGATGTGCGCTTGCGGGGTGTCGACATTGGCCTGTGAATCTGAAGAACTCGCGGCTTATCCACTTTCTGGACTCTTTGAGCGAACAAGCCTCGAGCTTTCAGCAAGTGGCCAACACACTTTCCGAGAAAGGCCAAACGTTACCTATTTGTTCGAGGGCATTGCTTTTGGCAGGCCATCGTTACTCCCGCATGGCTTACAAGCAAAATGGCGTAGTCACACTTCGAGGAAAGGGGTACGGATTTTCACAGGTCACCCACTAAGCAAGTGCCGTGATGGGCTTTTTCTTGTCGCTGACGCAAGTGAAAGTGACCTTGGAACCAGACGCAAAGCGCGCACGAGCATGAAGCGAATCCAACCGGATGGACGCTGCATGTGATGCGTCGCGTGCAAAACAGGAAAGGAAAGGAGGTTGGTCAGGTTGACCAACTGAGCGGTTCGCACGCAAGAAAGAACAAGCAGCCAAAACAAAAACCTCCCCATGCTCTATACAAAAAGCAAGTACACTCGATCCGACTCGTCTCTTCGCTGGCGGGTTCTCTTTCTCTTTCGCTGCCTTTCGTTCCCCACAAGTTGACACGTCTGCCAGGAAGCGACACGAACTTCTCTCTGGAGCACGCGAGCAGCGCAGCTGAGCTGCTGTGGGAGCTGAATCGATGAGTTTTAGTGTGGTCGTCCACCGTAGTTAGGTGATGGGCTGGGGCAAAGAGTACCAAAGGTGAGTTGATTGATTGGCAGTTGGGTCTCGCCTCAACTGCATGTCTCTTCGTCACGAGAAATAAACGCGTTCGCGGCCAGTTCGGTGCATGTGAAAGGACTCTTCGTGGAGTTTTCGCGCCTGGATTTGCATTTGGGGGCGGGGCAGGTGGGTGCAGTTGGGTGGGTGGCACACACCACACCAAACTGAACCGAGTCAATCCAGAGTCTATCCTGGTCAAAATGGCGATGGATGGGGACGCGGCCAGCCATCTCCTGTATGATGATGATGATGGTTGTTACCTACGCATTTACCATTACTGCGTCGTACCATAAAGGAGTCCTATATCCATCGCCATTGGTTCTTTTACGGCTCAAGTAGAAAGAAGAACTCACTCAACTGCGTTTGATGGATGCAGTAGGGACGTCGCCAAGGGTTTGTGGCCCACGTCGCATACTCGATGCGGAGACACTTGACGGAGTAATGCTTTACACTGAGACTAACCTGTGGGATCATTCGCATGGCCATCAACACGCCCAGATGGCAAATAGCAACTAGCTGAGTGAGTGCCATTGTGGATCGCAATAAGAGTGGCGTCTCGATATCTCATTGGAGTGACAGATGAAAGGCATCCATCTGCGACCTTTCAGAGTGAGTGCCCTTTGATAGAATGTCAAATGGCGGTCCAATTCGCGCATCGTTTCCCACAAAACGCTATCTCGTACTACCTCATCTATGAATCTCTCCTTGTGGCTCTTTCTGTGACTACCTTTCGTGATGTGAATCGGTCCTATTAACGTGTCGGTTAAGCTGGATCCGTCCTCACGGCAGATCCACCCGACGTGCAGTTTTGCGTTTGGTTTTTCATCATGACAAGCCGCGTCGGCAGCAAGTTGATCCGCGTTCTGGGACACCAACGAGCGCAATTGTTCGTCAGTTGTCAACAGAGTTCTCGAGTTCGACGATGTGCAAGATGTCTTCCACGTCATCTGTCCGTGGCTTCGACCAGAGGCGCCGAACAAGTGGAGATTGCTCCACCATCAGCATCAAACGCACCACGCACTCCTCCCCACTTGAAGATGAATCGGAACCAGGAACCAAAGCAACTTGCATATGTGCCAGGCACGTTGTGAATCCAACCTTCCCATTGTGGTTCGAGCGATGATACACTTGCCGAAGGCTAACGAGCGCTTGTTGTTCTGTTGTAGATTTATCCCTGGGCGATACGATGCGCCAACTGAATGACGACAAAAAGTTTCGCGAGGCTGTTGCGCTATGTCAAACGCGATATTTGAGTCATTTGACACATCGCAAAGCGGACGATCCGCTGACTTATTCAGAGATGCAGATCTGGTTCCAGCTGATCCGGTCCTTTAAGGAGCGACCAACACATGACCCCGAATCAAGAGACATTGCGTTTCTGCGACAAATAGCGTCAAGTCCTCTCGGCTCTTACGGAATGGAATCCAGTGAAGCTCTTGCAGCGTTTTGTGATTACATCCATCGTGTACTGACCTACGTCAAGGGCTGCAGGCGTCGACTCGAACTGCTCCGTTTGCTGGTTCGCTTGGATCTCGTGCCTTTCTATCGTTATGGTTTTCTTGCTCATATGCTCAGTGATGTGCTATATGAGGCGAAAAAGACGGGTCGAGAACCGGACCACCAGCTACTGTGCTATTTACTCAACAGGTGCAAATGGGAGCACAGGCCATTCGAAAGTGACAACAACAACATGTGGCGGGTCCTCTTTGAGTACTGCTATGTGCTCAAGTATCTAGTTCCAGTCGATCTGGACGTCGATCTCGTTCGATTTTATCAAACGCGGGTACCTGATCATTCGGTGGTTCACCGTTCTTTCTGGGAGTTTCTTTTGTGGTGGAGCTCATTGAGCCCCGACCAGTACGGTCAAGAAACGACGTCGTACATCCGCGAGCTTCCATTGCCACCGGGAGCCCGCTTTCGTCAGGAACCAATCCTTGAAGAAATGCAAAAACTCATGATCAACGCTGGAATTCGAGCCACGCAATCCTTTTTCTGTGACATTTTGCATCAGCATCCAAATGAACCGTTATTGGCTTTGATGAACAAGTACCCGGACGTTTTGGCTTTGGAGCCCGTTCAATGGAAGATGGCGATCACTTCTGCTGCCTTCGCGGGTCAAGAAGAGCAAGTACATCAGCTCATTGAGGTTGCCAGCGCGAAGAGCATCGATCTGAACGAGTACCTGCACCCTGTAGAACAGTCGCAGGTGCAAAACGCGTTCTTGTTAGATGCAGCGAGACGCGGACGAGTGGATCTGGTGCTGTTTGTGCTTGACGATATGAAGAAGAAACACGATGAGGTGTCCCAACAATCAACCATTGCAGTGTTCAGGTTGTTTGCAGAGAGACGCATGGAGTACTTGAAGTCTCTTGGTCATCACTCAGCGAACAAAGTCGCCCCTGTGCCAACGATCACAGAGCTGTTGACTTCGTATCCATCTTGTTTCCCGCGAACCAACATCGTTGTGACGTGTGCAATCTACGAGTCAGTTCGTATTGGCGCCATTGACGAGGCCCTTCGAGTGCTACGGTCCTCGCTGTGGACGACAAACGCCAGGATCGGAGTTGAGAACTTTGGGAGATTGGTGTATACTCTTTCGCGGTCACCTCAGTTCAGCCTTTTGGATTCAAGGGATCAAGTGATGGAACAGATCCAGGAAGTGGAGGAACTGTATGAGCAACATTTCAATGACAATCGCCAGCAGCTGTATGCCTGGGTATTGAACCGCTGCATCGACACGGAAGATTTCACCACTGTGATGCTGACGCTGGACGTCATCGCTTCGCTCAAGCCACGATGGTCATTGTCACGCAACACGTTGCGTCGCGTGTTTAATATTGTGGGTCATGAGTTGAAGAACCAGCAGCAAGAGCAAGACCAACTGCCTGCAGAGTCCATGGCGTCGACTCACCACCGTCCGGCCACGATGTGGCAAGTCTTGCAGCAATTCGGCGATGTAATCCCTTTGAATAGTTGGACAGCAACGACAGCAATCATGGTCTGTGCGTTTCATGGACTCTCCGACAGCATTTTGGATCTGGCGGATGAGGCGCAAGCTCAGGCTGTCGAGTTGGATGATCGCGCAGTCAGAGTCGTGCAATCGATCGGCCGAGCTCCAGAGAAGAAGTGTGAGACTGCGAGCGATTTCCTGCGTGTTGCTGCCGAGAACGGACACGCTGATCAAGTGCTTCTCTTGCTTGGAGAGATGAAAAAACGCCGCGAACCGGCCGACCAACGTGCTTTGGTCGCGGTGGTCGTGTTGCTCGCGAAGAAACGCATGGAATACCTGAAACACCTAGAGCAACGTACAGGCAACCACTTGGTCCCGGTTCCCACTCTGACCGAGGTGTTCACCAAGTTCCCTTCCGTTCTTCCTCGGACCAAGCTGGCTGTGGCCACCGCGATCGACTGGACGGTTCGCACTGGCGACTTGGACGAGGCATTTCGAGTGCTTCGTTCGTCGCTTTGGACTACTGATGTTGCGATCAACGCTGAGACGTTTGGCACATTGGTCCAAGCCATTGCGCGGAGTTCGTCGCCAGACAACTATGCGGAAGCTCTGGGACGCATCACCGAAGTGGAAGTACTGTACGACCAGCAGTTTGAAGACCAGCGCCAACAGCTTTACACATCAGTGCTGAACAAGTGTGAAGCAGAAGGAGACTTTGTCACAGTGTTGTTGGTTTTGAGCCGTCTGAAGGCAATGCAACCCCAGTGGTCGTTGTCACACACCAGTCTGGAACACGTGCTCAAGATCGTGAGCTGCCAACTAAAGAATCAAACGCCTGAGCAACAGCGAACGATCGACTCGAGCAATAACCAACCTGTGACGCTTTGGCAAGTATTGCAGCCGTTTGAAAGTGTCGTCCCGTTCAACAAGTGGACAGCAAGTGCCGCAATTCAGTCGTGTGGGCTGCATGGGCTTGACAACAGCATCTTGGAGCTGGCAGACGCAGTACAAGCACAAGGCGTGGAGTTGGAGGGCAAAGCGTTGGAAATAGTGCACTGCAGAAGGCAGAGTAGCAGAGAGAACCTGTAAACACCATGCAAAACTCTGGTTGTTTTCCCATCACGGGCAGTATCCCGTTAAAGTGCGGTTTCCTCGGTGTTGCCGTCTCCCCCCGTCCCAAGAGTGAGCTGGATCTCACGTCAGCTTCACGGAGCGAACCACACGTGGATGTTGGCTCGGCGGTATCGTCGGTTCTTCAACCGGTGCATGAACAGATTCCGGGGATGTGGAGCAGGACGGCAATCGGCCTCAAGCGACTGCCGTTGCGGCGATGCCTGACGGTGTCTTCGGAGGCTTCTGCAGCTGTCGCAGGGTCTCTTCAGACTGCAGAGTCCACTTTGACGCGTCAGTACCCGAGCGAGCGATTCTCAGTGCCGCAACCGTCCAATCATCTAGCTTCAAACCATCCGAGTGGTAAGCACCATGAGGAGAATCGATGCTCCAAGCTCTCCGAGTCCCAACCAGCATCGCCACCGCCCGTTCAGATGCAAGCACCGACACAAAATGTGCATCAGGAAGAGCAGATGTTCGCTGCCTTGGAATGGATCCGAAACGCACTGGCACGGTGTGGAGACTTGGAGGCAAGCAGCCAAATGCTCCTATCGGGTCAATCCTTTCTCATTGACAAAGACGCGGGCTTTCACGAGTTGGAGGGGAATAAGCCATTGTATGCCAAACAAGTGTGGTTTCAAGTGGTTCCGGCTAGTCATTTTGGCTCGGCGTCACCGCCTGCCGCCCTGGTGCCCTCAAGCTTGAACCACTCCAGCGCGATTGGCATCTCTGTCAATGAGCTGTTTTTGTATGAGTGTCTGGTGAACGCTAGCTTCAAGCAAAACGAGTATCAGCGTGTGCGAGATTGGTTTGAGCTGCTATTCTTCAAACATCAAGAGCTTGCGAGTGCGCATGGCATGCAGTGCAGTTGCGCCGACCAATGCTTCCAGTCTCGAACTTATGCGTTGTATCTCGTCTCATTGTACAAGCTCCACCAGTTCGAGTCTATGCTCCAGTTTTACCAGCAAAACGGTGTTCCTCTGGCCGCGTTGCACTTTCGAAACCTTGGGTTTGCTTTGCTGAGGGCGTGTCAAGAAACAAATAATGCCCAGTTGGCATTCGAGATCATGCGCCGAGTGTGTGAGAACCCAGTGCTTCCTGTGCGTCCTGGCTGGTTCTCACTCGCCAAGTGCATTTGTCTGGAATGCGATGAAGATTCTCAACGTGGTTTAGCCCACGCACTGGAGATCAGTCGCTGGATGCAGTCAGATGAAGCAGGTTATGAAGTTGTCCCACATGTTTGGAGATCGATGGCGCTGCAAGCACTGCAGTCGGACAGCAGCACCAGCGCGCAAGGAGACAACAAGCATTGTTTGAACTGTTTGCCCGCGCGAGATCCATTGCGGAGCTTCGAGCAGGCTCTTTTCTTGAATAGACGAGCTTGGCGTCCCAAGCGGTTTGATGTGGCACTGCAGTGGATGGAGGATACGATGACAGCGTTTCACTCACAAGACAACGAGTTGTGCAGAGTCTTTGCACAGGTGGCTGTACTGGAATTCATCGAGTCGAAACCGACCACGGACGAACTAGAGCAGGCAATCGCGTTGCTGGAGAGATTCAAGATCCCGGCAACCCACTCCATTGCCAACCAGTTGGTGGACCATTTCATGAGCCCAAAGAAGATTCGCGGGCGGTATTTGCCACGGGAGTCTGTACATCGTTTTGTGGCGTTTGTAGAGCAGCACCAGGAGCTCATGGCACCGTTTCACTTTTACGTTGGAGCAAAAGCTGTGTGGTGGTGCATCACCAACAATTGGCATCGTGAGTTGGGTCCGTTGCTGAAGGATTATACGGAACGGGTGCTGGAGGACTGCGAAGAACCCAAGCGCAAGCTGGCTATTGACACCGTCACGAAGATCATGCGACGCCTGGGTCGACTGGATGTGCTGCGGCTGTTTCTTCGGGCAATCAACGCCCAAAGGATTCGGCTCGACAGTGATTGCTCACACGACGTGGTTCGCTACTATTTGCTGCCACGCAACCACAAAGACGGTCGCAAAGAAGTGGAGATTCTGGAGGACTTTCTGTACTTTTATGAGCAGCACGAGGACGTGTTTGTCTCGTACAACAAGACCATGCGCTTCGCGTTGCGCATGTGCATTTCCAACGAATGGGTCGATGGCTGCGAGCACTTGATGCAGTACTTCGACACGCGCGAGCCGTATACCGTGCAGATGATTGGGCATCTTTTGGAGCTCTTTGAAGCGTACGAATACTATCCGTCCTGTCTGAAGCTGCTGCGGGTGCTGTTTCGCTCGGAAGAAACGCCCAGGTACAAGAGTGCGACGATGTCGACGACAACGCCGATGGTGGAGGAGTTGCTGGAGGATGAAACCACGCTGTGCAAAGTGCTGGATGTGTGTGTGGCCATAGGGCTGCACTCGCGTGTCGTCATGATGGAGCAAAAGTATGGGCTCTTGCGGCGCTTTGCCCACAACGAGGAGATTGTCGAACTGGTGCAACTAGCTCTAAAGGGATAGATCCCCTTCAAGATAGCTCATACAACATCCGTTAGATAAGAGACCCCGCCAGCAATTGCTGTTAAGAGATAGATATGTGATAAAAGTTTGTAACCATTTGCACCGCCCACTTGAATATTTTTGTAACTGCATTCAACCACCTTCTGCGTACTGTACGAGCAGGAACAAGATGAGCAGCACTGCGACGGCATCCAAGGTGCGGCACGACTCTATCGTGGCTGGTTGTGTCGACGTCCCTTGAGTAGGCTGTAGACGTCGAACCCAACGACAACGTTGTCAGCGAGATGAAGCAGCTCGCGGGCTTTTGAACGAGGTCCCTGATGCCCTCTCTTTCTCTTTGTGTGTGTCTGTGTGTGTGTGTCGCAGGATGTGTTGAGCGACTTGCTCGCCAAGCAAATGGAGCGTATCCAGCAGAACACCGACAACTGGCAAGAGCGAATGGCTGCGTTGACCGAAATCAAGAGCATCTTTGAGAAATTAGAACAGCTGGTTCCTCCAGGCGGCACCATCTCTGCGGATGTATGGCGGCTGCTCAAGCCGCTCAAGCTCATTGTGACTGATCTCCGCTCGCAGTTGGTCAAGGAAGTGTGTGCATTGCTGGGCACCATGTCCAAGGCGACGCGCGACGCGATGGTCAACTTTCTGCGCGAGATCCTGCCGCCACTGGTCGAAGTGTGCGGAAGCGGCAACAAAGTGTGCGCTGCTTACTGCAGCGAGTGCATCGAGGTGATTGTGTGCCACACGCTCGTCAAGGGCGCGAACTTACGCTTTTTCGTCGACACGCTGGTTGAATCCAAGAGTAAAAGCATTCGATTAGTCTGCATTTGCTCGCTCAAGCACTGTGTGAGCTACTGGAGCTGCTTTTTGGACAAGTATGATGTGTTGTTGCTGGAAAAGGGGCTACGCAACGCGTTGCAGGACGCCTCATCCCATTGCCGCAACGAGTCCACGTTATTTTTCAGTGTCTATCAGCAGAATTTCCCTAAACGAGCCGCTGCATTTGTCTCCATGATGGACTACAAAGTGCAGAAGCGACTTGAGAGTCTGGCGGTGTCATCAGTCAAACCATCTACTCGGTCCCCGTCTTTTTCGCGTTCTTCCATGTCGGGGACCGCCATCGCAGTGGCTGCGGATCAATCGACGTTGTCTTCTTCGTCGTCCCAGCCTCTTCCACCGGCTGAAGGAGATAGTGAAGGCGACAACTCGGGCCTTGCTGTGGGCCAGCAGTCTCCTCCTCCGCCCCTTCATCCGAACTCAACGGTGCGCTTCCACCTCTATTTATTCCAATCTCGTCAGTGCTGGAGCTTACGCCTCTGCTGTGTGTAGCGCTGGTCCATGAGCGAACTGGAACTAGACTCTAGACTTCTCGCGGCGGCAACTTCCTCGAATCCACCTTCTCCGCACGATGGGACACCTCCGCCGCAAGAAGACAGCAGCAACATGAGCGTCGATCTCAGTCTAACCAATCTCACGTTGAACGAGGAGGACCGAGATGGTGGCTTCACGCTCGGCAGTCGCGTGGTCATTCCAGACCGAGAAATGTTTGGCTTTGTGCGCTACGTCGGCAAGATCGAGAACGTCAAAGGAACATGGATCGGCGTGGAACTGGACGAACCCTTTGGCAAAAACGACGGAAGCGTCAAGGGCAAATACTACTTTCGCTGCGCACCTCGTCACGGGCTCTTTGCAAAGGCCCACCAAGTAGTGTTGTTGCCCAAGAAAGATCTTAACGGTAGCACCGCCAACGCTGAAGAACTGCAAGTGGCCGACCTGGAAAAGCAGCTGAATGGCGTGGCTTTGGCTGAGGAAGAATTCCAAAAGGACTCGCTGGCGCCGTTGCATGTCGTGCTGGTGCAAGCCGCACGGACCCATCGCGACTATCTTGACAAACTTCTGGAGGCCGTGCACAAAGAGCTCGAGGAACACGAAAGGTTTGCGAGTTTTGCGGCCACCGCGTGTTCGGCCGACGTCGTCAACTACTTGCAGCAAATTCAAAACGCGGCACAAGAGAAAATCGTGTTTTCTGACGCGTTTATCCAGCAAATGATCCAGTTCCAACAAGTGGCGCGAGAGTCCTAAGCTTTTGTGTTTTGCGCTACACTTGCTCTACAGGCCCGGCCAACCAGCAAGACGCCACAGACATCCACCGGATTGACTAACTATTGCCGCGCAATTCTACGAGCAAGAAGTGTACCATACCCCCACCCACCCGCCCCACCGTGCAGTGCAGTGTGAAGACGACGCGCCAGTGTGGGGCCCTCATTATCGGTGCCAGTTCCAGTGCCAGCACCAGACCCTTTTGCCCTGTGGACTTATTGCTCTCCCTGTCAAAGCCTCTTGGTGTAGAGTGATCACCGTGAATCCTCATCAATAGAATCCGAGTCAAACACTCTTTGTAACCACGGCAACAATTCATCTCCTGGGAGCAACTGCTTTGGGTTTCTTGACGGCGTCTTGGCCATTGGATACAACTTGCGTTTGCTGGCCTGCACAATGATCTGCTGCAGGGTGGCGTTGTCGCCGAACCGAGACGACAGCTCCAGCGCCTCGTTCCATGCCACCACGCGATCCACTTCGTTGGCTTCCAGTAACGCATTAAGCAGCGCCACAACAATGTCCTCGCTGACGGGGATCTTGCCGATTAGTTGATCGTTCAGATTCACTCGCTTGGCAATAGCCACAAGCACCGCATTGGGGGACTGCATCTCGCGATGGAACACTGCCAAACGCTCGACGGTGCGCAAATCCAGCAATTGATCGTGTTGTTCGGCGATTCTCATCAGGATGTGGCATGCCACCAGCCATTTGTTGCGCACACAGTGCACCAACGCAAAGTTGAACATAGCCCACGGCGTCGGAAAAGCCATCGGGTTGTCATGCACCAATTGCACGAGTTCCACGACCATGTCTTCGGTGCGACAACCCTCGGGAAAAGCCTTTGGGTCCAACAAGGCTGCGCAGAGCTCGCGGCTTCGGTTGCCAAAGATCCGGGTGTCCAGCGCGTTGATCTCTTGAATGCACCGAATCAACGTCTTTCGATCCACTTGCTCTTGCAGCAACTGCTTCAACAAGTGATCCACAAAGATCATGCGGGGAACCTCATCGCCACGGAACAGCGCATCCACCAGTCGCCGCATGTGTGGAATCCCCTCGTGGCCATAGCGTCCAAGCAAGACTCCCAAGGCAGGCGCCGATGAATCAAGTGGGTCTCCTGCACAAAGTTGCGTGGCGGTCTGTTGAAAAAAAGCGACAAACTGGTCCACGATCTCCTCCAAAGCCATCCCTGGATCTTGGCGTTCGACACTCACCAAGTACTCTGCGAGGCTCTGGAATCGTTCAAAGGAGAGCTCTATGCCGTGGCGGCGCATCAACTCGACATAGCGCTCCACTTGCTGGATACTAGGCTTGGCTTGCAGCAAACAACTCAAAAGGCGACCCATTGGAATGCTCCTGGCAACTGCTGTTGTTGTCGACGACAAAAAGTGCTCCAACAACCGCAGACACACTTCTGCTCGCTGTTGAGACTGCGCATCAAGCGCTTTTTCCAAGATTCGCGTCAAAACTTTCGTCGAGCTCGGGTCGTAGCATCTTTGTGTGTCCATCCATTGCATAATATCTTCAGTAGGGAACCCGGCGTTGATCATTCGCGACAGGATGCAACTGTAGTGGCGAGGGATCTGGAGGTACCCTGCTTGTTCCGTCATCCATTTGGAGATGGCAATGGCGTTCGCCAGGCCGCGCTGTTCGTCTGGATGACGGAAAAGGTTCAACGCAATTGCTCGGTGGTAGACTGGAAACGAAGGAATGGACGAGACATCGCTGGCGGCATCCGAAACCCTCCCAAGAAGCTCAAATGCGGCATCGGGATCGTTTTCGCACGCGTTGATCAGCATTTTGCCCTGTTTGCCAAGCATCAGCGTTGCGACGGGAAGAAAACCGTGGTTTTCTCTGCTGAAGCGCATCATTTCGTGGTATTTCTTTTGCCGAGACAGTGCAGTCAAAAAGCGATTGGTGGTTTGATAGGCTACATACGTCCAGGCCTCTGTTGATTCTCCATGTTCACTTGCGCTGGTCTGCACCGCTTGCAGCTTGGTCACCAGTTCCATAAACAAACTCTGTACGTTGTTCATCGCTCGGTGATGATAGTACGCGTCGATGAGCCATCGCAGCACCACAAACTCACTCACCAAGACCTCGCTGGTTTCCCAATGAATATGCATGGGATGAATCTTCCCATCCACTTGCAGACTCGGGGAGCCCATTTCTTTGACCTGGAACAACGGATCCATCGCATCAAATTGCTCTTTTTGCAGCAGAATCAGTCCGTTGGTGCTGGTGGCCACCGCGAAAGCTCGACCGGATCGCAGGATGGCTTCGTAGGACGCGAGTTGTTGCGTGTTTGGGCAATGGGCCAGCGCGCCGCGGAGGCTCGAAGTAGCGTCGCCAATGGAAAAGACTGCCACTGGCACAACCGACTTGTGGTCTTCCGAGCCGCAGCGAAGGCGTCGCGTCGCCGGACGAGTTGGCACTCGGGTGGCGGACAACTTGCCGCCTGTCTTGGAGCTCTCGTACGCTCGCAGCGCAATGTGCAGCACTGGAGGACGCGACTGACGGGAGTGGAAGCCTGCTGACTTTCCGACCACTCGCGAGCCATCGGCACCGACGTGACGCAACGCGCACAGCGGTGCTTGAAGACCGCGCCAATTGGCTCCATGCTGCCACATTTGATTAGGGAAAGCAGACGACCAGGCACACGACACTAACCGCTCGTCAGAATTCTGAATTGAACGGGTACCAACCGATCTAAGTTTTAGCCAATCAGTGCTGGTTTCATAGCCAGCATTGACTTCTGATTGGCTGCCGGGATTGTGACAGACAGATCGTCTCGTCCCAGACCCCATGATGAGAAGCAGGCAACACCGCGTCGACAACGCAATTGAATCCAAAGACAAACGTGGTCTTGTTGATCACTTGGATGCATTTTGGTGCTGTACTTTGATTGATCTTTTGGGCTCGGGTGCGTGAATGATCGGTTGACCTGCTCTGCGGTCTCCTGCTGGCCGACTTGTCTCGTTTGTTGCGCAACAACTGGTCGGGTACACGCCAAGCCAAGCAGACTGGCCAGTGAGGCAAACCATTCCATTTTCAACCGTTCAATTAACGCAGAAATCCTAAACGCAAAAGAAAGCCATCGACAGGGCGTCAAACGAACGCGCAGTTTGCACTTCCTGCCTTTCTTTCGTCGTCGCTCGTGGGTCTGTCGAGTCATTGTCCATCTTTTGGCAAGCCTAGGCGACAAAAGTTGTCGGTTCCGGTCCGCTTCCACCCGCGTGTTGATGCACCAACTTGGCCACCTTGAGCGCAAGATCGTCCGCAGCCTCCTGGCTCTCCGCTTCGGCGTACACGCGCACGGCGTCTTCAGTTCCCGACGGACGCACAAACGCACGAGCCTGGGGGATACCTTCCACGACTTCTTCTAATGCCGTGCGCAGCGACTCGGGTGCGAGCACCACTGTGTCGTTCTTGTCATCCACCTGAAGCGTTTTTCGATCCGTGATCTTGACTTTGGTCTGACGGCTGGGCAGGTCCTGGTACATCGAGTCCCAATCGCTGATTTCCCAGTTCTTCTGGATCAACAAGGCTTCGACAAAGAGCATGTCGCTCAACGCATCGCCAGTCGCCTGGTTCAGCAATTGGTAAGCTGCCAGCAAATGGTTAAGAGCCGTCTTCTTCTTTTCATCGTGCACCGAGTTCTCCATTTGATGCAATTTGGCCACAAACGCGTCCTTGAAGACCACGGTGCCATGGCCGTTGGCTTCAAAATACATGCCCACATCGTACTCGATGGCCTTTTCATGGCAATACTTGACACCAGTCTTGGCGACACCAATCTTCAACAATGGGCTCTGCAGTCCTTCCAGATACTTGGTCGACGCGCCGTTGGCATAAGCCGTCTGCACGCAACCAAATGTCGAGGGGTTCTCGCCCTTGTCAAGCTCCAAGACACCCATTTTCTCCACGAAAAAGCTGGCAAACAGGCACGCAATCTTGTCGCCGTCCAGCAAATGCCACTCGCCCTTGTCCTGGTCAAAGAAATGGTACACCAGACGATCGGCATCCCCATCCAGACTGCAGCAACGCTTGCCACGATCGGCATCACGCGAGAAACCCGACGGGTGCTTGCGCGCCTTTTGCACATGTTCGGCACCACATTCGTGGTTCAATTGGCCGTCCGAGGGCGTGTTGCAGATCTCAAAGTGCAGCGAATCGCCAATCTCCTTGGCCAATTTGGTCAGCTGCGGCGCACCGACACCATGCGCGCAGTCCACGTACAAAGGCGTACGCACTTCCAGCTTCTGCAGCGGTTAGCAATCATAGTTTGGGTTAGTACACGTCACAGAATGGCGAGTAGACGGATTACGACTCACTTTGGAGTCGACCGAAGCCGTGAGCTGCTTAAAGGCGTCCACTAGCATGTTGTAGTACCCCATTTCAGAGGCCCAATCGCCCTTGTTGTACTGTTCGTAGTTCCACTGCACAGCACCACATAGGAATGAATCGTCAGCCATCAGCAAAACCCCCGCTGCCCAGTCAACTCCCAGAGCCGCAAAAAACAGAAAAGCCATTTCGCACCATGCGCACGAGGTGATGCAATTGCGGGGTCGTCTGCAGTCCGAAATCCAACACATTACCGCCAATTACGAGCGCGCCCTCACGGGCCAATTCGGCTAAATGGTCGCTGGATTCGCGGGTGTCTTTGGCGATGAAAATGTTGCCAGTCTGCTCCAAATCGATTTTCTCGGCCGCCACGATGGCATCGAGGATTTCCACCACTTTGTCCGTGTTGGCGTTGGCCAATTGCATGGCATACTACAACCCGGAGAAACGACCTCAGGATGGCTCTGTTGCCGATGAAGAGAAGAAACAGCCGCGAGATCTCTCACCTTTTCCCAGCTGGGGGCCAACATGTCCCCCGTGGGGTCGATCAACTTGAGTCCGTTGTCGCCGGCGGGGTTGTGCGACGCCGTGACCATGACGCCGGTGATCTTGGCCATCTTCTTGGACCGCAACACGGCCAGCATGCCCATGCGATGACAGGTCGAGTCCAGCAGCGACGCTTCCTCACGGAAGCCGGCCGTGCCATACTGCAACTCCCGCGCGCCCAACTGGCTTGGTTTGACGTATTTCGCGACCTCTTCGGCCAGACGCGGCGCTTTCTCAGTCACACTCATGCCTCTGCTCTTCTTGCTCGCTTTCCCTCTTTGAAGACCTGTTGACTTGGGAAATGTATGGGAGGGTTTCTCTCGTTCCCACTGAACACTGTGAACTGCAGATACACGTGGGGTGTTCCCAATGCAACTTGGACAAAGTGCCGCCCAAACCACTTGAGGTTTGTATACTGCTATAGCTTTACCCAACACCTTGTTGGGGTCCGAGTTAACAAAGATGGAAATCTAACTGATAACTTGGGACGCGACACAAAACACACCACAACAACACACAAACAACGATCAGAGCGAAGCGACGTCAACCCCGTTGCGACTGGACCTCTCGTGGAAGGTGGGCGAGGAGACCGACGACGACGTCGGCGAACAAGGCGGCGCTGCACGGCGCTGCAGCTTTTGTCTCTGCATGACCATTAGTACCACGTCGGCCATGGACATGCGACGCACGCGATGTGGGTCGTGACGTTGCAGATACTTGGTCTGCAGTTTGGTGGCGATTTGATGCAACGACGCGACGTCGATCAGCACAAACACCTTGTCGTCTGGATGAAGAACGGTGTCCGAGTGAGGACAAGTGTACACATACGGATGGGTCGCCCCATTGGCTTCACTTGGCACCCGCAGCAACCCAATAGGTAAGGCGTGCGCGATACCTGATGTCATCGACTCAAACAATTCACCATAGCGTCGTTTGCCGGCTCGCCATTTCTTGGGCAAATCGTACAACATGAAGCAGCTTTTGCCGTCGAGAATAGATCGAATGAATGCGTTCAGAGACGGATTGAAAAAGCTCTGAATCAGCAAGTCATCGGCCACATACGAAGGGAAAAGCGCACCACAGATGAACCGCTCTTGGAAGAATGTATCTTCCTCACTCTGCAACAGCTTTTCGCGCAGTTGAACCGCCAGATCTTGCTGGCTGTCACCGCTCTTCGAGGTCTTTTCAGTATTGAGGGAATCCCAGAAGAACTCTCGCAGGATGTAGAAGATCTCACCGCGGAACCAGCGTCTTTTGGGTCGCATGGGCTTCGACACCGTTCGACCACGAGAGTCTCGAGACATGGACGCTGAAGACACTCCACGACGACGTGATGACACTCGACCCGATCCGGCCGAAAGTCTGTCGTTGTTGACGTTGTTGTACGAACTCGTCCTGATCATGGTCTTCTCCAAAGAATCCTGCATTGCCGCTTGACTCGCAAAGCTTGCGACTGGATCCAGAAATCGGTTGTTGTTGATGTCTCGTAACTCAATGATGGTGAAGATCTTGTTGGCCTTCAGGGCGGCGGTGACCAGGATAGCATTGAAAATGGCTTTAGAGTCGTCATAACCCGATTTGCTTCCCTGTGCAAGGACCACAATGGCAGAAGCAGTATACACGCCAGCGGCCACAAGCACTTGATGTTTCTGAGGCGAACCTTGAACCTGGTATACATCTCCAAACTCTTGTAGTTGCATCCATGACACATCGTCAAAGTACTCCGAGTCCACGATCACTACTGGCACAACTCGCTCAATGTGGGCAGCACGGAGGGGTTGCAGGAAATGCACCAGTCGCTGGGCACATCGCTGACTGCCACCTTCATTGGTAACATTACTACACACGACAATGTGATCGCCCCTCGATAGAAGCTCTGGCGCAGGAATCCGAAGAGACGCAGTATCATCTTGGCTTTCGTTCAGGCGTTTCATTTCCATGCGGAAGATCTGATCACGAACACTCTTTGGCACTCTCCTTTCCACAGTGTTTTGAGCTCTTCGTGCTCTTGCAATCAGGTTCTTCCGCGCTCTGAGAATGGCCATGTTGAGCAGTCCACTAGTTTGCGGAAACTTGGTCGGCATGAATTGGGTCAACACACCGATGCTCTCAGCGATCATGTAGCCTTTGCAACTCGGGTGAACGACAAAACGATGGCCTGGGTTGAACAGAATCTCGTTTTGAAACTCCATCGCAATCATGACCGCTTGACCCAGAGTCTCTCGATGGATCATCTGAGCTGCTTGTGTGAACGTCAAGCCATGAAACCTTTCGTGCAGATAACAGGAGTAGATTTCGTTGGCCGATCCACCAACGTATTCACGAATCCACAAGGGCAAGCAGTCTGATGGTTCATCGAGTACATCGTCAAGAGAAGACCGACTTGTGATCAGGTTGGAGACCAGAGTCGAAAGCCCAGGGCATCGACAACTCAATCCCATAAGCCCAAGCTTGATCTCGTCAGAGCACACAATGTTGTGCTCTGGGATGCCAGTCGCTTCAAATAGAATGCGATTCTCCGAGTTTGCAAGGATCGCGAACAGCTGGGTACTCGCTTGAGGGCCCAGTCTTTGGCTGACGGATAGCACTCGCAACACATTTGCAGCATCTTCTTGATTCGCATCACTCGAGAACTTGTTGGGCAGAAAAAACACAGCGAGCGCCTGGTTGGTTTGGGCACGATCCAGATCCTCTTTGTTGAGTGGTGTACCATGTAAAAGCGACACGCGTCGTCGATACAGCGGATTCTCGTCGACAAATTGCTCGATTTGCTCCTGAAAGCACGGGGAATCATCATCGTTATTGGCTTGATCGAACTCCATCAGCAGAATGATATGCGTGACAGTGACTCGATTTCGCTTCTGAAGTCTTGTCCATTTAGAGTTGAGAAGATGCTGCCCTTGATCACCATTAGAGGAAGCTGAAGAGTCGCTCGACGAACTCGACAGCGCGGTGCCATGAAAGAGATCCTCATGATCAGGATGGAAAAACTCACGAATGAAATCTTGCATCTGTGCGACCGATGGGTTGCCTGTGACAACGACATGGATGGCATTTCGTGCAAGATGACACTGGCCACGTCCACTTCGCTGGTCCGCATAGATCTGGAACATGGCGGCCGACTCATTGGCAAACGTATAGATGCCGACGACAATGATGATGCACACCATGAGTTGGCCAAGCACAGTCTTGGGCGAGAAGTCGCCGTACCCAACCGTCGAGACCGTCACAAACATGAAGTAGATGCTCACAAACGCACTCCAGGTCTCGGAACAGTTGGGATAGTCGTCGTTCAGCGGGGTCGAAGTCTTTTGGAAAATGTAGTGGGTATTGCTTTCGTCGTAGCACTTGTAGACATGAAGAAGATATGAGTTGGTGTACGGGAAATCGCCCAACCGTTCGAGCGAAAAGAGCACAGCGGCCGCAAAAAACACCAGGCAGGCCACTTTGAAGATGACCAGCAGCAATTCAGCGTAAAAGGTCTTGTTCTGGTAGCGACTGAAGAGTTTGTCGACCACGTGATAGATGCAATAAGAGCGCACAAAGCCAAAGTCGAGCCACGAGTACTGGTTCTGGTACACTTGGCCTGCGATGGCAAAGTGGGAAATGGTCGACAGCAAGTCGAACAGCGCGTTGAGTTCCATGGTGAACCGAAGTCTGTGGGTGGTCAATACCATGATCAGTCTCTGATTCAATTGATCAAAAGAGAAACCACTCACTTGTGCTTGGCGGCACCCCATCGCAACACATAGGAGACCGCCGTTATGAACATAAAGGTGCTCTCCGCCGTCCACCACGACAAGGCAACGCTGAGTGAGCCACCGCGTACGACTGTCAAGTACAACACGATGGCACGTTGGGAATGGTTAGAACATGTCATCAAACATCAACGCGAGAAGAAGCAACTGCCAGGTCGACTCACTCCAGGCAATGCATACGTAAGTAGACGCGACCAGTTGCAGCATATAGTTCTGTATACAAAAAGGCCATCAGTGAGTCCCCTGGGTGGATCATCTAATCCAAATCGCGCGTGCTTTCCACTTTACTCACCACCAGTTGGGTCATGGGTGCGGCGAGAAACGACCGCAGGCGCTCAATGAAGGCGTAATGGGACATTTCAAGCCAGTCATACATCATGGAGAGGAAAAGAATGGGCACTTGGATCAGCAGAAACAGTCGGAACTGGTCCCAGATGAGAAACCACGAGGCCGTGAAGCACTCGTGGGTGTTGCTCGAGAATTTGCAGCCCGCGGTCGACGCCATTGCCGCCGACGCGGCCGATGCAGCAGCAGAGGAAGAAGCTGAAGACATGGCGCGTGTGCACTGCAACGTTTCAGTTTCTTTCCTTTTTTGCCGGCTTTTTGTGGATGGGTAGGTTGGTTGGTTTCTTTTAACAATTATCCGATGAGTTGTTGGGTTAACAGTTAGAATCTTGGCATTTGAATGATCATGAAGCTATATTCCACAAAGAGCGAAGAGAAGTCGCGGCTCTGGCTGCCTGCCTGCCTGTATCTATCTATCTTTCCCATCTGTTTCTTCAAACTACTACACATCTCCCAAAGGCTGCTTTTGTTCGGCGACGCTACCGCAGCAGAAACGAGTTCTTCTCAAAGAAGGTCATCCACAGGAAGAAACTCGGAATGACAATCGCCATGAGCCCTACTTGCAGCAACTGGTCCTTGGACGACGGCTTTTCCAGTCGTGGAAGAATCTCCGCGATGCCATAGCTCCAGAGCGACACCCAAAAACCCCACAATCCGGCCACAGCAGCCTCCAATAAAAACTGATTCCCGCCACTCGGGTACACCAGACGAATGCCGTGCATTGGTGACGCATAGAACCATGGCACACGATTCAACAGCGAGAAAATGGTGCCACTCAGCGAGATGTACATGACCAAAGCACTGACAATAAACCAGTGGCGGCGCTGGCACACCGTTGCTTGCACCGAGGCCACGATCGTCTGAATCAACTGGTTGGAGATCCCGCCAAAGCAGACCGCAAAAATGCCCAAAAACGCCATGACAAAGCCCAGACGAGTCCACATGCTCGACGAATTGGAAGCCGCAAACGGATCCTTTGCAGCCATTTGACTGAGCGCGGCCGGCGACGTAAACAAGAGGCGCTTCTGCACATCCATCAACAACGAAGTCACGAGTTGGGTCACTTCTAGCTGCGCTTCTTGTTGCCCTTGCTGTCCGTCGATCGGCTGATTTTCGGCGCCAAAGGCAGGAAGCGCTACAAACGGATTGAGCGTGGTCGCCGGTTTCGTCAGATTACGGCGCTGGAAAAACGGCGAGTCGCGGCGAAACAGCAACATCAGCGACGGAAACACCTGGACGTCGTGGAATCGGGTGATTTCAGGAAACTTGTGGCTCGGAATGTGTACCACGCGGAGGCTCTGCACAAACGGAAAGCGCGTCGGCTGGTCATACAGGGGGATCAGCGCCGTTTGCAGCACGCGGATCTGGAGGTCTGTAGCTTGATCATTGACACTCCCCTCACAAATGGCATGTTCTAGGTCCTCTTGCTCTTCCTGCTCCTCAACACTGCCGTCGGCCTCCTGGTTGGCGTTCTCTAGGTCGATATCTTCCGTAGCCTCTTGGATTCTGGCCTGGGATTCCTCGCAGCCCGAGGACGTGAAGAGCACGAGATAGTCAAAGCGTCGATGGCGGGAGACGACAAACTCGCGGTACCACGCCATGGAAAACGCGTCGGAAAGCGCGGAAACCATCACATTGTCGTGTCTTTGGGGCGGCAGAGGCACCATAAAGAGATCCAGTGACTCGGCCGGATCCACCGTCGTGGGGATACCACGACCATCGCCGTCGGCCACCACAGAGCCAGCGTCCACATAGCAAACAAAGAAGAAGAAGAAATGGAAGAAGAAGGATTTCATCTTAAAGAGGCCGCCGACGCCAAAGGAAAGCGCCACGTTGCCAACCCAATTCAATGGATTTCCGGACAGTCTACGACACACACTAGACGCTTTCCCCTTTGGCAAAGAAATCCAGCAAACGGGTATACATAGAGAAAGCAACCATCGATGAGAACTCATTTCCCTCTTTGTTTCAATTCAAAAGCATTGTCCCATTTGTATAGAATTGATTCGAAGTGGTACCTCTGAAAATGAATTAGCCCGGCCCATCGCGTGTCGCGGCTACATCTCCCCCCTTTTTGGCGTCAATTCAGCACTGGAAAGTCAACCAACATGGGTCAACGTGGCTGAAATAGTCAGTAAGCTTCCCGGTCCGCACCGCTCGGCTTCCACTACTTTTCCGCCGAAGCACAAGCCAAGCAGACGAGAAAGTGAAAAGACCTGGAAGCCAAACACACTACCCAGTCGTGAATGCCGTCCTCTTCGCCGCCGCCCCATCCACAGGCAGCACCGCTCGTGCTGTCGCGTCAGGAGCAGGAAAACCTGCGCACCTACGCGCATGAGCTGGCCGCGACGGCCATCAAGGAAGTGTGCGCCGCCACGCCGAATCCCGAGTGGCAGCAGTATGGACTGCTCAAGAAGCACAAGCACATGAAAGTGTTTAAGCAGAACACGGCGACCGCCACTGCCAGTCACGAGCCCAACTTGTTCACCCGTGCGCGCTCGGCGGCTGCCAACCATGGACTCTACGCCGCTGCGGCGTCGCCCAATTTCATGGCAAGAGGAAGCTTTCCGGGTGATCTGCGAGAAGTTCTGTATGGACTCTTGGCCGTGGACGACGCCGGGTTGGCGCTGCAGCAATCCACACTGTTTGAACGGGTCGGCTCGCGCATGCAACAGCGCATTTTGTGCTCTATCGAGACCCCATCGCGAGCCAAACCGTTAAAGTATGTTGGCGTCAAGTGGATGAGCTATCAGATGTTTGCCATGAAGCAATTGGCGCGACCGAGAGACTTTGTGTTTCTCGAATCCATTGGCACCATGAAACGCAATCGCCGAGCGAGTTCGGTGCCGTCTGCGGGCACCTGCCGGTCCAGTTCCACTACCAACAACACCAATGGCACTGGCCACGTCAATCGTCGCAGTGAGGAGCTTTGGGAGTCGGAACAAGTCACACCATGCCGAGACGACGAAGACAGCGGCGAAGAAGAAGAACATGAAGACCCCGAGATAGAGGAGATCGGCTTCCATCTGATCCATTCCATTCGACTGCCCAACTGTCCCGAGCAAAGCGACAAAGAAATGACCCGTGGCATGTTTTCCATCTGCTACGTGTACCGTCAGCGCAATCCGCGCGTGCCGACCCAGTCGAAAATGGTTGATGTGTACGTCAAGTGCTTTATGAACCCCCGTGGTGGGTGCACAGGCGGTGTATTGGAGAAAATGGCCAACCACATGCTGTCGGATCTGCTGATTGACGGTCCGCAGACGCTGACGGTGTCGAGACTCAAGAAGATCCAGTTCTTCATCCGTCAACCACCTCCTGAAGTGCCCTCAGAAGACACCGAGTGTGCCATTTGCATGAAACGAGTGTTCCGTAAAGGCACCTGCACCATTTGCAGACGCCGAGTGTGCACGAAGTGCCGCCACTGGGTGCGCATCGCCACCGCCACTTCTTCCCCATCAACTGCAAGTCAACCACAGCAGTCGCAGCCAGTTCATAGTAGATATGACCGGCTCGATGACCTCGAGGACTCCGAGTCCTCCGAGGACGAACAAGACCATCACCAACATCAGCTGCAACTCGAAAACAGCCAGAGGAGTAGCGAGTTTATTTATGCTAAGAAGGCGTTCTGTGCAACGTGTGTGTACCGCGTCAACCGCTTTGACTGCATGGAAGCCGCCATTGATGATGCCATGTTGAAAGAAGACAGGGCCAAGAGTGAAACACAACAGCACACCAAGCAGTTTGTGACTGGGTTGGACCAAAAGCGGGAACGCCAGCGCTCGCGGGTCCATTCGCTTGCGCTGCAAAAGAGTTATGACAAGCTCAGATTGCGCGACAGTGTGTTCAGCTTTGATCCCTACATGCAGAGCTATGAGGATCTGAGTGATCTCGTGGAGTACCAGAAAGATGTGGGGCCGTACGTGGATTTCCATCTCCAAAACTTCAAGTTTGACCGGAAGAAATCGCGTTTGGTTGCATTGCGCCGAGTTCCCTGTAGAGGGCCTCGACGGCGTTCAATTGCTGCAGTTGCTCCGGTTTCCAAGAGCAAAGACACCAACAACAATCGATCCAGCCTCAACAGTCGCACGTGGGGTGAAACAATTCCGGAGCGAAAACCTGCCCAAGACCCTGTGCGTGAGCCGCGTCGCAGTAGTGGAGTCTATGCCGCGGAGGTGTCTTATCCGTTGCAGGAACGCCAAAGTTACCCAGCGAGTCCGCGCCAAGAGTTGCTGGCGCGAATGTGTGAGCTGCAGAACCTGGCAGATCAAGCGTTTTGCATTACCCAAGAGACCACACGACGATACCAGGAGCTCATGCGCAACAGCGATCTCGCCAAACGCGCCGACATTGCCTGAGTGATGTGCTCTGTCGGCCCAGTTCCTGGCCAACCAACTGCTTTGTATTCTCGCCCCAGTTAGAGTTCGTTGTAAGTTTGTTTCTGCTTTCTTGTGACCCGATTGAGCTCAACTCGATGTCAACGTTGAGTGAAATGAGGGCCGCTGTCAACGCTTTTTTTTGCAAATGAATGCATCGAGAGAACGGTCGAGTCATCAAGTGAGTGGTTCTGGATCTTGATGTAGTTCAGATTTGAGCGGTGCCAAACACAATCGCCCAGTCGTGAGACTGTCATCGTCATCGGATGCTGGTACTCTGCTCTAGACTGCATTCAACCAGAAACATGCTGCACATGGATGTGGCTTGGCTCATTACTAAAGATTCGAAGGCAAATGCAAAACTACGTCTCCGTTTCGCAGAGAAATGGCACAGGAGAACACCGAAATGGATGTATCAGTGCTACAGAGTAGCTGTCTGAAGCTACGGAGTCCATGTGATGTCATCGACACAAAGGCCTTTCAAAGTGTGCCTGTCCTCTGTGGGTAGCGCTACTGGAGCTCCGACGCAACTCTCTTCGTCGGATTGCACCACTCGTGCAGATCAGCTGGGTTCAACGAATCGGTTCATCGGAATGCACCGTGTCGGCTCCCAGCTCAGGTTGTGTCCTTGGCGGCGGCAAAGACGAGAAGAAGCACAACAACAAAGCCAAGACACGAGGACAAAGGTGCTGTACCATGGCCATTAGGAGCGACTCGGCGCCACCTAGGTCAAGCAGCAACAACCACCACTCTATCAACGCTACCTATTTGTCTGCCGAAGAATCGTCAGGGAGCTGCTTGTGTTGTTGTTGCTGATTAGTAAAGATGATCTCCGTCTTGATGACGGTCGTCCTGTCGGCTCCCCGCAACGTGGTGATGTTGACCATGCGACCGGACTCGGGGTCCATCACGAGCCGCTGACTCTGCTGGATCTGCAACCCACTGCGAGCCGCCATGACGTCCCAATCCAACGCAAAGAGACTCGTGACGAGCACAAAGAGCAAATACACCACCCAGCACAAATTGAACACGCGGAACGACGCCTGATTCTTCTTGCCGATGCATTTGCCCATCCATGGACAGTGGTGATCGTGGTCCTCGATGCACACGCCGCAGTCCTCGCAGTGGATGGTTCCTGGCGACTGCGAGAGGTCGCAAATATCACAAAACCGGCGGCGCTGGCATGGTGAATAAAAGTGATCGGGTTCCTTGAGGTCGTCAGCCACCAAATGTACCATTTCCTCCTTATCTTCGCCATGGCATTCGCGTTTGGTGATGATGCCTGGGTCACTCAGCGCCGTGCGTAACAGGAAAAACGTCGTGGAGCCGCTCAAAAACAGTGTGAGCAGCGTGAATTGCCATGGCAAAAACGTGCATTGGCGTTGCAAAAAGATGCCGGTGGCTACTGCGATGAGAATCAACGTCACGACGACACCTCCCCAGTGAGGGCCGACGATCACCAGTCGTCGGGCGTCCTGATACAAGATCTGAACAAAACGCAAGCAGAGAGAGAGAGAGAGCACCGTCAGATATCGATCGAGAGGACGCTTCTATGCCATCGCTTACATAGCTCTGACTGTAGATTGGACCATCGCCAAGCGCCCATCCAACATAGTTCCATATCCAAAAGGGTCGCATCAGTCCATCAGTCCGTCAGTCGATTGCTCCATGGACGTGTTTCGTACCCGAGTTTTCGAAAGTTGCAACAGCCTGCTCATGCACCCAGCAAACACCATGCAGGTCCCTGCAATGTTAGTGCCGTAGCGCTGCTGACCGGCTCACCCCACCCAGCTCATCAAGAAGGAGCTCACGGCACCTAAACCAACCAAGCAACAACTCACAGAGACAGGAGAACGGGTCGGTACTGTAGCCGGCGCCGTCTCGAAGCCGCTTTGCCCACTCTTCGGCGTCTTCCACCTGCATTGTTTGCACCTGCTTTGCGTCGTCGTCTCGTCCCGTTGCCGTCGCCGTCGCCGTCGCTTCAAAGCGACTTCGTGCTTCCATGCTGGCTCGTCTCTTCTAATGGGGGTTCGGCGGGAGTTTCAGAACCCACGGGGAATATGGGACCCGGCGCGGGCTCTCTCTCTCTCTACCCATACAATTGCTCTTTCTCGGCGGCAATGAGCTGCGCCGTGCGATTGCGCAACGCGATCTCTTGCTGCAGTGGGTAACTCGAGTGGTCTTCCGGTTCAGTTGACGCTGCAGTACACTGCACGTGGCTCTGGATCCAACCGGTGCCTTGCGGCGGGGTGGTGCCGTTGAGTTGCCAGGACGTAAAGGCTCGACAAAGCATGGAATTCTCACCCAAAATGGCGGCCTTTTGCCAGTCCAACGCCGCCGACGTGAGCCAAAGCGGAAGCTCGTGCACTTTGGTGTTGGCAAAATCCAGCAAAAGCGTCTCACCGACCGCCCGGACCGTTCCAGGAAGCGCGTCGATGCCCGGGTTGTCGGACAGATTGAGCACATCAAGCTCGTGGTCGGCAAAGATATCCTTGGGGATCTTGGTCAACGCGTTGCCGGCCAGCGAAAACCGCGTCGTGTGCGCCACTTTGGCCAGAAACGACGGCACGCGTTGTAGACGGCTCTGCTCGAGATACAAGTACTTGAGTCCACCCCACCGCGTCGCAAAGAGCTCGTCCTGGTTGTCCATCAAGTCGTACACTTCATCAAAGTTGGTGTCGCACAACTCCATGTCGAAGAATTTGGCAGGCAGATTGTCATGGAAAAAGCCCGTCAGCCCCGTGCGCGTGTTGAATCGCGTCTTGACAAAGAACAAATAGCTGAAAAACGGATGCAGATCGTCACGAAGGCTTTCGTCCCACTTGTCCAACGTCGAGTTGTAGATCTTAATCCCCGTGAGGTAGCCATAGCTGGCTAGATTGGACGGAATTTGCAGTGCAAAGCAGTTGGCAAACACAATGGTCGTCAAGACGGTCAGACCAAAGTCTCGTTTGTTCAGAAACTTGGCGATCTCGTAGCTGGAGCCGCCGTTCGTCATTTTCTCGGCCGCGCAGTCCACTTCCAGCACGGCACACGCGTAGCGAAGCGTGTTCCAGGGTCGCATCTCGAGCTGGCACTCGGGAAAATGGTTGGAGATGCTGTAACGCATGGCACGCAAGTAGAAGATCAACACCGAGACCCCCCAGAAGAAGAACAGTGCGTGGATGAACACGCCAATAAGGCCGCGAATGGGAAAGTGCTGGCGTCGATTGTGTTTGTGTTTCACGCGGCTGTGCGTGCCACGAAGGTGCCGTTGGGATTTCAACACGGTATCGAGTCGACGCTGTGGTGTCAACAGATGCGGGGCCGCGTGGTGGGGGTGGAGTTGGTGTTGATGAGCGTCCGAGTGAGACTCCGGGTATGCTGCAGGTTCAAAAGCCCTTGGCGGAGAGTTGTCCAGGATCCCAGCGATTGTGGGTCGTGCGCTTTTGCTGGTGGTCGCTCCAATTTGCGAGACGCTGATGGTGGCCGACGGACGGTCTTTGCTGCGTTTGGCCTCGTTGATCTCTTTGATGGCCGTCGTGACAAACAGATTCGGGTTCTCGATCATCGAATTCAACACGGACGACCGACTTCGACTTGCGCTTCGATCGAAGCTGCGATCGCCGTCGCCACCAGGTCCCTCGTGCATTTCCATTGGCAACACCCGCGCATTACCGGTTGCGTATTCGCCCGCAGTGCCTGAAGGTCGCACTCGGGCTTCTTCGACGATGCCACGGCGACTGGCTTCGAGTTTGCTGTCTTTGTGGTGCAGATGCGGCTCGCGTTCGCTGGTGATGCTGTCGTCAACGGGGTGCGCTTTTGGCGACGACTGATCGGCTTTGTTGCGCTTGACGGACAAGACATTGGTGGTGTGGTCGTCGATGGTGACCGAAGGACGCGGCAGGTTGTTGATGGGCACGACAATGGTCGAGTTGTCCAGCACGATGGGTTTTTGCCGCTCAATGGCGAGCTTGAGACTGGAAATGCTCATCAACACGTGCACCATGGGCAGCGTGCGCCAAAAGAAATTGATCCACGAGAAAATCAAAAAGAAACGAAATTCCTTGATGCACTTGACCAACCAGACGTCGTCGTAGTACATGGACAGCGCAAAGTCTTGCTGTTCGGGGTCGTATTGCTCGTAGTAATCGATCAAAATGCAATAAAAGCTGAGCCCAAAGCACAAGAAATTGTTGACAATGCTGACCACGTAGTAGATGAGCCGCTCCATGTGCACGTCTGGCTTGATGCGCAAGTACTTATTGGCGGTCGGCACCCAGCAACTGCAGAGCACGATGCATACCAACAACTGGTTGATCTCTTTGTGGTTTTTCGGAATGTACAAACTGCCCAGGTAGGCCTGGTATGTCTGCACCGTCACGTCCACCACCCGGCGAACCAGCAGCACCACGTCAAAGAACTGACTGTCAAAGCCCAACACGCCGTTGACACCGAGCAATTTGTTGTGCCACCGCGAGAACTCGTTGTGTCGCGCTCGTAACCACCGCGCCAGTGGGTTTTTCGTCAGGAAAAAGAGACATCCCGACTCGTCTTTCAGTAGGTTGACGCCTGGAAACATGCTGGCCGTCAGGGCCTGTCGTGGATGCAAAGACGTCGGTGACTTGGACGACGAGGGCGTGGCGATGGTCATGCGCTTGTTGAACAGGGACTCCCTGGTGGCCAATTCGCCGCGTTTGATCGAGTAAAACAGCATGGAAAGCATCGAGTAGACGTGGCCCAAGCCAATTGCAAAGTACACCACGGCCACCAACAGAAACGCATCGAGCGGCAGCGTGCGGATCATGGACAGCAAGTACTGCAGAAACGTGTTCTGGGGAATGGCAATGTACACGATGCCCAGCAAGCCATAACACACCACGTTGAGCGCATGGAAACACATCAAAAGCCACCACACGACCCGAAAGTGTCTGCGCGGCATCCACACGATCAAGAGGCCGCCGTTGCGGCTATCGGCCAGTTGGGTTTCTTCGTCGTCGGTTGACGTCGCAAACATTTGTTCAATGATCTGCCGTCGAATGGACACTTCGTCGAGGCTGCGGTGCCAGTCGTCGTCACCGTCTTCGCCCGCACTGCGGCGATTGTGATTGAGCGGCACACTGCTGGTGCGACTGCTGTTGCTGTTGCCGGGCATCATACGCGGCGGAGGTTGGTCAGGGCCTGAGCTTTCGCGGCCAAAGGAAAGCGTGAGACTCATGCGATGGTAAAAGCTGGAAAGTCCCGACGAGAGTCGATGCAACGAGCCGATGGGGTTTCGTTCCTCATCAAACTTGTCGGCGCCATCGTTTCCCGACGATGTGGTAGCAGCTTCGTGGGATTTCGATCGAAACGACGAGTTGGAGATGTCACGAATGACGCGCATGCGCGTCCCAGGCATGGCACGTGTGGCGGTAGCGGCGGCGGCGGCGGCGTCAACGGCGGCGGCGTCAACGGCAGCAGGGAGTGGAAGGGAGGGGGGGGGGGGGGCAGTCAGGTGCGTACCAAAGAACCAAAGCCAAGCCGTTCGAGAGCAACGGCAAAGCGCAAGAAGCAACCCAATCGCCCACACTAACAGCACCCACAACCAACTTGTCCTGGAGCGCTCGACGTCTGACGTGGCATATATAATTAGAGCCGAAACGTGTGTTGGGGTGTTGGCCTGGCCCCTCATGCTTTCCATTCGACGTTGACACCACCAAGAACTGCTGGGGAGGCAGCGAAACCCACCATCTTTAGCGATCCACCACCACGGTGGCGCACCATGAGGCCAGCGAGTGTGGGCGCCATGGCAGGCCAAAGCCAAAGACGAGCTAGAGAAGAGACATGGCCCGCCACGACCACAGCAGCAACCTTTGAATACGACAAGTGCGCCGTTGCCATCGTGTGCGCTCGTCTCGATCTCTTTCTGGCCAGAGAAACCACTGGGTGACTTTGCCAGCCTTCACGAGAAACCATCTAACCACCAAACAGCAAACAGCGCCGATCACGAGCCAAACCCTCACGAGACGGTCCGGAGGCGTCATGGAATGGACAACCACGCCAACATGCAACCCCGGGGCTCGGTGCCATGACTGCGTAGGCACTGGAGAGTGATGGCTCCTGAGGTAGTAGTGGTAGTGGTAGTTGGTGAGGCCAACAAAGACACCATAACGTCCTCTTCATCAAGCATCAGTCTGTTGGCGCGGAGCAAACTGCAGTCCACTTGACACAACATCCAACATGTACTACATGAGTAAAACAAACAGAAGCAGAAGAACAATCCAATTGACAGCGACACCACCCGAAAGATTCAATTGACGAGAAGAACACCAACAAAACAGTGCGAGAAAAGAGTTGCGTATGCCCGGATTCGAACCGGGGATATCACGGCCACAACGTGAGGTACTGACCACTATACTACATACGCCGTGGAGAAGCTGGGTATCGATCCCAGTACCTCTCGCATGCTAAGCGAGCGCTCTACCATCTGAGCTACATCCCCTTGACAATAGAACATGAGGGTGGAAATATGAGGAGCAAGGGATGACGGACCAACTTAACAGATATCTGTCAGCTGAAGGATTGAGTTACACCACCCACGATCAACGCAATGAGACTCAATGGGAACTGGCACGACAAAGACTCTTCTGGATCCAATTAAAAGCTCGTTTAAATAATCTTAATCCGCTTCATCTCTTCGATCAGACGACGAATCGGAAGTGGAGTTGACATGGGCCGCCTCCAGGGCGCCGCCTTGCTCGGTGTACATCGAGAGTAGAAGTCGTTCGATCAGCGCAACACTCGAGGCCTCGACGGAAGCAAAAATTTGGCGTAAATAGTGCAGTTGACGCAAAAACACCAAGCGCTTGGTCAACGAGAGTTTGGACGTCGATAGCAGAGTCTACAAGACAACAACACAGCCTCCAGTCAGTCTTCCTCCACAAACAAAACGCCAGATAATAGAGGCTCACCATGGCTCGCGGAAACGCCGTCGCAAGCAGGCAGGTTGAAGGGAAAGCGTCCGCGTCCCCCTCGACGTTGAGGGTACCATGAACAGCTTGTGAAGCAGGCTGACGAGGAGCCAGATACAATTCTTGCAGTTCTTCCAGCTCTTGTTGGTTGGGCGGAATCCTTGCGATTTGCTTGAGCACATTGCGCACATTGGCCTCCACGGCCGCTGAGCCACTCCCACTAAAACTACTAACAATACTATTGGACCGGACTACCGAGGAAGACGACGACAACGTTCTTCTCGTCATGGAAGGAGAAGCAGACGCAAACTCGGCACTGCTTCCTCGTGATGGGCAAGTGCCAGAACCAGCGATGTCGGATGTGGTTTTTTGGCGTTGCGCCTGTCTACCTGGCGATTGCAGGTCGGTGATCTTGCGCTTCTGGTTGTTGAACAAATAGCGGTTTTCCTTCACAAACAACAATACTCGTTCATTGCGGTCGCACACTCCCATAGGTGCCTGGGAGGACCTTTCCGAATCCAATTCTGCATGCACCAGCAACCGCTCGCGGTCGCGGTCGGACAGCAAAGTCATCGACTGAAGCGCGAGACGGAGGTCCACTCCAGTTAGCTTGAACAGCGCTGAGTGGCGGTTGGACACAATGGCACCCAGCACACAACTTGCAGCATACTGGTTGGCGCCTGAGGTAGACAACGAGGCTCCTCCCAGCATCCCGGTAGCCTTTTTCATATGCTTCGTACTAGACCAGTCATGGCCATCGATCGACAAACACAACAACGAATCACTGTACGCAAGCCCGATACTCAATTCACGCAGACCCAGCAAGGACATTTGGGTATAGCTCAGATCCAACACCCGCAGCATACGGTTCTTCATCAACAACGCGCCAAAAGCACTAGCAGCCGCGTCACCAATGCTGTTGCTGTCGAAATACAGATTCTGCAAACGATTCGGATGCGAGCGAAGCACTCTTGCTAGAGTCGTGGCGCCTTCGGCGTCAATGCCATTCTTGCCAATCTCCAGTGTCGTCAACGCCACTTGGTTCGAAGCGAACACCGTAGTCAAATGGTTCAATCCATCAGTGCCAATCCGGTTCTGGCCGAGCACCAGCTCTTGTAATGTCCGGTTCACTCTCAAAGCTTCCGCGAGACACTTCATGCCATTACTCCCAATGCCATTGGTGGCCAGATACAGCGAGGTCAAGGACGAATTCTCCTTGAGCCCTTCGGCAATGGCTTTGGCGCCTTCTTCGCCGATGTTGTTGCCACTCAAGTGCAGGCTCTTGAGGTGGGAATTCTTCTTGAGCGCTTCCGCCAGAGCTCTGGCGCCCGTGGGTCCAATTTCATTGCCACTCAGATACAAACTCTCAAGCGTTTGGTTTTCATGCAGCGCAGCTGCCAGATAGCTCGCACCTTTGTTGGTGATGCGGTTAAAGCCGAGATCGAGCGTTTGCAGGTTCTTGTTCATGCGCAAGACCAGTCCGAGCACTTTGGCACAGGCGTTGCCGAGCGAGAAGCCGCCCAGCTTGAGCATTTGATAACTCTGCAAATCTGCCTGGATCATCTCGCTGAGGTTTTGCCAGGCGTTGGACGGAGTCTTGGTGTCCATTTTGGCGTAATACAATCGCAGACACTCGTGAATGAGTTCTCGGGAAGGTCCAAAGAACGTCATAGCCTTGTCGGTGGCAGGTTTCTCTGGCCGCGGGACGGACGACGTGTTGGCATTCTTGGGCTGGTTCTCTTCTTCGACGCCGCTGGGGCTGCAACTGGGGTCCTGGTCGGACGAAGAAGACGACGAGGACGACGACAGACTGGAGCTCTTGCGCGCCATCACGGACGTGGAGCCCTCGCAGTACTTGAATCGCGCACAGACATCCCGCATGTTCCTTTTCCTTGCTTTCCCTTTTACTCTTGAGGGAGGTGTCACCTTCTCTGGTCAGATCCAAACAGAGAGTCTGGTTGTATAACAGACACAAAAAGCGAGAGAGAGAGAGAGAGGACGTTCTCTCTCGTCGGGTAGATGGATGGACCGATCCACGATGCGGACAAAAAGCAGCGCAGCGCACGGCGGTGGAGCAAATGGCTGGGGCTGGACTTTGGCTTTTCCTCTTCGAGCAAGCGACTTTGCTTCGACGCTGCCTTGAGACAATCGACTCTCACGACCAGGAGCCTCGACTCTAAAACACTCGGCCCAAACCTCTCACACTCCCGACCAAGTTACTTACCACCAAACCCACCACCAAGCAAAGAAACCCGCCCGAGAAGGAAAGTAAAAAAAAATACACTGCGGAAAGGAAAGGATAACAACAACAACAGCACACACACAGACACACACACACACGCAAGGCGTAAAATAACCAAAGGTAAGAAAACAGTTGACAAGATGGATAACTCGTTGTTGTATTGTTTCTGTACTGCTAATGTGGTTGGCGTAAGAAAGCTATGGAACCAACACTCTCCAACACTCCACTCGGACGTATTATTCGTCATTTATTTTCATTACATTTCATTTCCTTACGAGTATTTTTCGGTTCAGGGTTGGGGAAAACTACAGAAAAAAGGTGAAGTTACAAAGACAAGCCTGTCTTTTTGAGATTGAGCCAACCCCTCGTCGCTCTCTGTTTCTGGTGGCGCATTTGGGAGTTGGGCAGCCCACATAAAACTCAGGAATTCGCTCAATCAGAAAGCTGAACAAAGGATCGGGAATTCTGCTCAATTCCAAGAGTTGGGTTATTCCAGCATTCTGGTTGGTGTCTCCAGTACTACAATGAACGGTAGAGGAATGAGGGGGTGTATGCGTGTCCACGTTGGACCGGTCCCGTGCAAGATTGGACAGGATTTGACTGGAAGTGGCCCAAACCATAGTGGGTGACATATCCATTGCCGGCTTGACTGAGCAAACTTATTGGTGGTTGAAAAGAAACGCGGAACTGGATGCTGTGCTGGTCCCTCTAGCAAAAGCATGACCTTCTCCAATAGAAAGCCCCACAGACAGACACGACACAGAATTATACGGTATGGTACAGTAGGAGTGCGTGTCTCTGCTGCTACTTTGATTGTTGCTGCTTCGTGTCGTGTCCAAAAACCTCAAGCATCGTTTGCACTTACCGTATAGTACCTTCACTCTGCTCCACTCACTCAACCTCACTATACACTGCGTACATACTGTGACTGTTACGGTAGTGTACCGTAAATCGAGGGAGTGATAGAGGAAGAGTAAAAAACCTCGTTGTTCAACTTCAGTTTCCAACGCCATTCACAGTCAACCTGACAGTGTGCTATCCAGCAGTCAGCAGCAGCTGGCTCGCCCAGTTGAAGCGACTGCGGTTGGCCAGATTGGCGTGACCACACCGTCTCGTCACCCTTCGCCACTCCGTCGTGTCATGCCCAGGCAGCTGCTGATGCGGCATCGCATCGGTCGATCCATTTATGACCTTTCATGCGGTGACGTTGAAGCCATCGCCTTGATGAAGATGCGGTTGGTTCCCTTGTGATGACCAGTGGCTTCAGTAGGTTTCCGCAACCTGTTTGAGAGTGAAGACACCTAG
Source organism: Paralagenidium karlingii (assembly GCA_027475765.1). Lineage (NCBI taxonomy): Eukaryota > Oomycota > Peronosporomycetes > Paralagenidium > Paralagenidium karlingii. The sequence continues at coordinate 82,704 of JAMFLO010000014.1, forward strand.
GAATGCCACAAAGGGAAAGGAAATCCATGGGTTTGCTTTGGAGTTGCAACGTTTTTGGGCGGCAGGAGGGGCAGGAGGAGGGGCAAGGAGAAGGAGACAGCGGCAGTCACGAGATGACTCCAACTTGCTTCTGCTGGTGGCGCAATGTGCTGGTTCATGCGCACACTCCGGTGGCAACACCTTTAGACCAAAACTGTTGTCGTATATGAAAAGGTATTACAAAGAGCAAAGACCAACAAGGCGCTCGAAAGACTCGGATGCTACACGAGTGGAACAGAACGGCACCGTCTAACTCATTTGCTGGCCACTCTAGAAACTTGTGACGCCGTTATTGATGGTGAACTTGGCGCAGAGTGGATTCGGTGTGCGCTTGTCGTTGTACACGTCGCAGTTGGTCGCCGCGCCGATGGCGACCCAATAATCGCCTTCTTCCGCGAGCCGCTTGAAGCCCTTGCCGATTTGTGGATCAAACACGCTCCAGTCCTCAAAACCCAGGTCAAACGTGACGGTCTTGGCCTCCCCGGGCGTCAGGTCGATCTTGGCAAACTTCTTCAACTGCTTGACTTCCGGCACGGAAATGGACCGGAACGGCTGGGTCAGGAACAACAGCACCACTTCTTTGCCGGCTATGGTGCCGGTGTTGCGTACCGTCACAGACGCCGTCACTTGTGCTTTTTCACTGGAGATGGCTTCGGTACTAAGCGTCACGGGCGAGTACTCGAACGTGGTATAACTCAAGCCGGCGCCAAAGATCCACTCCATCTCGCAGTCCTTGGTGACCCATTTGTCAAATTGGCACTGGGTACTCACGCGGTGGTTGTAGTTGATCATGATGTTGGCCGGGTCCTTGGGGTAACTGATGGGCAGACGGCCGCTCGGGTTCACTTTACCAAACAAAATCTCGGCAATGGCCTGGCCGCCGACTTCACCGGGCAGCATCGCGTCCACCACTCCGTGCACGTCTTTTGGCAGTCCTTGTAGCAGACGAGGACGCCCTTCCACCAACACCACGATCACTTTGGTGCCCGTCGACGCCAACGCACGCACGTACTCGATTTGACCGGCGGGAAGCGCCAAATCGTTGATATCACCTGGTTTTTCCGCGTAGTTCGACTCCCCGATGACCACGACAGTGTATGCGGCAGCGGCGGCCATTTCTTTGGCCTTGGCGAGGTCCTCGGGTTTGTACGAGCCGTCAGCGTTGAGACCATTGAAGAACGTGAACTTTTCCGATCCACCCAACACGTTTTCAAAGCCCTTCTTGATGCTCACACCATGTGGGAATGGCTCGTTGCCCGAAGCACCCTGCCAGTGGACCGACCAACCGCCACACAAGTAGCCGACGTTGTCGGCCGAGTGGCCCGTCAGAAACACGGAAGAATCAGCTGGCATGGGCAGCACATTGTCCTTGTTTTGCAGAAGAATCACCGATTCCCGCGCGACGTCCAGAGCGACTTGCTGGTCTTGGTCCTGGCCGACGGTCGGCACGTTGTCTTCACCTGGCACGGGGGTCTCGTACAGGCCGAGTTGCATTTTGACTTTGAGAATGCGTCGCACCGACTCTTTGACGCGTTGCAACACTTCGGGATGCTCTTCCAGAGTCTTTTTGGCTTGTTCGATGAAACTCGCGTCCACAGGCACCATGCTCATGTCCAGCGCCGTGTTCATCAACGCCATGCGCACAGCCTCATCGTAGCTCTTGGCGACGCGATGGAAGTCGTGCAAGTTCTTGATTTCGGCCCAGTCGGTCACAATGGCGCCGTCAAAGCCCATGTCATCGCGCACCAAGTCCTTGAGGATCTTGTGGCTTGCAACGACTGGAACTCCATTGATGGACACGTAGTTCTCCATGATGGTCTTGGCGCCGGCCTTGATGCCAGCAAGGAACGACGGTGCAAAGTAGTTCAACAAGTCAAAGTCCGAGATGGAGACGCCATCGCGGTCATGGCCCGTCGGGGTCTTGGAGTATCCGATGAAATGCTTGAGGCACGCCGTGGTTTGCGGGTTGGTGTGCATACCGGACACAATGGCGTAACCCATTTGGGCCGCGAGGTAGGGATCTTCGCCAAAAGTCTCGTAGGTGCGTGGCCACAACGGGTTCTGTGAGATGTCCATGATTGGCGCAAAGATCCATGGGATACCCGCAGCTTCGGTGTCTTTGCCAGTGATGGCGCCCACCTGGTGCACCAGTTCCGTGTTGAACGTGGCGGCTGAATTGATTTGTTCGCCAAAGATGGTCGCGTTGGTCACGTAATTGGCGCCTCGCACCGAGTCCAAGCCGTAGATGATGGGATGACCACCGTTTTCTTCCATGCTGATCTCTTGGATCTTGGTGATGATCTCGCGCCATTGGGGGGCCGTCCATCCGTACGAACCGTTCTTGGGTTCCCCGGCGTATGGCGTGTTGAGGTAGGAGCCAACTTTGAGTTTGGCAAAGCCACGAAGCTTGGCTTCGTCAATCGTGCGATCGGGCGTCATGATGGCGTCAATGTTGACTTGGGTCATTTGACCGAGGTAGTCGTCCACCGTCATCTTGCTCAGAATCTCTTCCACGCGAGCGTCCACATCACCAGGATTTGGCGTCGGCTTTGGCTTGGGCTTGGGCTTCTGTTGTTGTTGTTGTTGTTGTTGTTGTTGTTGTTGTTGTTGCTGTTGCTGTTGCTGTTGCTGTTGCTGTTGTTGTTGTTGTTGTTGTTGTTGCTGCTGCTGCTGCTGCTCTTGCTGCAGGCCTTGTTGGTCTTCTTGCAGGTGCCGCAACGTACGCCCAGCAAGCGACGACGACAGCGCTGTCGCTAGCAGAAAAGAAGTCGCGCAGAGTCGGAAGAGCATGGGGACTCACTTCTTGGAAGTGGCTTTGCGCTTCACTCGTAGAAGGCAAATTGGAGAATGAAGCGGATTCTGTCGGGGGGTACCAACCACAACAGAGCCGACTGCAGCTGGAATCCACTTGACTCTATTGAAGCCGTGTGGAACGAAAGCAACAAAGCGACCTCGTTTATTGCCATCTCTTTGGTGGATGAGGCGAATGAGCAACGTTTGTCGTTCCATTTCTGGCGCCACCGGTTGCTTCAACTTCCCCACTTTTTGGGCGGCGACGAGTGGGGTGGAGAAGCCATAGAGCGCGGCAAGCTGCACCCGTTACTCGCTTCGTGTGGTGCGCTACATTCTCAAAGAAAGGACGACTTCAATGTGGTGGGTGCTGAAGAAAAGATCGAACCCATTGCATTGGCGGGTTTTGCACACGCTGCCTTGTATGGTAGCCCTCAATGCCGCAACGACCGGGTCCTGTCCCATGCTCGCGTGGCACCCAAGAGTTGACAGATGCTTCAGAAGAAGAAAGCGGGGCACGGCTGATGATGAGTGAGGAACAGCAGCATCTGAGAAAGAAGAGGACTGACGTGCGGTGGTGGTTGCTGTCTCTCCGGTTGGTTTGTTGATGCCAGTAGCATCTGGTGCTGGCCAGGCGTTAGCCTATGGTTCAGGAATCAACTGGGAGAAGATAAGATGTACAAGCGAATGGGCTGTGGTAACCAAAGCGGAAGAAGTCTGATTCTTCGTCTTTGCAGTCAGAGCGATGTGGCATCGCTCTTGCTCGTTCGTTCCATGGAATGCCATGAATCTCACTCATCGAGAACGTGCCTGTGGGATTCTCTGGGCTTCTACCGAAGGAAGCGAAGCAAGTCGGTCGGCTCTCAAACTAACACTGGATCGATCCGGTTTCACCTCGTACCCAAAACGGCGGTAAACCTGGCTCTTCTGCGCCAATGCAAATCATCTTGAAGACGTGCGCATGAGTGTATCCATCGCATGCTGGCCAGGTGGCAACTGCCTCGTTGAAGTCCCGGAAGGATGAGTTGATGACAGCTTCAAGACCTCGCGGCATCACATCGAGTCACGACGTCAGGAAGTCGGGCACCAACTCCTTTTTGGCTCATGGGCATCCGAACGACTCAGCTGCGGTCAGCATTGCCATGGAGTGGTGTTCCGATCTGCTCAGCTGTGAACCGCAAAGACTGGGTTGACCCAAGAATCCAGCGAGGCAACGAGTGATCAGTGACCATGAGAGCGCTTTGGCCTTGGTTTGCGTCATTTCGTGACCCTACTTCTGATCAATTGAACAGTCTGCCCATCGCCCCATCCCAGCGGCTCATTGAAGGTACGGAGGTCCTTCATGGTCTCGGAAACTGTTCCTGATTCATGACCACTTGTGGTGGTCTCGTCGGCGTCGTAGACCGTTGAGAATCCTCAAGCAGAATCATCTTGAAGAACACGAGAGTGTGCGCACCCATGAGGAGTACTATGTATGTGCACTTGTAGTTGGTTCATTCCACTTGCTGTGGTTTGTCAGGCCACAGTGCTGCGAGAGTCCTATGCAGCCATCTCCATGTCAAAAGACGGCAAAATCCTGCCAACTGATGTGCTGACATCAATTGCCGGCACAAGAGGACAAGATCCAAGAAATCCAGTGGACCAGATGGATGACACATGGTGCGTAAAGGCACTCTGAAGCTTTGACCCTTGTCAACTCGCGCGTATTCCTTATCCATTCTTCCAACCAAAGGGCCCAAAACCACCCGCCCACCCACCCAGCTTTGCTGAAGCACCCAACATGTCGTTCACCCCTGCTCAAGTCACCTTGTCGACTTTCGACAATGGGAATGGTGACGCACAAAGACGCGTGCTTGGCCATCCAAAGAAGTCGGTGCGTGATGGTTCATGAACTTCAGAACGACGATTCCTATCCTTTTGACGCAGCTGAAGATGCAGATGCAGTAGAAGCGTCACGAGCGTGGTCACCTCTCCAGCCAAGCTTGGAGCTGCAGTGGAAAGCAGTTGATCTGCTGCAGGTCTGTTAAGAAAGCAGCCATACAAGGCCTGCCTGGTCAGACTTCCAGTGCTCGTTGGCTTCCCATCTATCGTCGGCCGCGAGCAAGACATGAACTCGACGCTCGATTCGTTGAGAATACGCACTGTATGATGTTTCGTTTCTTTGATGTTGTTAACTGCTTTGATGACATGGGTTGACTAATTTACGACAAGGTCTTGCGTTCCTCAATGATCAGTGCAAACGACTCGCGATCCAACGGATTCGAATACTCTTCTTCCGCCCACTGCAACTGTTCTTCCAGTCCTGCATCGTCTTCTTCTTTGACGGCTAGTTTGGTGCCGCTGAGCTCTGCCGGACGGCCAAACGCATCCAACGCCATGGCGTTGGTGTCGCCGTCTTCGTAGATGAAGGAGCTATTGGTGGCCGACGGGATCAGCGTGGTCGCCCACCGCGGGTGCGTCCCCGTGAACGACACGTTTTCACTTAGCATAGTTCCGTTGTTGCGAGCCAGCAACTCGCTGTCCACGTCACTGAGAAACGTGCCGCCACCACCGCTCATCATGGTGCTGTTGGCGCCAGTGCGGTTGGACACAAAACTGAGGTTCTCGACGCTCAAAAACGAATTGTTGGCTTCATTGCTGAGCACCGTGCCAGTGAGCCCACGGGCCGAAAGCTTGAGCGGGGCGGTTTCCATGGGATCCGAAAGGGTGATCCAGACACCCATTTCCTGAAAGATCTGTTGACGTTCGCGTTCGATTTCCATTTTGGCCTCGGCGACACATTCCGCCACGTGTTTGTCGATGAATTTTTTGGCAGCCAGCGCTTTGAAAGTGTGCAAATCGTCTTCGTGTTGGGTCGTGGCAGGTGGGTTGAGCAGCGGCGGATGCTCCATGCCCACCCCACCACCTCCTGCAACCTTTTCTTTCGGAGATCCGGCCGGGACAAGCGAACTCGCAAAGTTGGACAAAGACGACTGCTGTTGCGCACGCGCATCACTCAACAGCTTTTTCTGGCCAATTCGTTTGCGAAGCCACTCTTTGGCTTCTCTTTTGGCTTCTTGCGCCACAATCGTTAGCGTTGCTTTCTCTTCTTCCAGCAAATGCTGCGCAATGTGTTCTTTCAGACTGATGCTCGACGAAGAGGACTGCATGGTGTCGTTATTGACACCACCCCCACCCCAGCCACCACTATCCAGTGTCAACGCAGTCATGGCACCGAGCCGCGGGGTGAAACGCGAGTTCGCGTGGTTGCCCATGACGCTGTCGTGGACAGGACTCAGTGTATGCCGCAAATGGTTGTTGAGCGCGCTTTCCATCATGGTGAACCGTTTCAGGAGCGTCTCGCGATGGTTTCGATCCCGATCGGCGCTTTTCGGTCGTAAAATGGTTTCTCGCGAAGGCCCGGAAGGTCGCCCAATGGTTTCTCTGGAAGAAGATATAGACGATCGCAACGATGGCAACTGCTCTTGTGCTTGCGCATCCGAATTTGCTGCTTTGTCGTGGAGGTCCACTTCTTCTTCCTCGTCATTATCGTGCTCATGTTCCACTTCCTCGATCGGCACCACCGCTTTGTCCGGCTCATCGTCAGTGTACCGAATCTTGATTTCTAGCGCCTGCAACGCACTCTCGCGCTCTTCTTGTGCTGGCTGCTGCTGAATGCGTTGCTGTGGGACAGGATCTTGAGTTCCGCCACCACACAAAACTTGTTGAAGCCTCTGAATCATCTGTTCGGTTGAGAATCCGTAGATGTCGACCACTTGATACGTTACCAAAGGCTTCAGACTCAGCAGAAAGCGAAGCACTCGAGGGTTGGCGACTTTCTTTTCAACTGCAAAATGCAGCAGACTCCACCGGGTCTTTGGGGTTACCAGTTTCAAATGCGCGCCACAGTCCACCAGAGCTCGACACACGTCGACGTTTTGCTTTTCAATGGCCAGCATCAACGGTGTTCGACTTCCATCTACCGCCACAGATGACGTTGCGCTGTTTGTCGAGGACTGGTCTTCGGTCCAGACGTTCAAATCCTGACCAAAGCGATGAAACAGCTCGACCAGCTCGCGTCCACACTCAGCCATAATGCCAAGATGCAACGGTGCCAAGCCTTCCTTGTTCCATCCAGAGCCAAACATTCCAGATTCAAGAAGTCGATAGATCACCAGTCGCATGTTCTGATCGTTGGGTTTTTGGCAAGCATAATGCAACGCGGTCATGCCTTCGGAAAACGTTGAGGCATCGTAAATCTGGCCAATCTGCAGCAAAAAGCTGCTACTGGGTTTCCAAGAGCTCAACGCTCGATTCACTACCACCTTGCCGCTGAGAATACGCAAGAAAAACAGTACCACCAGCGCCTTTTCGTGTGCATGTACCCGAAGAGCTTCATGCAACAGCGTCTCGTTTTGCAACCCGACGGCTTGACTAAGAGCAGAAAGCATTTCTTCCCGTGCAGCGCCCGTTTTCACATCAATGAACACCAGAAACAACCACAGAATCTCCAGTGTGGTGCTTCCACTGCTCGCCCCCGCAGCTGCATGGATCGCGGTGTATGAGTCAAGATAATCATCGGTCACGGTCAATGACGGAGCGTTTGGAAGCCGAAATGACAGCCTTCGACTCTCGCAAATACCGTGCTCCATCTCATACAGCATGCACCGGGACGGGGTCGTAAGCATGGTGATGTCAGGGAGCCGCTGCAAAACCCCTACGATCATGCTTTTGATAGCTCGCTTGTAGTTGTCCTGGGAGTCACTAAACACATCCACATCGAGTCCGCTTTTCCTAGTGACAACAGACGCATTGCTTGCTCTTTTGGACGCCAAGTCGTTGTTAGGATCCCAAATCGTGGCGTCGTTTCCGCTCTGAATCAGCGGGAAATGGAGGTCACCATCGCTTTTGGACTTTAACCTCGTGCGCATGGGCTTGCGCATCTCCGCTGAAGTCATAATGTTGTCATTAAACAACGATCCTGTGCCTTGTTCACTTCGAGTCTCGAGCCAACAGCAAACTTTGACCAACAGATGCAGTAGACTCTCTCTTGAGTACGACTGATTCAGAAAGATCTGCTCTTTGGCAAGATCCAATAGCATCGTCGCCAGCTCCAACTGGCCAGCCTTCAGCGCCAGTACCACAACGGCTTCCCCACTTTTCTCATCCACCCAACGATTCTCGTTGGCCACAAAGGAATCATCTTGCTTCAGTCGCAATGCAATCTGATGAGTAAGCGCGTACATGCCGTGGCGAATGGAAAGAGCTAATGGCGACGACTTCTTCGAGTCCAAAGCAGTGATGTTTGCGCCGTGAACAACAAGTGAGGCCGCGGCAATGGGCAAACCAGACTTGATAGCGAAGTGCAATGGTGTCGCGTTCACAAGTTCTTTGTCCGCATCATCATCTTGGTCATTTGGAGTCCACCGGCAGCCATCAACATTGGGCGACGCACCACTCTCGAGTAATGCTACAACCACATCTTGCTGGCGAAGTTTGAGTGCCAGAGTCAAAGCTGTGTCGTTGGCCTGGCGTTCGCGGCACTCGTATCCAAGTGTCGTGTACAACTGGGTACGACTCAGATCCATCGTCGCCAGAGGCGACGCTCGCGGTGGTTGGTATAGTCGCATGATTTTCGAGATGAGTACAAGTGGAGCACCAACTTTGATACTCAAGTGCAGCGGTGTGTTGCCCTGCGGGTCACACGAGGTGGGATCAGCGTTGAGATCCACCAGTCGGTCGGCCAACTTCCACATTTTGGCCTTGAGAGCCAGGTGAAATGCGGATTCTCCGTTGGCATCACACTTGTGGATCAAACTTGAGTTCATCGGTGTATGGGTAGACTGTTGTGAAGCAATGAGTCCAGTATCAAACACCCTGGGACCACGAGTCGAGGCATCCACCAGAGTCAACGCGATTTCTTCGGCATGATTGTGCAAATGACAGCACTTTATGGCCACATGCAACGCTGTGTCGCCGTCCGAGTTGACATGATCGAGAAACCGAAGCCAGTTGACGTTCGGGGACAACACGATCGCCTTGAGAAACAGAGAAAGGCTTTTAACATCGCCTCGCCAGCACAGAAACATGAGCACGTTCCACTGATAACCATCCTGACCGACCAAGTCCAGAGCGAAAAACGTTCCGGCAATCATTTGGAGCACAAACTGGGAGCATTTCTCACTGTGTTCACGATCCATTTGGTGGCCCGGATCGCCAAATACATGGGCAGAGCCAAACGTCCACTGCAAAAGGCTGGATGGGTTGGCGCCCGCCGATAACAGATACCCGACACTTCGAAAGTTGCAGTCGTCGTTCAGAAACGCCAGTTGCAGAGGTTTCAGGGGGAAAGACACTTTTTTCGACCGGATGATGCAGTACGCGTCCAACATCGCGCGAGCTGCGACATATTTCTTCAAAGTCTCCACCGGTTGACGCTTCTCTAGCGCGTAAAACAGACAAAACGTTGCGATTTGTGCGCGGAGTTCGTACAGAACCTCGCTTTTATCGGCCGTCAACAGCAAAGAATGAGCCGATCCGTTTGCATTGCTGGACTCGCCGCTGTTGGAGTTAACACCGGCACCTGTGTTTGCTGAAGAGTCGACAAAATCAACGCGCAACGCCTGCTTTTTGGAGTGCGGGTCGCCTTCGCTTCTCAACGGCACTATCTCCAGTCCACAGACATCACGCAGCACATAGCGCTTGGATTTGCTATTGGCTGACGTCACGGAAAAGCTTTGGCTGCCACTTCCTCCGCCGCCTCCGCCACCTGAATTGGTGATACTACTTCTCGATAAATTCGTCGGGGAACCGGCGAGGTTGAACGACTCGGAACGCGCTGACAGCATCGCCGGGTTACCATTGGGCCCGGACGAGGAGGAGGAAGAAAAAGAGTTGGTGGAGGAGATGGATCCAGGACGAAACGAAGAGCTTTTCCGGTAGATCTCGATCTCGTTCCATCGCACCACAATCACACGGTTCTGCCATCGGCCCAACCAGCTATTGGATTTCTTCAGGACTTCGGTGCTGTATTCAGTCAACAAGTTCAAGTAGAACGCGGTTTTTCTTCCGGGGCTTCCGGCCGCCGCATGTTCAATGGTTTTGAGCATGCTCACGGGCAGTCTCGAGAGGTATGGAGGCAAAATCTGTTCGTTTTCAAGCGGAAGTGGATCTCGTGGCACCAAACGCGAACTCAAATGGTTGAGCAATGCACTTCGCAACGCCTGGAAACTCGGAAGTCGAATCGAAGCATTGGAAGGCAGCAACAGCGCTGCCGAAGCCGGGGAGAAAGTAGTACTAGTGCCAGTGTCCGGCGATGGCAACAACCCGGCCTGGTCCTCAATGGTTTCCAACTCGTTGAGAAGCGTGGCGAAACGCTCCGAGGACTCGTAGGCAGGGAACAACACCATCAAAAAGCTCTGCAAGACATCGATGGGGATGGTTTTGGTGGCCAAAAAGTCCTGACAGAGCTTTTCATAGGGCTCCCGTAACGACTCGAGCAACGCGTCGTGGAACGAGCAACGCTTCGAGTCAAACAACACGGCCTGGTATTGGCGATAGCGGCGCTCTTTGTCCAGGTCTTCTTCGGCCAGCAACTCGTTCCACTTGGCCATACTTTCCTTGCGTCAAGTGCAGTCCACGTGGATCCAGTGATCAACATTCAGCAGCAGGCCAAAGACAACGTGGCAGACTGTTTCCAAAAGGAAAACTTGCGAGGTCAACAAACACCAAAGTGGACGTTGACGGGTTTCCGTCGAAAACAACAGCACGAAACGACCCAACTACAGAAAAGACCCCACACCACGTGAAGAGAAATCAACGCACTTTCACGCCCACGCACTTCCAAAACGGCCGATTCCACGCCGAGTTGGCTCGCGTTTGATCCGATTGCTCGGCTGGTTCAATCCACAGAAAAGGCAACGTTGGCCACGCAGTTTAGCAGTGCTTCTGTGCTTCTGTGCTTTGGGCTCAGTTTGGTTCTTGTGTTTGCGGGTTCACTTGGTGTGCGAATTTGGTGTGCGCCACCCTGTGCCACATCGAGAGTTCTTTTGGTATTACAAGTACTGGAAGATGCACCAGCCTCTGTCAAGTCAAAGATAAGACTTTATGTGATTGAATTAACACATTGCCCATCGCAATGATCGCTACATCCACCCAATGGGCTCTACGCACTCGCTTCTGGTGGGGTCTGCGTTTCTTCCAGCAATTTGTCAAGACGTCGGTGCTCGCGTTTGATCAAAAAGTCCAATTGACCCGCACGCTCGTCGTTACCCACTTGATCAAACGAATCTCGTGCCAATTTCATCACGTACAGTGCACTCTTCTCCAGATTTGCCACCAGCTCTGCGTCCACCGCGTCTTTGCGACAAAACGACTCTTCAAACAGTGACGCCACTTGCTCATGGCGCCCCAACGCCCAGTTCATCTTGATGCCGAGCGCGGCCAGTCGCACACTCATGGTGATATACTTGTTTTTCTGCAGCGCCTCGATCACAGCAACCCCGCTGTGGAGGTCTCTGTGCTTGTAGTAGTTGCCGACCAGAGTCTCTAGCACCTGGCGTTTGATGAAAATGTGTTTGTTCAAGGAATAGATCATTAATTGGGTCATGAGCTGATGCTCCTGACGGCGATGAAGCGCGAAAAAGGCTTCCGAGAGCGTCACCGTGCTGAGTCGAATCACTTGCGGAAATTGCTGCAGAATGAAATCCATTTCCTCAATGGTCGTGGCATAGCGTTCGTCAAAAAGCCGATTGATAAACACGCTGATGCTTTCGGTCTTGGCTGCGATGCCACCAGCGTCCTGCATCCACTGCATAATGTCCAGCACTTGATCCATCGAGCAATCCGTGGAATCCACAATCGCTTCGTGCAGCAAATAGCGAGATACTCGTTCTTTCCAATCGCGGCTAAACGCTAAGCACGGCATAGTCTTGCTCAACACGTTAAGCGCTCTTGTCTTGCACAATGGTTGGTCCTCGTGGGACCAAAGCTTATGTAGCAGTGTCTCCATCTCAATCTCGACAAATGCCGCCGCCTTGGGCTGTTGGCTGAGTTCCACATCGTCAAAGCATTCCATGATGCGGTCCATTTCGCTGTACATGTGGTCGAGCACCTGTGTCATCATCTTTGGAATCAGACTAAACTGCAGTCGTTCTTGTGGGAAAATCTGCAAAAACTCATCGAAAATGGCCAGCACGCAGGTCACGCGTGTCTGATCTGAGTCAAAGAAGCCCGACTCATCGCTCAGACAAGCCAGCATCACGTGGAAATAGTCGGCAATGCGCAAATTAAAACCATTGGATCGCACTCTTTCATACACGCGCAGCGCACTCCGCGCGTCCTTGAGGTGGTTGCACGCCACCAGCAACGATTGGGTCACCATCGCATTTCGAAAATACACAAACCGCGGTCGCGTGGAAGTCGAAAACACAGGTGAATGGGATTTTTCTTGACGCTTCTGCTTCTCCTGTTCTTGCTGTTGCTGCAAATCAAGCTCGTTGTGTTGCTTCCACACCAGCAGACGCACCAACTGCTCAAAGCGTCGCTGCTTGCACATGGCCAGACTCAGATGCTGCATCAACACGTTTTGCTGTCTCAGATTGAACACCGTTTGGGGCAAAAACTCGTCTAAAAGTGCGCAGAATAGTTCCACGCGGTCGAATTGTTCGTTGAGTTCCATTTGACTCAGGAGCAGGTCCAGCTCCTGGGTCAAGAACGCTGGCATAACTGTCTTGCGAGGTGGTCGCCGAGATCCATCAGCTCCCTGGTCAGCGAGTTTTGGAGTAATATCGACTGCCTCTTGCTGGTAGCATTGCTCTTCTTCTGGCTGTTGCGATGATGGTGGTGTTTGTGCCGGTCCAGGACGAGCTTTACGTATCTGACGTCTCACCAGACTCTCCTTGAATCTCTCCAATTCGCCTCGAACACTGCGGCAACGACAATAGAAAGCACCACCTCGTCAGTCTCTTCTCTCTCCTCTTTGCTCTTCAATTCTCTCTCTCTCTCCCTCTCTCTACAAATTACCTGACTACTTGGTCTGGATCCGCTCCCTCCAGCAGTAGACTCTTGACATCATGCAGATAAGGATTCGCAGGAATGTCTCGCCGTGGTTTGTAGCCCAAGAAAGAGCGTCTGGTTCTGTACTTCTTCTCATTGACCGGCGCAGTGGTTTCTTCTTCTCGGGTGACGCACTCTTGCTGCATCCCGAACGCTGCTGGTGGCATGGTGGAATCGCCATTCCGTGTGTGGACGCCGCGGAAAGCCGTCGTTCTCAGGGCCACTGGCTGACAAACTGGCAATCTACTAGCGGCATGTTGTTGATTACACGACAGCACTTGCGCTCGTGGGCCAACGCGTTGACAAATCACGGTGTAATGCCCCCCACATCGCCCCGCCACTTGCCCAAGACGACGCACCTGGAGCATCATGGCTTGCAAATCCAATGGTGCCGTATGAAACGACCTTCGTGCGACCTTTTGAACACGTTGGGCTCGCCAAGTGCACACAGTAGTGGTGCAACATTCAACTGTTTCAACTGTTATTCGGCAAACACATGTCTGTTAGATTCTGTTGAGGTGCTTGCGATCCAAAATGAACCAAAATGCAAGGCTGAAAAGCTATTAATCCTGTTGTCGACGCTCGCGTTCAGCTCTCGCTTGCGCAGGCAGCTGGTGTTCTCTGCGGGACTTGATGTCGTTGCGTAACTGGTTGGAGCGGTTTCGCGCCTGGTTTCGTCGCTTCTGATGCTTGTTAGCGAGGTTGCTCATTACGGCTTCTACACCGGGCATTTGCTTGATGGCGTCGTCTAGTTCATTGAACAAGCGATAGAGGTCTTCGCGACGACCCATGTCATCGTATGCGCGCAGAACCGGCACGGGATTGAGCGCATGACGAAGTGGCACCAGCTTCTCGTGGTGTTCATACAGATCCACCAGCAACTCGTGCAATTCCCACCGGCCCAATGTGTCCAACAGCGAATTAATCTGCCCGATTGGCAAAGCGGGACACACTTTCAGCGCATGAGAAAGCTCACTGGCGCGACCACGTTGCACGTATTCCTGCAGAACGTGGCCCAGCTGCAGGCGATGCTGAAACATACCGTGCACTTTTGATCGGCGATGCACCTCGTGCTGCTCCAACAAGTACTCGAGTTTACCACGACCCAAAAAGAACTGGCGGATGTAAATCTCGCACATGAAGCTTGGCGGTGCGGTCATGTTCGCGATCTTGCGCAAACACACCATCAGCGCATCGGCATACTGCGCATCCATCGGCTTGTCAAAGCGGTTGGCCATGAATCCTGCGTCAGCATCTCCGCTGTTAGTATGGGCGTCAAAATCGTCGTCCAGTTCGGCACCCTGCTGCGGGTGGGCTTGTTGGCGCTGGGCTTCGTCTTCGTCTTGCAGCGTTTCCTCCATTTCTGCGGCAATGTCTTCCATCTGCATCACGGGGTTGGCTTCTTCCTGCTCCTGTTCCTGGTCCATTTCGTCATCCACTTGGTCCATTTCGTCAGTCTGATCGTCCACAGGCTGGGCCACGCGTATGGGATTGGGCAGCCCTTTGGCAAAACACCAGCGGATCAGTGGGTTCAGCTTGCGCAGAAACTGTTCGTTCTCGCGCAACTTGATCAAATCCATCCAGGTCATGCGCTCAGCAGCGCCCAAGTACTCAAACACCACCAGTGGATATAGGCGCTCTGGGTCTGGTGGCAGTTGTTGAAACTTCTCTACTTGCGACGCAAATTGCTCGTCTGCCGCGACGATCGACGACGGTCGGAAGGCAGAAGAAGAAGAAGGGGCAGTGGAGGCCGATCGAAGAGCCATCCAGCCATTGCGAGCGCCCGTAGAGAGCCGTGAAGACGTCTGAAACCATCGCGACGACCGCGTCAACAGCGCCATCATCGACGCCATGATCCTCCAAAGAGCCTTTTGGGGAGGGGGGGGGGAACACCTGCAATTATCCGGATGACAACCTCTCTTTATTAATAACGTCAATATCGACATGCCACATACAATCATTTATAAAGGATAAGAACTTTCCAAAGGTATTTGGATGTTTCTCCAGCTGAATCTCTTCTGGATCTTGTCTTGCTTTACGGCAAAGCAGGTGTTGTTGGTCGCGCCCTACCCCTGGATACTGATTTCGACCAATTGCGTTTCTCCATTGTCATTTTCCACCAATCCGCGCGCTGCTGGGGACCATTACCAAGAAGTCAAACCCATCAAGAGCAATTCGAAGAAACATGGCGGCAAATGACTCGCCAGAATCAGATGGCGTTGGTTGCTGTGTTGCAAGTGCAATGTGAGATCGATGACTCACTTCTTTCCTTGTACGTGAGCAAGAGAAAGAAACTCTCGTCCACTGCAGTCCGTCTGCTGCGTCTGCTGCGTCTGCGCCATTGACTGACGCCAGAACAAGCAACGGTTTCCAGTACATCGTGCCGCGAAACGACGCGTCCATTTGGTCAGAAAGCACCAAGCACTCGTCCCACACCAAACCAAATTTTCGTTGCCTCAACTACTTGGTATCAGACAAACTGTTCAATCAAGCGCACCGTGCGCTCTCTTGTGACTTGCCGCTCACTCTTGTCTGCTCTTTGGGTCGTGTTGCTTCAGATCTTCTCTTGGCCACACTCATTTCTCGATTTGCTGCCGCCAAGAGACGACTCCACCCACGCCTCAGCCTTTTCTTGCGCGAATCGACCAGAGACGTAAATGAACAACCAGCTTGTACCACTTGTCTTCTTGCAGCTCGTCACCACGTGGATCAGTGACTGTGCCGCTGTTCAAGCCAACCCGAATGCGACTGTCAATGCTTCGAACGTGACGGACCGCAACAACACGCCGATGACTTGTGCCGAACAAGGGCTCTCCCAAGTCTTGGTGCTTGGCCACCAAGGAGTGTTTTGTGTCGAGACCAGCACGCCATGTGGAGAACTGGACCAACAACTTCCGAGTCGAGTGGAAGGAACGGGAACTCTCCAACTGCGCGACAAGTGTCCCCGTGTAGGTGCCGTTGACGTCACGGGCCAAATCACTCTTGCGTCCACCACTTGCTGTGCTATGCTTCCTGGTTCTCAGACGCTTGGTTGTGTGGTACCAACCCAGGAATTGACCTGTCGAGGTGAAGCAGGATCCACTGTGGTGTCGACGACTTCGATGCCATCTCCGTCAACTGAATCTGCAACTGCTGCGATGCCAACGACGTCGAATGAATCAGAAAACGAGCCTTGGACTGCAACAAGAACAGCTTCATCACCGACAACACCAGCAATGGAGGAGTCGCTGACTATCGAAGTGACTTCGTCTCCTTCTCCGACTGTGACAAAAAACGCCAATGAGACAAATCCGGTGCCCCTTCCACCGACAACGTCCTCGCCTCTACCAGACAACTCGTCGCGTGCACCTTTGGATCCTCGAATGTCAACGTCGGCTCCAGCTTCCTCTGCCATGGCTGAGACTGCATCTTTGACTGAGACCGCCACGTCTTCTCCAACCCAGCGACCTCCCATCGTGACGGACACTGCACCGCCAGCTACGACTGCACCAGCTACCAGGACACCCATCGTGACTGAGACGGTTTCTCCTGCTCCAACACCATCGGCTTCTGGTGCACCACCCGTTGTGTCACCAACATCGTCTGCGACACCAACAGCAACACCAGGATTTTCCAATACAAGTTCTCCCACCATGCGGCCTTTGATGGGGTATTCTCAAGGATCCTCCACGCCATCCGCAGGATCGACTGGAACTCCAACTTCAGATGTGAATTCCCGCTCGGTCAATGTGCTCCCGAAGACGTCGTCGGCGTCTCGTAGCTTCGGCAGCAGTGGTGTTGAGGAACGTGGAAGCGTTATCCAAACCAATGATATCGCGGGTGTCATGAAGCAGCCAACCATGGAAGCCTCCGAGCAACCGTCAACCCAAATGGGTCAATTTGCGGATTTTCCGACTCCGTCTAAAACAGAATCCGCGGACACGTCGCCAACATCGTTGAACTTGCAGCCAATTGCCGATGATCCTTCGGGCTTGGACGAGAATGGCCAGCGCTTGCGTCGCCGCAAATCAGAGGTCAATGGCCAAAAGACTGGTGGGTTTTCCATGAGCGGCGATTCCGTGATGATGGTTGCCGTTGGCGCTGCCCTGTTGATCGCTGTGTTGGGTGGGTTTGTGCTGTTTCGTAAGCAAAAGCCCTCCAAACGCGTTCCTCCACTGGGGACTCCGGTGGATCCCGCGCTGTCTCCGATGACGCCCATGACTCCAGCTACGCCGGCGACTCCGACGACTCCGGCTGGTGAACCTGGGAATGGGTCGTTTGTCTTTTCGACCCCGCAACGAGTGTACGAGAATCCGTTTCAGCTCTACGACGGCATGGTCTCGCCCATGATGCCACCAAGTCCCCACAGCCGAGCCTTTTACTGTCCGGCGCTGACCCCGCCGCCGCGTGATCCCCAAGCCACGCCGAGACAAGACTTTTTGCTGTTGTGAGCGCATTGGCGTTTGTTTTCGATAGCAGTATGGATCTCTTTTTTTTTATTGGCAAGTGACTAGTGTCGCCATCTTCTAGTGTTTAAAGGCCTCTGTTGCGAACCGGGAATAGCATGGCAAGGAGCAAGGAGCAAGGAAACAAACAATGCAAGAAAATGAAAGCATTTTGACCATGGTGACGCATGATCAATCGGATTGTTTCACTTGACACTTTTGGTCGTAGACCAAGAGACGCGTAATAATGGAATTGTTTTCGCACGCAAGGCAGTCAAAATCCCAAACGACAGGGCCTGTCAGGCAGTGTCGGCAACAGGTCGAGAAGTGTTGACACGTTTGGCCCCGATGCTGCATGCAAGCAGGTTGGGTAGTTTGGCTTGGCACGGCAAGCGGAAAGAAAGACAAAATGGAATCCAAAACACCACGAACTGGGTCTTTGGGTCTTCGCCTTCTCAAGTCGGAAGAAGCGAAACGAGTATACTACATAAGTTAAATGAAAGCGAGATCACCAACCAAACCTGTTCCTAAACAAAAGCAAAGTAAAGCAAAAGCACCGAGCAAACAAGCAAAAAGACACACGAAAGCCATCTCTCTCCAGGCCTCCAACTTCCAAAAGACCGAACCGACTTGAGTTGTACCATTCTCCAGAAGCAACCTCGAGAGGGAGTTTACATCCACTCGCGACGCACCATTTCTGGGCATTTGCAGTATACAAGCGCTCGGTCTTCAAGCTGCAGTTGCGCAAAACCTGTCAAAACCAACCCACTACCGTTAGATCCTTTTCCTCAAAGCACACCACTTCAATATGCGTCAGCAACTCACGTCTCTTGAAAAAGTCGTACGCGCGAGCCGCGTCAAAGCCCGAGCCTTCCGCGACAACAAAGCTCTGACGCTTGATGAGCTGCGACTCCTCCGATTTCTTGAGCATCTGAATAATCTGATCCTGAAAATCCATAGGAGTCAACGCTGCTTCGTCTTCTTTTGCCACGGATTCTTGCGTTTCTTGCTCTTCACTATCAGTCTTCTCCACTGCATAAGGGCACGCCACTTCACCGACAAGGATGAACGCAGCTGAAAGAACTGTCTCCTCCACGGTCGATTCGGTCGTCACAGCCTCCATGGGCGCCACCTCACACTGGTCGTGTTCCTTCACCTGAGCCATTGGCGACTCTGGACGGTGCTCTTCTGGATGATGCATCATTCTATGGACAGCGACGCGCTTGGGAATCACTTCCAAGGCACCGCTGAGTTGATACACCGTGCAGTGCACTTCCACGCGACAACATTTGCCAAAGCGAAGAGCAAAGACACTTCCGCCGCTCAATAACGGACTCATTACATTGAGACGTTGATCAAGCTGCAGCAGGCCGTTCTCACCAATCAAAGTCGCGTCAATGCTCAAGCAGTGCTCCACCATGCCCATGGTCTGCTCACTCACTCTCCACACCACTACATCCCCGGCTTCGACTTGCAAATAAGATGGGCGAAACTCAAAGTTTTCCAACAGAATCTCGTGCACCATCCAATTGACATTTGAATGGGTCCACGGTGCTGCAAGCCACTCCAGTGGGAAATGGCTCACCATCTCCAAGTTGTGCCCTTGCTCGTCTACCATCGCAGTAGCTGAACTCGGTGGAGGTCCCGCGACCACGTCAAAAGGATGCACCGTTAGGCACTCGTATTCCGAGCCGGATTGGGTCTCTTGGCTCGACGATTCCGCTGGAAACGCTTCGCACTGAACCGATTTGGTGCAGCGTTGGATCTCACGGCTCTTCCGGAAGAACACGTTACTTCCTTGCTTCAAACTCCGGCGCTTGTCGTCCGCAAACTGTCGCTCTTCGTCGACTTCCGGGTCCTCTGCTTCTTCACCAGTGTTGTCGTAGGTCAAATCGTCGTCGTCTTCTTGCTGGTGTTCTTGATCTTTGGTATTCCGGGCACCAGTGTCGGGGGTTTCCGTTTGTTGAGTCGGTGCGGGGTTCACTGGTACTTTGGCCTTCCACACTTCCAACGGACGAAAGCTCGCCCGATTCTTTTTGGAGATGTACTTTTTCTTCTTGAGAGGCGCGGGGGCCGTTTTGGACGGGGTAGCAGCAGTCGGTGGCAGTGGCGAAGGTGATGAAGTTGGTGCTGGCTTGTGGGATGGATGGGTCGAGCAAGCAGTGATGTCAACAGTGGTGGTAGTAGTTGGGGCGGGAGCTGACTTATCGAACTTGCGCGGATGCTTGTGCTTGTGTTGGCTGGGATGGGCCTGCGGTTGCTCTGTCGAGTGCAACTGGTCTACGTGCAGATACGTAAAGTCAACATGATGAGCGCCATCCTTCAACCTTGGCTGGCTCCCAGAGAAAGTCAACACACCTGCTTTCTCTCGCTTTCTTCGTCGAGCAGACGCCGTTGAAGACGTCGCCATCACCTGCAGATTCTCCTTGTCCTTGGCACTGGTGTTGGTCGGTGGCGCCGGCGAACAACACGACGCCTCCGAGACACAAGAAGACGGCGAATTGCTGCTGTCGTCTCCTTCCGACTCCTCAGGCTTTCGGGTCCGAAACATCTCGGTGCGATGCAGTGCGCTCTTCGGGTTCTTCCGCTTATGGGACCGGGCTGGCAGCACTTCCCCTGGTAAAGAAGAAGAAGGTGCAGAACAAGTCTGAGTCTGAGTCGGCTGGTGAAGATAAGCATCGTGGTGGTGGTTGGGCGGTTGGTTCTCGCTGGGCTCTGGGGGGTCTTTGGCTTTCCGCACTTTGGGTTTCCGCCGAGTTGCAGCAGAGGAGGTGGTGGTGGGAGCAGAAGTCGTGGTAGAAGCGATGGGTGGTCCGCTACTCTCGTCTTCTTGCGGCGCCGACGACTCTGCTTCGGGCTTTTTCCAGCGCTTTTGATGGTATTTGCGCACAGGTTTCAAGGGCGTAAACGCCGTTTCCACCCGGATCACTTCGGCATCCACATGCTCCTGCTCCGCCAGCGGTTCCTCACCAGCGCCATGGCCAGCCACATGCCCATGCCCATGACGCTTTTTGCGTTTAATCATGGCCGCACTCATACTGCTGCTACTGCTCGCTTCGCCAAACTGCCGCGTCTGATTCTGATTCGGCTTGAGGCCCATGGTTGCCTTTATCTTTCCCTTTTTTTTTCTTTTCGTCTGGAAGTTGTAAATTTCGTTCTGGGGTTATTTTTCGTTTTTCCTTTCTCGTCCAGCGCCGCCACTTGAAACAACACGAGCACGGCACACCGCTTCGACTCTTACAAAGCCTCACACTCAATAACCAAAGGGCAGGTGCTATGGATGCCGACCCGACCCAAGAGCAGACTGCAGGATAAGGGAACAATTGGGGATTCGTTGATGGTTGAGTGGTGTGGTGTGGGAAAAGACTCGAGAAAGAAAAGAAGGAAAAAGAACCACACAGAAAACTAACCATGGCAGTGGACCCATAAAAAAACCTCAGGAGCACTTCAACAAGGTTTTATACGGGATGCATACAATTCCGCCCTCCTCGAGTTTTGGTGTCTGCTTTGACACAATCGTATTTTTCCTGACCAAACCCCATAATTCATCCACTTTGGTAAACTATCTCATGGCGAATTCGGGAACGACTGTTGGAGCCAATCTGTGAAATAAGGGAACGGATCGTATTTAGCCCAGTGAAATACGGTATAATCGTACTTTATCGGACATCTGCCCAGAGTCCCGGTAAAGTGCGGCTCGCTGGTTTTGGTTGGTTGACCGGTCCCAAAGGCTTCCCGAGCCCGAGCCCGAGCCCGCAGAGTTTGTTGGAGATGAACGCTAGACCAGTGATTTGCGTTGGGGCTCGTGTTGGAACTTGAGCCATTTCGCCTTTACGAAAAAAACAACTCAAACCATGGCTGTTGGTAAGCAAAAGTGGCCGATGAAAGTCGAGGCGACGGCAATGGCCAGCGCACGGGCAAGCTGCAGAAAGCAAGGGGAAAGCAGACGCTGTTGTTGTTGTTGTTGTTGTCGTCGTGGTAGTCGTGTGGACGAGGTCGTGTTGATGGGCATTCTCGAGCCAAGAAGGGTATCTGATGCCCATGCCATGATGACAGCAGCAGCAGCGCCAGTGGCTTCTCCTCGTTTTGATGAGCAAATGAAAAAAGAAAAAGAAAAAAAGCCTCACCTTGCCAGCAGAACGACACACAGACCGTTCCATCCAACAGCAGGACAACTCCCATGGCTCACACTCATTGTGCTTGTGCTTGATGAACTCTAGGCAAGAACAAAAGATTGACCAAGGGTAAGAAGGGCGGCAAGAAGAAAATGTGAGTCTTTTTGTGACCAATCCACCCCGAACAGTACAACAACAGGTTGTTTCCCAAAAGACAAACAAGTGATGCTGACGGAGGTGGATTTGTTGCTCACTGTAGCATCGACCCTTTCTCGCGTAAGGAATGGTATGATATCAAGGCCCCTGCCATCTTCAGCGAACGCACCGTCGGCAAGACCTTGGTCAACCGTACTCAGGGTACCAAGATCGCCTCGGAAGGCCTGAAGGGCCGTGTGTTCGAAGTCTCCCTTGGTGACTTGAACAAGGACGAAGACCAGGCTTTCCGTAAGATTCGTCTCTGCGCCGAAGAAGTGCAAGGCACCAACGTGGTGACTGGCTTCCACGGCATGGACTTCACCCGTGACAAGCTCTGCTCGCTCATCCGCAAGTGGCAGACTTTGATCGAAGCCTTCGTGGACGTCAAGACCACTGACGGCTACACCGTGCGTCTCTTCTGCATTGCCTTCACCAAGAAGCGTCCCAACCAGATCAAGAAGACTTGCTACGCGCAGACTGCCCAGATCCGTGCCATCCGTAAGAAGATGACTTCAATCATGACCGAGGAAGCCTCCAAGTGCGACATCAAGGACTTGTTCCTCAAGTTTGTGCCTGAAATCATCGGCAAGGAAATCGAAAAGGCCACCCAGGGCATCTACCCGTTGCAAAACGTGTACATCCGCAAGGCCAAGATCCTCAAGAAGCCCAAGTTCGATTTGGTCAAGCTGATGGAATTGCACGAAGGTGGAGCCGAAGAAAAGGGCGCCAAAGTGCAACGTGAAGAGCCACTGGTCGAGACCATGGCTGGCACGGGTGGCCGCTTGTAAGTTGTCCTTCAACTTGCAACCTGGACCTGGTCGGTTCGTGGGAGTTTTAGCTTAGTGGACGGAACTGTTTGTGGGGGAAGGCACAAGGCAAAAAGCACACACGCATGGTTGTTTTGACAGTCTCGACTTCGGACGTCGGCTCTTGCGCGCCGGCGAAAGGGTCGAACGTAATAAAATAAAGGCGAAAAATGTTCTCAAAACTCACCGCATTTTATTCATCTGGAAACTGGTTGAATCTCTATCTAATTGCATGTAAAGATCCAGATGCATACTTGTTTGCTGCACGGAGGAATGTGCCTTTGTTGCGTCTATGCTGTGACCACTCACCTCGTCATCCGGATATTGTATGTATAGAAAACGTTCTCGTCCTTGCATGATTCGGATATTTGGTTAGAAAGTATACTCAATTCCCGTGACTAGCACTCGGTACACGCGATAATAGCGGGTATACACATTATTCAAACAGTGCTTGCATTCTTGGCAACAGAACAACATGACTTCGACGGGGTCTTCAGCGTCCGCTTCGACTGTGTCCTCTGCTGCCAATTCAGCAGCCAACAGCTCCATGAGCATGGAAGACAAGAAAAAAGCGCTGGAGAAGCGTTTCGCCGAAAAGCGACCGCCCCTCGCATACGCCAAATTGTGCGGACGAGTCTTTGAAGACGCGCCGTTTGAGTCATTTCTGACCCATTTGCCGACCGAACTGGGGCGCGGCCCCATCATTCCAGGCAACGTCTCGACCGGCGCGCGCATTTGCTTGGGTGAGCAAAAAGCCATTTCTAGGCAACACGCACGGATCTTTTGGAACAGCGATCGCAATTGTTTCCAATTGCAGTGTCTCGGGAAGAACGGCATGTTGGCGGCTGGTAATTTTGTCTCCAAGGACCAAGTTATCGATTTGGTGTCCAAGATGCCGCTCAAGATTGGCCCCGCACGAGTGTATTTCTTGCTCGCCGTCCGCTCGCCATCCTGTTCGCTGTCTGGTTTCAAATTGCTGCAGAAATGCTTTGAAAAACACAAACAATCGGCTTCCACCGGCCTGACGGTGCAAGAGATGTGTCAGCAAATCCTCGACTTGTTCCCGAAAAGCGAGCACGAATTCGGTGGCAAAGCCAATTTGCAAAGCTTTGTGCGGTAGGAAACATCGCACCAGAAATGCTTTGGGTACATGGTAAATGGCTTGACTAATGGTGCTGTTATGTGCGGTGTGCGGTGTCAACGAGCAGTGAGTTTGTGGTGGTGGATACCGAACACTTTGTCAAAGTGTCGTCAACAGATCCAAACGATCCGACCCCCCGATTCCGCATAAAATTCTCCACACCAACCCTCACGCCAGCGCTGACCGCCAATCCCACGCCATCCACATCGACTTTTGTCGCTCCAAATGACCGCAAACGACCAGCTTCGGCCTCGAATCTGTCCCAGGGGGCTGCGTCCAAAAAGCATGCAGCCTCTTTGCCAGCAGTTCCTACCCAAGCTCCTGTGTTTTCAACTTCGAGCGCCGGTAATGGCGTTAGCAGTTCAAGAGCAAACACTTCCCATTCAAGCGCCGCGTCGATGTCAAATCTGTTGAATGCCAAGACGCCGTCGCCCACAGCAGCTACTAAGAAGCCCGTGATGGCAGCAATGCTGAATCCGTAGGAAACGCTGTCTTACCGCCTCGACAAAGAATAGTCCTCCAGTAGTTTTTTTAATAAGTAGATCCAACGCGACCGAATCGATTGTAATGCCCATTCTGTTGATTGATGCTCTTGTTCCTTCTAGTCTTTCCGCGATTTGCTGGCAACTTCTTTGGCATCGTCGGCGCTTCGTTTGGCCGCGGCCTTGTCGTCGATAGCGTCGCTTCGTGCGCTTTTGCCCTCGCTTTTGGCCTGTGCGGGGTCTCTACTTCTATCGCTATTTGTTGAACTAGTGGGCTCTTTGGTGGTCGCTTTGTCGCCGTCGTCTTTGGCCGAGGACTTGGTGTCAGCTACTGCAGCCTTGTGGTCTTTTTCCATGGCGGCGCGCGTGCGCATGGACTTCATGAGGTTGAAAAACGCATCATAGTCGGTCGACGCGATGACCACGTCGAGATACTGGTCGGCCTTGGGATCGGTTTCAATGGCATGGCGACAACGCTTTTCAAACTCTTCTTCGGTGATGTTGTGCACAATCAGAAACGCTTCCATGTGCTCGTTGAATAGCTTTTGAAATGCATGGTACACTGTCATGTACTCGAGATGGTGCTCTTGGTCGTCAGTGAACGTCAGCGCATGGTCCAGAAAGAACTGCTCGAATTTGCTCTGAAACGAAGCCGACGAAATATACTCGGCCAGCGCCCGCACCGAGTCGTCTTTGATGCCAAAATCCATAGGGGGTGGGGGCAAGAAGCGGGCTGTACAATCGTCCAAACGGAGAAGTTGTCACTGTCACTACGTTGCTTTCGAGGGTGGGGAGCCTTGCTCAAGCGCCATACAACGACCAAAAACTCACTGGGCTGGTTGCTTTGGCGGCGGTTGAGCTCGTGATGAGCTATACTGCACTGAAAGGTCGCAAAAAAGAGGTACAATTGGTTGTATTGCGTTCTGTGTTACAGTGTGGCCCACACGCGTGCCACCTCATCTGTACACCAAATTTTTCTGACAAGCCATTGGCTTTGGGCAACCAGACCCAACAGCTCATCAGCTTATCAGCATTCCTCATGGCGGAACGGATCACGCGGCAATTTCTTGTGGAACGCGAGCGCTTCGCGTCTTCTTCTTCGACTTCTTCAAAGGCCGGCAAATACTCTTCTTCTGCTGCTGCTCCTGGCTCTCTGAAGGCGACCAAGCGCACCACAGGGAAGAACGTGAACCAGCCCAAAAAGAACAAACCTGGTGCTACCAAGAAGAAAGCAACGGCACCTGTTCAGTTTCTTCAGATTGCGCGCAAAGAGAAGCAGAAGCAGGCCAAACAGACTCAACAGAATCTACGCAAGTTGATCGGACCCAATGCGGCGAAAGCGAAGGCCAAGACCCAGCAGTACATGCAACAGGTATTTCAGAACTTTTGACCATGGAGTGGATCAACCAGAAAGGATGGCCTAACTAACAAAACGATTTCTTGTTTGTGTTGATCCATCAATCCCTCAGATCTTGAAGCAACGCAATCTGTTGAAGGTTTGAGTGGAGAGGAAGAAGAGACGACTCCATGCACGGCAGACACAAACGCCAGACAATTCTTCAGCCTGCAAGAGCGAGAGATGAAGCGATCGATGATTGGGAAACGCTGTAGATATTCCTGCTGTGCTGCGAGTGAAAAGTCTTTGTCGGTTTTTTTTGTTTGCCACCAACACTGTACGATAGATAGAAGCCCGATTGATCAATCAATGGATCGATCTGGTGTCCATGTTGTTCATGCTTGTTGTATCTCTTTTGAAGCATCCCAATAGAGATCCAATGTTGAACGCAACTAGCTACTTTTTCTCTCGTCTCTGTCGGCGCCGACTTGTCTGTTGGGGATCTCTTGCTCAGTGGACCTGCCAACACCATGCCATCTCTCACAACTCGCGTTGTCATTTCTGCTGTACTTTTGTCTACTTGCTCTTTGGAATTGAAGGCTTGATGGCACCGCTCTGGTGCACATTCACGACGGCCACGTCGTCCAGATCCTCAAAATCATCCTGACAAAACCAGGTCCACATGCCAATCAAAGAAATGCCCATGTCCGTCAGTGGCAGCTCAAGGCGCAATCAAGAGACCAACGTCCAATAGGCCAACAAACCCATCACCTTGCTCATCTTGTGCACAGTGTAGCCAAACACGGCGCCACAAAACGCCAACAGACCGCCTGCCAGACCGAGATTCTTCACACGGGTTGCCAGCACCATAATGTCTTGTTCCTTGTCTTTCACTTGTTCGCACTTGATGAAGAATCGCAGATTCAGGTCCGTGGGGAAAAACCGATGAGATACCGGTGCGAGGTGCAGTGTTCACACAGCAGCACTTTCCTTTCGCGTCCCAAACGACACCATGACACCAGCAAACGGCAAGGAAACAGACCACAAAGTCGTGCTTGGACAACTTGTGCGGGACGTAAAGTCCAACAAGACGCTGTGCCGCGTCAAGGACGACCGTGGAGTATTTCTATCGCTACAGCAGCTGACGAGCAAGCTGGTTTCTTCGTCGACACCGGCCGATTGGTTTCACGTCGAAGGATGGAGGCAGTACAATTGCGTCAAAGATCGACGTGGAAAAAGGTGAAATGGTCGGAGTGGAGAAGCATTACGCAAGGCGGAGACATGATTGACCATACTCTACTCAGAATCCCCGATGTGAGATACATCCCTGGCGAAGATGGAAGGCAGCTAACCGAAGCTCGACGATGGACTCGTGGTGACGAACCTTTTGCTCCGATATTCGTGGTGAGAGTTGATACTCTTGATGGTCCTGTTGATGCTCTCAAAATGAGGACTTTCCCCGCGGTGTTCCACTCGGATCGCTCATTGATCCAAGCATTAGACGATACATCGGTAATACCGTTTTTCCGCTTGGAGAGATCTGCAAGGTGGCACCGTTAGTCCTTGATTCACTATATCCTGCACTGATTTGGACATCGCGTTGAGCCACAAGCCTACATTGTCGTCAGAGGATGAGGAAGAAGTGGATCTGATGTGCCCCCTATTCAAGTTACAGATAATGATTCAGACATCCTGGTGAGTTGGCTGCTCATGTCGAGCCGAGCATGCTCGAAGAAAGTAGCTGGCAAACCGTGAGAATCACTAGTTCGTGTGAAGTGATTTGCGCTACGAGGCGGCGTCCAACAATGAAGCAGCGCAAGAACGAATCAGTGTATATGCGAGCGTCTGAGCAAAACGTGGATTGCCAAGTATTCCGGAAGATGGCAGTGAATCAGTACAATGGATTTCAAACTCAATCGTGTCGGCCACACACAGCACCATGACAACAATACGATCGCGCACGGTGAGAAAACGAAACAATTCATACTACTTGGTACTTGTGGCAAATTCTGACATGGATCTTAGTTTACACAAGCGGGGTGCTGTTCAACATCTTTCTTTTTCGCGACATACACTCTCTTGACAATCGTTTTGCGCGCGGTGGACGTGCCGTCCACGGGCAGCGACGGCGAAGTGGATGGCGATGTCGAAGTGGAGCCGCCAATCGATTTCCGTCCTCCTCGTTTCTTGATGGCTTCTTGCGGTTCACCTTCTTTCGAGGGTTTGACAGCACGTCGATTGTTCATTCGTTTGGAGGAGTAAGCTCCTTCTTTCCCCAATTTTTTATCGACGATGCGCTGCTGGCCGGACGAATTGCGACGTGGAGGAGATCCATTGGTGGTCTGCTGAGGGGACGAGTTCGCGCGACGGCGGTTGTCGCTGCCTTCACTCTCGTCCGCTGGAAACTTCACCCGACGCGTCTCTCTGCCCTGGTCCTGATCCTCCAAATCGTTGCATCGTGCCTGCTGTCTGGATTTCTTGACAGGTTTCTCCCGTCGGCCTTGCGCTGGTTGACTCTCTGGGTTCGTTTGCGGACGGTGACACGCGTTCTTCTTTGTTTGCGTGGGTAGCTTTGGCTGAGTCACCGGAGCAACTCTTGTCTCGAGCTTTGCTTGTTGGTGTCCCACAGTTGCCCTCGGCTTGCGCTTAGGCGAACGAGAAGGAACTCGACCATTTGAGCTATGGTCGATCTTGATTTCCTCTCTCACTTCACCACCCTCCTGATCTCTGTCGTAGGTTCTTTTCAGTTGAACACGAGCAGACTTCTTGGTTGTTTGGATCGGGTTGTCAGTAGACCTCGTTGGGCGATTTGATCGAGGAGTGGAGGTTTGCTCGTCGGTCGTGTTATGTCGGGGAGTTGCTCTCTGTGTTTCCTTTCGCCGCTCGGGCCGATTTACAACAGCAGAGGCCTCATTCTTTCTCCCATCATCGTTCACAAGCACAGAGGATGCTCGTTCTTGTACATCGCTCTGGTGATGATGCTTCGGCTTCTTCTCATTTTCGTTGGGTCTTGAGTCATTCTCCACAGTCATGATCTGTTGTTCGGATCCTGTTCTTCGTCTTTCTTTCACCTCTTTCGTCTCGTTACCCTCCTCTGCGGCCAACTCTTCCTGTCGCTTGTTTCCCTCTGTACCTGGAACGGAAGAAGATAGACTACGGTTTGATTTGATGACACGAGTCGAAGGAGTGCGACGCCGCGATGCCCCTGCCGCTCGTCCCGCTCGAGGGCGACTCCCAATTGCCAGTCCGATCACGACGTCTCCGCTCGCCGAAGTCTTGATGATGCGGGGCTTTCGTAAACGCACACCGATCTCTCGTGTCTTGGCTTCAGCTTCCCGCTTTTGCTTCTTTTCCAGGAGAATGCGTCGTCTTGACTTCACGGTCTCGAAGCCGTCGTCTTCCGATTCAAACTCAATGCCTTCTTGTGCTTCGGTCAACACTACCACCCCATTGCCGCTTGGCAGCTGCTTCAAGGCATCTACGATCTCAGGTTTGGCTCTTGGCAGCAGCTTGGGCTCTGAGGTCAGGTGAGCTACGTCGTCAGTTTGCTGCTTCGTACGTGTACGTCTGATACGTGTTCTGGAGGCTTCCTTGTCTTCAGTTCTGTGCTCTCGGATAGATGATTTAGCTCTTGAACTGGGACGTCGCGTATCATTCTGCTTACGACCCAAGCCTCTACTTTCGACACCTTCTTTCTGATTTCTTCGCTGCGGCGGTCGACCTTCCTCTTCTCCCTCTCTCGACAAACGAGTATGTGGGGCTCTATTACTCTCTCGAGTCTTGCCTGATGTCCCTCGCTTCTTCTCAGATGAATTCAAAACGACTGGGCATGCTGGAGTTTCCGCCACTTCTATCTTCGCGTCAATGGAGGTGTTAGCTTCTTGCTTGAGCTGTCGTGGGGCTGAGCTCTTTCGTCGATACACAACAACAACCGACGGAGCTTTACGACCATTACGAGTTGGTGTCTTCGCGGGCCGCAGTCTTGTGCGCTCCAGTGGGGTTTTCTCGACTTTCACTTGATCCTTGACGCTTTCTTGGACACTGATTGCTTCCAAAGCTCCTTCGGGTTTCGATTGGCAAGTGATTTCGTTTGTGATAGCTCCAGATTCCGGTGCCGACGAAGTACTCTCAGTTTGCGCAGGTTTGCCACTTAAACGCAACGAGTGCGGCTTCTCTTTCTCAACAGCCCTTGGAGCAGAGGTGCGTTTGTTCCCCGTTTCTTCTCGCTTCTTGACCAAAGCTTCATCCACACGTGTCCATGATCGTGTACTATTCAGACTACTGGACGATGCCTTGTCATCCACATTCACCATTTTATCCGTTTTGGGATCATAAAGCATCTTAGGGCCAGGACGCTTGAGAATGCGAAAAGAGTTTGGCGGGTCTGACGGACCACGCTGCACGGATGCAGCCACGACTTGGACAGTGGGCTCAACTTCGATTTGACTGAATGGTTCTTCTGTCCCATCATCAGGACGCTCGTCGACTGGGGTATCTTGTCTCGATGGTGAGCTTGATGCTGAAGGAGCATTCAGAAGCTTCGAGGCTGAAACTGACTCGGTACGTTGATGACTCAGTGGCTCTCCGCGCTCACCACTTGGCTCGTTGTCGTCACGATCGATTGATCTCTGTCGACTAGATCTTCGATCCCTTGAAGGTTCCTCATCTTGACCCGCTGGCAAATGACTTGTCGAAGCAAACGATCGGGTGGGCTCCGATGGGCCGACCGGTTTTGGTTCATAGCAATGCTCTTCAAAGCTCTGATGGCGACGATAATCGTAGGACGGGGGAGAAGGAGTGCCTCGATGGTCCATCATTTGCGAAGAATGATACGCAGTTCGATCATACCGATCATATCGATCATACGGCGGTGCTTGGTGATGTGCGAAACCTCTTCCCGAATAGCCATCGTCGGGTGGGCCATACTCACGACGACTATGGTTTGAAGGATAATAATCGGCTCGGTCATTGTCTTGAGGATAATGTCTATCTGACGGAGAGTACTCTCTTCGAGGCAGATCAGCATGGTGATACTCTCTTGGGGCATACTCTCTTCGATTGCCATACAGAGGATGAGAATGGTGCTGATGCGGAGAAGAGCGACATCCGCTGTCCGAACCACCACCACCACCAGAATAGCGCGCGTCTTGAGATGAGTAGCGTACGTCTTGCGAGGAGTATCGAGAGTATCGAGACTGTTCATACTGTTGCGGACCACTTGGCGAAGCCGTCTGCGGATGCGAGGGGGGATTATTCCAGGGGTTCGAATGGGGTGGTCCCTGATAATCCTCACTCGCGCGTCTTCCCATGCGTGGATCCCGAGCCGTCTCTGAAGGGGTGCTGGAACGTGGAGATGCTCCGTGCTCTGAGCCAAATCGTTGTTGTAGCGAGAAACCCTCAAACTGCTGATGTGGATGCGGATGCTGTGGTGGACCATAAGCTCCCGCACGTGACATGCCCATTCCGATCGAACTGCCTTTTAAGGTCGGAGGGGACTCCATTTGCCCCAACTGTTCGCTTTCACGTTGGATATCGCGAAGCAGGTTCGAGTGGGCAATGTCTTCCTCAACAGCATCGTCGCCCCATTTGCCTGAACTGGAACGACCAAAAGTCGGTGAAAGAATGCTGCCATTCGATGAGACCGCTATGGGCATCTTGGACTGTTGATGCTGGTGCTGGTGCTGCTGTGGGTTTTGGTACTGGCCATGGTATTGTTGGTGGTGCTGCTGGTAGTACTGCTGTTGTTGTTGATGGGGGTGGTAAGGATGCTGCTGGTGCTGTGCAGCCAGGATTCTTCCACTGTGCCACACATCTTCGTCAAAAGACCCCGATCGGTGCGAGTCTCTTCGGTCGCCAAAGTGTTGTGGAGCAGAGCCATGCGGAAGTGGCGAACCGTCCTGGTTGCCTCGAAACGTCATCTCTCTCGCGGCAAACTCGTGTTGCTGCTGCTGCTGCTGTTGCTGTTGCTGTTCTTGGCTGTCTTTTTCGCTCATCGAATCGCCATTCTGGCTTCCATTGTTGCCCCAGCCCACACGTCCACTGGTCGGCAAGACATTGACATTGGCTTCATGGCTTTTACTGCTTTCTTTGCGCAGACTGGGAGTGTTGATGGGTGTCGGCGCGGCTATAGCCAGTGTTTTGGTGTTGACGCCGCTTGCGCGCTTGTTGAGAATCAACATGCGATTGGAATTGCCATACGCGCCTACAGAGTTCCGTTCCGTCTGATCAGTGACTTTTCTCGGGTCCTCTGCTGCACCCAGCCATAATGGCACTGCACCTGCATTCTCGACGACTTTGGAGATAGGCGCCTTGTACAAAGTATTGAGGTTCTTGCTGGAGAATTTCGATTTGGCCTTGGAAGTTGCCGTCATTCGTGTCACCTTGAAGGAATCAGCCAGTCCGCACTACACTCAGCATTCAGCAACAACCCAACCAAGGAACAAAGCGGATTTGCTTCTTTCTACTCACCCTCTCTCTCTCGTGGACCTTTGAATCGGCGGGGCAAAGTGGGGGGACGGGGGGACGAGGTCTTCTTCTCCTGAGTTTCTTCTTCGCGCACACTTCAGCACTTTGGTACTCTTTGAACTTTGGTACGTTGCGCCAGCACCCGAGCTTGCAACCTGATGGGGGTTTGCTGTTGGCTCGTTTGGTATCAAAAACCACCCAACCAAGAAGAAGAAGAGGAAGAACAAACAGACCCTTTGGATTCGGCTCTTTCGCAATTGGTATCAAAAAGTGCCTTCAGCAAAAGAGTAAGAACCAAAAAAAAGAGAAACCACCAAATGTAGGGTTTTGAGGTTTTTTTGTTCTTCGGGCGACTCTTCAAGCAACATCCCGCAACCTTCGGTCATCATGAAACGACGTTGGTTGTGTGCATCACCGTTGACACCAAATGCAACAGCACCAATGCAAATGCCACTAAAGTCAGCGCATGCCAGTGAAGAGAAGTCAAAGGGGTATCAAATACTTAAAAAGAGGCATGGATTAAACACAAGAAATGGGCGAACCAAAGCCACGAACAAGCGCTATTTCACACTGATGACTCGCCCTGCGCGCAATGGCTTTCGCTCTCAACGCAATTCGGTCACTCGGCGATGCTCAACCCTCCCAGCACAGCCACCAACGTTGAGGATATCTGAAAATTCTACAAACTGGTCGAAGTCAATGGGCTCCCTATTGCTGCTACCAATTCTTCAGCACACAAACTCGACGGGTTCCAGTTTCCTCGACGGCACTAACAAACCATTGTCTCGCGCTTCCATGGGGGCTAACACCAACTCTTCATCATCATCGGTCGAGACATTCTTGTATCGTGAACTATTGACAAGCGCAAAATGGCTTGCGTTCGAATAGTAAGCCGCTTCGGCCACGGCATGAGGAATCTGCATACACAGTGGCTTCCACGAGTGCTCAAAGTGGAAAAACACCATCGGCGAAATCATGAGTCCAAGCACCACATCCACAGTGTAATGCTTGCGACCTGAAATACACAGAATGGCCAACACCATCATGTACACAAAGCCAGCGATCCATCTTGCCCGTGAAAACCGCGGAAACTTGCGATCTAAAGTGCGCAGATACAGCAGCAGCGCGGTGCTGGCGTAGCACATGTGGCCAGAGAAAATCAAATCGCCACACGAGTTGTACTTGCCATACATGGGGCCGACGCGGGTCACAATGTCGGTCCAGCTCTGAGGCGGCATATAATCCGCACTTCCAGGTCGACAATGAGGAGCTGGTCCCGGAAGCGACGTCATGGAGATGGTAAACATGCGCAGTCCGTAGCAAATGGTGATGCATCGGAAAAAAGTCGCCATCTTGTAACATCGCTCGGATCGTTTCAACAAATACGACTGGAACATGAAGAAAATGGGTGGCGCGACGGTCAGGATGTCACTGAGCGGTCGCCACGGGGAATTGTCGGCCTGCGCGGGGATCAGCATGAATCCTAAATCGCGCAACGGGATGCTAGATGGCACATGCAAATAAAAGGCCACATTGGCTGAACAAACCATGGCCAATGAGGTCGTCACAAAGATCTCGGCGTGGTCCGCCACGCGGCGAATATCGTCGTCGCACCGCGTACGTATCCAATGGCGAAAACTGAACACACAGCCCGTGAAGAGAACCCAAAGTCCGCCCCATTTGGCGCGAACATGATGCTCTTCGGGTTCCACCACAAACTTGAAGAAAGTACACCACACCGTGACCACCAGACATAGAATGGAGACAACGCTTAGTTCCCAAAAGAAAAACGCAATGGCTTCGCGCACGTCAATGGAGTCCACGATTTGCATCATCCAGTAGCTCCAGCAACTCATGGTCGACGCGTTGGCGCCATTACTGGTCTTGTTGAGCCCTGTGTTGGCGCCATTGGCAGAGGAGAGCGTAGAGGTCATATCGACCACATCAAACTGTTTGTCTGACGAATTCATCGTGAGGTTGACCACTGGCGCCGACATTTTGCGCTTGGCGCGGTAGCTGGAAGCCACATGCACAAACGGGAGATAGGATGTCATTGGTACAGACAGACGGAAGAAAAGACCACCAAGACTCTCACAACCAGATCAAATCTGTCACTGAGTCACCACGTTCACTGAGAGCAATGCGCCACCAAGGAGAGAGCGACCGATAGAGAGAGAGAGAGCACTCCACAGTTGCTGTAATCAAAGGCTGTTTGTCACACACCGGCAACCCACCCTTTTGGCGTAATCAATAATCCAACACTGCAATGGAGCCAAATTCCGTGGGCTGGCTTGACAAGGTCTCGTCGTCACTCTGCTTTGATGGAGGAAATCCCTCTGGCAAAAGGAGTGCAAGGCAAACCCACTGCAATCCACGTAAAGCCAACAATTCCAAGGGGTTCTGGGCGTTGCGTCACCTTGATGCAGCCTGTAGCGTAATGCGGCCTGCTGTGGTTCTCTCTCTCAAAGACTTGTGACTGGCCAGTCTTTGCGGGCGGGTTCTGTTCCTTTCCTTCCTTCCTCACTTGCCTCAATTGCCCTCCATTGTGATCTCTACCGGTAATCTGTGAGTTTTGCTATGGGTACAGCAGATTGCCCTTCCCCCAATCAGGGAGGCAGTTGGGAACACTTCCTGAGAGCACGAGAGCACCAAACCAAACAAAACAAGGAAAAAAAAAAGAAAGAGAGAGGACTAGGGGAATTCTCAGTTAGGAACCAATCAGATCACGCGCCGGAACGTCCAAATTCCTGAGCTCTTTGCCTTTTCACTCGAGGTGGCAAGTGCAACTCTAAATGTGTGTGTGTGGATGTTGCAGCAGCGGATAAGGTTGCCTCTCGATTGCTAAGCGACAGAGACATGAAAGCAGGAGGAGATCTAAACACTGCCTGTGGCCAAACTCCAATTCCATTTTTGAGAGCACCGGCAAAACCGTCAGTCGCAGTGGCCAATCAGTCACCTCTCTCTTTCGGCCAAGTTCTGTCCTGTCCTGTCCAGTTTCATCGGTAAACCGCTCCAGGTCAAAACGGCCTTCATTGTCTATCTTCGACGGATGGAGCGATCTTGGGTTTAATGTTTTGCTCACAGGATGCTCAGCAGTCAATTTTAGCGCGCAACCACTTCATGATTGTCACTCACACTCGCCCTCTTTCTTGCCGACGAGGTACGATTATAGATCCATTCTCTCGTAAACAAATGGTCCGAACTGTATATCTGGTCACAGGATCGCAGACCAATGTGAACACCTGAAAATAGGACATTGACGACAGCAGCAATGGTTCGGTCTGGCGTCAACGCAGCCCAACAGTGAAACGGAGCAAAAATGGAAGACTTTTCGTGTTGCATGATTTGCTTATTTATGATGAACGTGTCAAAATATGTCCTAAAACAAAACATAACTGGACTGAGCTCCTGGATAGCCAGGATGCCGCGTTTGATGGTTGCGCGCTCCCATACTACGACTATTAGACGGAAAGAACCCCCCACCGACAGCGCCGCTCCCCCCTGCACCGAGACCACTCCGTGGGTTCGCCACTTGCACCAGAAACATGTGCCCGGCTGGACAAGCCACGCGCCTGCTCAATAGCACACAGCACGCAAATCGCGTCGTCAGTCAAATGGTCTCTTTAGGATGCAAAAACGGCCAGCTAAAGCACTTACATGTTGTACATGTGGGGCAGCACCCGCATCTGGATCTGACATTGCGGGCATCGCACCAGAGCGCCATGACTGCTGGCGCGATACGATGCCGGAACGGGAGGATGATACGGCTGGCCACCAGTAATGTTGGGTCTGTTCGCCGCTTCATTGGGGCGTGCCTTGACGTCGGCTTCAGTGACGCCACTGCCACAGTCCCGACAAAAGCGATGGCCTGCTCGGACGCGAGGATGATCGCACGTCTTTTTGATCTGCATCTCTTCCATCGTCGCGCTGTTAAGTGACACATAAGGTGAGCAAGAGCCGGCACCAGAACTAGGTAAGAAATCCGGGTGGACTGACCGACAGGAGGGGCATTTGTCGTAGTTTGAGGAATCCGACGACTGGATCTCTTTAAGACAATTCCAGTGAAAGCTGTGACCGCAAGCGGTGGTGTAAATGGCGTTGCCAGCCTTCATTGCTTCCAGACAAATGGCACACTCTTCCTCTACTTCTTCACACGGCGTGGCGTCTGGAATTGCCATTGCTGCCGCTAGATCCACAGTGCCGTTAGCAGTTCCGTTTTCCGCATACGGTTTTGATAATTCCTGGGTGTCGTGCATCATCAAAAGCTCTTTGGACCGCCTTTCGGCGTCCTGTACAATAAATACATCGGCCGGGATGCCATACAACGCCGAGGATTCACGCGATGCGATGCACGAGCTGTCTGGAAGACTGCGACTTCGCACCAGGCGGTTGTGTCGTCGGGTACCAAAGTGTTTCTCCTCGAGCATTTTCAGACGCAATTCCTGTTTCATTTTCTCTTCTCGTTCCAATTGTTCTTGACGGCGTTGGTCTTCTTGGCGCTTGCGCTCCTCTTCCTCCAGTACGGCCTGTTGTCTTGCGCGCGCACGTTCAATATCGGCGGCGCGGCGTCGTTCCTGGAGGGCGTGATTTTGGCTCTGCACGCACTCATCACAGACGCGCACGGGTTCGTTGTTATAGCGTACAAGCGACGAGATCGGCATCAGTTTGTGGGTGCGCGCACAGTTGGCACACACAGCGCGACCACAAGCCTGTCAATGAGAGGGACAAAATAAAGAGGCAAGCCATACATCGAGTCAGCTTTCCTCGTCTCCCGTCATGGCGGCCACATGCTTTCCAGTGTGTTCTCTGTCATTTTCAACCTACTTTGCAACGGTGTTTGCGTCGAAACGCGTGGAATTTTTTGTCACAGATGGAGCAATCGGTCATGGCTTCAAACTGGGAGTTGGAGACCACATCCTGACTGATATTGGGACGATACATGAGCTCTTCAACGCCCTGGGTTTGCTTTGCGATTGAGCTGGTGGGAATTGGAAAAAGGCGCTCTGCTTGTTGCTCGGGTCGGCCACCTCTGAGTCTGTCTGTTTGTCGGTCTGGTGTAGTGGAGGGTCTGAGTCTTGTCTAACTACAGTTAACCAGCCCAGCACACCCGCGCTCTCACCTGGAAATTCCAATCCAGAGAGACCCCAACAAGTGTCCAGGTGCCCAGGTGAGTCTGTCTGGCTGACTGTTTTTGTTCCACAAGGAATGAAATGATGCAGATGAGTGCAAGTGGGTCTGGTGGATGGTGCTGGGCCTGAACTGTTCAATTGGTGTCGCACGACCCACCCATTTCGCAGACGATGGTCAGATTCTTCTGTAATAGTCGAGACAGCAGCCAAAATTTCAAGGAAGAAAAACGAACGGGTCGGGTTTGAACCCGCAAGGAAGAGAGACCCGCGATGGGTCTCGATTGAACACCCGTCAAGTATTTACATTCCATATAAATTAATTACGGTGACAACCCCTTAGTCATTTCTTGAGCCGTTGATGCAATTGACATAGGTCATCCAATGTGGTTGACGCCGAGCGTTTCAGAAACGGATGACGCATGGATTCTGTTAACATAGCACACAGGCGAAAGCCATCAGCATCACCAACACGATGCTTGCACGCAGTGTTGTCAGGTGATTGAGTTCACCTGAAGTCTCAATAGCCATCGGAACTTCAGGAGTGTCCGTTTGCTGCTGACCCAATTTGTCATGTAAAGCTACTCAATCACAACAAGTAATAACACTGTCAAACAATGTGAACGCTTCCACGTTCTGGGGCGAATCAATGTACCAATCATCTCGCTGTTGAGCTCACGCAATGCTTGGACTGACTCGATCGTCTTGGTCAGCGGCACCACTGTTAATGGGTGCATCGGGTCATATAGCACCGTCAACGACCCCAGAAGGAAAAAGACTAGAGCAAGTACAGACTCACCTGTTGACTGCTCAAAGTGATCAAGAAACTGCAGTTTGCTTGACAGTTGGTCTAGCTGCTGCAACCTGTCGTTTAGCTGTTGGTTTTCCGCTTCAAGAGTCTCCCGCTCGCTCTCCAGCTGTCATCACCGAATTCTGCTTGGTCAGGTTCACTATTGCTTCATCACTCACACAACAGATTGAACGCCACCTCAGCGAGTTGTTGCCGAATTCGACTCAGTTCTTGTTCCAACTGCGCTTCCTTCTCTTCTTTGCTCAATGTATTTGATTGAGTGGCATAGTTGCCTTGATTCTCTGGTTCGTTGTGGATACCATCGATATCATTGTCATTGCTATCGGACTGCATAAATTCTTCAAGGCCGTCGGGAAGACACGCAATGTTGCGCATCACATACAGCTCCAGTTTCTCAAAGTTGAGCTCAAATGCTGC
Organism: Paralagenidium karlingii; assembly: GCA_027475765.1. Classification (NCBI taxonomy): domain Eukaryota; phylum Oomycota; class Peronosporomycetes; genus Paralagenidium; species Paralagenidium karlingii. Next base: position 120,886 of record JAMFLO010000014.1, read on the forward strand.
GCCGATTTGCTGCATGTATTTGGTGGCGATCTAGACGTCTTTATCATCAGAATCCGCCTTGTCTTCAAGAATCTATGAGATTTTCATATTTGCTCACTTTATCCACAAATTCTTGCGCGGCGGCCACTTTGCTGCCATCATCCGAGTATTTGTACTCGGCAAGTTTCTGTCAGCCATAAGAACAAAGATAAAAGATCAATCGACGCTGCTAACGACCCGACCCGAGCCGAGTCAAAGCTAGCCAATGCTATCACCCCTAAGAGTGCGAATGACCCCAACTTACCTTGTTCAGCGAGGAGGTCAAATGCTGCTTGGCATGGGTGAGACTCTGGTCCACTTCGCAGTTCACTGGATTCAAACCAACGAGCATCGAGCCTTTTGTGAGCAAATGACGTACACAAACCCACAAGCGTAGTTTCAACTCTCCGCTGGTATCGGAAAGAAAAACTCCGTCGCCACTTGATTCTGTGGTTCAACCACTCACTTTCATGCAGGAACTGCTCCATAAACGCGGCTTCCTTGGACCCATTCGCTCCGTTTGGCGCCATGTTTCTCGGCCAATTTCAACTTTTTGAGTTTGTTGACTACCAGCAATGCACCTCAAAGTTCAGGTTTTATTGCTGAATGTCAACTTACCGGATTGTCAACTTTGTGTGCCACAAGAGTTGGTGTGGACGGCGTGGTAAACCACACGACCTTGTTTCAAAACCTGACGTCCGTCAAGTCCAAGGGGAAGGGACCGAAGAGCACAACAGGAGAATGATTCGCAGCCGTTTGATGGGCGTGGCGTCGCGCTGCTTGGCGTCGACTACCGCCAGAACTTTTAATTCTTCGTCCTCTTTCGGTGCGTAGATGCGTGCTTTGTACTGTGCGGTCTGGTGCTTGGTGGTATTTGTTTCATTGGCCTGGAGTGTCTGAGACTGACTGGCTTGTGGGGAAAACGTGGATGGTCGGGAATGGCTGACGGCATCAAGTAGCTCAATTTGATGGCATGATGTCCACTACGGGACTCATGAAGGCATTCAGCGGGTCCGCTGCTCCATCCCATTACGTCATGGATCCTTTTGAAAGCCTGGATGCGTCGTTGGAACGTATGCGCCATCTGGAACATCCTTTTCAGCTTGCGACCAGTGAACCCATTGTCTATCAATTGCTCAATAGAAACGCTCGTCGTCCGAAAAAGGTGAGAGGAAACAAAGAAAGCAATTATACACGAAAAGAGTCTCATTTGGATGAGTCTGAAATGGCAGGCCAACCATGGCAAGAGACCTTGCTCCCACCACCGTAGAAGACAGAAACGTCCACGTCGCGTGTGATTGCAATCGCTTGCAACAACGCGGAGCACAAAGCAGATCGAGATTCACTCACAAGACCATAAAGAGTTTGTGAAATATACGGCTGTTTTTAGATGGTTTGAATGGTGTTGAGTTGCTGGTTGGTCATCAAAACGTGTCGCTGGTGTCGGGTTGATTTGTTGTTCGTGGAGCGAGAACTCCCTGTTCTTGTGGAAGATCAAAGGTATTTCGTAATTGCATATGTGTTGGCGCCAGTTGATCGGTTGGCGTTGGTTGATCAGTTTGCTCTGTATCTTCTGGTTCTTCATCGGACTCGTGTAACCCGCGCTTGGATTCCTCTTTGCGCAGATCGCTCAGCAGACCCTGAATCTGAGGTATCCAACAGGAAAGAACGTCGATAAGTCACAAAGCGGAGCTGCCTGGGCCAAGTCAAACTCACCGCGTGCCCTTTTCCCAAAATCTCTGTTCTTTCCAAAAAATCTTCAAACGCCAGTCCTGGGTATAGATCGTAAGCCCATTCCTTGTACATGGTCATCAGCGAAGACAACGCTTTGGCCTTCACCAACCGTTCAGTAAATTCTATTCCGTCATGCATATTCAGATTACCTCACCTCATTGCCTGCAACTGCGCCGATCACTTGGTACGGAAAGGTACGATAGATTTTCTTGAGTCCCTGGCTGGAAAGCAACTGGGAGTCACTCAAAGCCATTCGCTTTCTTCTCTGGCCCGTGATCCTGGAGGCATTGGCACTCGCATCACCACCTGCTTCTTGGCTGTTTGCGGTTGCGGTCTCGTTCTCTTTGTCCGCTTCTGCCTGTCGCCGGCGCATTTCTTCATCGTCATCGCGCTCCCAATTGTCCATTTCTGAGCTGTTTGATGTTTTCCCGCGAAAAGACAAACAGACAATGGCGCGGACGCAAGGTGGACCACACCAGGTTTCATTGCCCATCCAATCTGGGACGCGACACTGTGCTGGGCTCTTGCATGGATAATTTTAGACACTGGACGCGTTGATAAGATCCTTCTTCTGCGTCGTTTCTTCATCGTCTTCTTCTCTTTCTTGTCATGAGTTGAAGATTTGTCTGTCCCTCGCGTTTTTCGTTGTGTCTGCCATCGGCAATTGCGGGCACTATTTCAAAGGAAAACATGCAACACGAAGTGATGCGAGAGAGCGCGGCCAAGCCAACATACCCGGCGCCAACAGAAGAGATCGACAAGTACACACCGTTTGTGACATGGCTTCTGAATGCATCCTTGGAGGAATTGACCTGCCTGGTTCAGGTTCCACCTGCACCACCATCAGCATGCACCAGGAGGATGGGCGCTTTGCCAGGAGATCTGGAAAACCAACAGGAAGTAGTGATCCCTTGTGACAAGCTCACCACACAAGACCAGCAAACAATTTGCCAGATTGAAAACGCTTTTGAGTCCGTCATCGATGACTATTCGCTTGCGTACCGTGAACTCGATGAAATCGTCGACACCCTGGAAGACACCAAAGACGAACAGGACCAAAACCGGCAGCGCATTGCGCTTCTTGAAGCCAGCATTATGAAGAGTCTTCAAGAACGCGACTTGCTGATCGCCGAGACGTTTTCGTTGGACAGCCAAGTCAAAGATTTGGAGCAAGGACGCAGTGTGTTTCCTCTGATGCCGACTTCCATCTGGAAAATGCAACTTCCCGAACGTCGCAAGAGCACCATTGCGCGCACCGAAAAAGAAGTCTCGCGGTTGCAACGCGAACTGGCCGAGATCAAGCTGACCTCAGCACAGACCAAGACCGAATTGGACCAACACAGGCATCTGATTCGCAATTTGCAGCGCAAATGCGCTCAACTGAAAATGGAAATCACCCTGGCGAGTGCCGCCGAAGACGCGTTGAGTGCGTCGATCCAAGTGCTACGCGAAGAAACCCAACAATCGGCCGAACGGCTCGGCCAGATCTCGCAAGTCACATTGTCGCCTATTGTGGCGCCAAGCGCATTGTCTGCACCAGTGCAAGTGAGTCCACGGAAACACGCAGCGTCTTGTGCGGCATCCCGGTCACCGACCAAAGAAAACACGGACGGGCGGATCATTCCGCAGCCACTCAGGAGTCAGAGTCAGCGGAGTCCAGGTGGCTTATGACAAGTGGTCTTGGGTGGCGCCAATTGAAGTTTGAAAGGAAAGAAACCAGGCCGCCAATGTGGCAGTTTGAGCAAGATGCGAGCACCAACGGCGTTCAAAGTGAGTGGCTTTGGAGTGAGTCATCTGGTGGGCAAAAGGACGTGGAGTTTTATTGACGTGGATGATTTGCCACCATCCACAAGAATACTTTTCCGCCCATCACCAAGCCCGTCGACAGCAATATCTGCAGGATCTCAAGTGGTTGCAGCAACACCAACGCAATGAACAAGACCGAAAAGACCAGTTGCGACTTGAAGATTTGCCAAAAGGTCGGATCGACGAGCACCATCTAGCGCTGGAGAATGCGGGTAACCAGCACCACGAGATGGGCATTTATCAATCTATGAATCCGATGGATTTCTGCAAGGGAAACCTGGAGCAAACGATGCAGGAATATGCCAACAAGTTGCTTTCAGAGCAATCTCCGATAGAAAAAGAGCAACTGGCACATCGAAAGACTGCAAAATCCAAACGCACACAGTCGTCGACCCAGGAAATGGCTGCTTGTGGAGAAGTAGGTGATTGCGCTCTGCTCGAGGCAAGGGATTTCCTCTTGAGGCAACGTGCAGCAACAGATATCTATCGAAACCTCAAGATAGTCAGTGAGGAAAAACTGAATACAATGCAATTGGACGGCATCGACATGGATTCAGCCAATGAAGTCTGTACAACGGAGTTGAGCAAAGTACCCAGGTGAGTTTTGGTAAGGAGTGTCGTGCTCAACGCATCTTGTCCTCATTCGACTTGGTCTGTGCTCAGCCTGTTGAGCGACGAGCAAGGGTTTCTTTGGCCTCCTTCACTACTGCGCCGAGATGACGCTCCGACTGTACCACAGCCACATCGAGGGCTAGAGACAACTCCAGAGCTTCGAAGTCTTTTGGATTGCCTGCCAAACGAACGACGACAGCAAAACCAGATGAAAACCATCCAGGATGAATCAAGGACAGTTTTAGCTCGAATCATCGAATCGAACGATCCTGTTCAGACTACCATCAACGAACTGAACTCCAGTTTGAAGAACAACTGCACGAAATGGTGTGACGATCTATTGCTCAAGACAGAATTGCAGTCAATTGAGAGGTTGCTGCAAGATGAATTCACAACACCCGATTCCTCTGATTCCACATTGGCCACTTCAATTCGTCGAGAGACCCCCAGCAACAGGCTCGAATCTCAATGCGGGACCATGTCCACTTGCCAGCTGTATCCTCAACAGTTGCGTGTGATTGACGACGAAGATCACTCAAGATTGCCTCGGCAAGCCTGGAGGAAACTGCAGAAAGTTAACCAGCGGATTTGGAAAGCTCAAGAAAGAAAGAATAGTGGATTGATGATGATGCATTTCAATGCGTCATCTTTCTCGGCTTGTTCAATCGACCTGGGCTCATTGTTTGATGACTTGCTTCAAGGTTCCAAAACCGTTTTTAACCTTCAACAGGAGATGATGACGACGAATCATGAACAAGACATGGAGGCCACGACATCCGGCATTCATCAATTTTTCCTTCCTGAACGCATTGTGCAACAAGATGAATCTAGAATCGTTTACGACGTCGAGCGATCGGTTCTCGAACAGTCAAACGAACGAATGTGGCATCTTCAGACGACTATGGATCGTTCCAAAGCGACTGCTAGTGGACGAGAAGAGATAACATCTTTGGATGGATGCGTGTTTAAGATTGGATCATTTTGGAACACTTCAGTCATCCAAGCCATCTATGACCAGGCAACGATGGAGAAAGTCCGGCCTGAAGACAAGCCCATCCGGAATATTGAATCTCGTGGTGCTGTGAGCGCCGTCAGCACCGATCAACCGCAATCAACGGTTGGAGTGTTACATCGACAAACAGCACAGTGCCCTCCGATTGGCGACAACGAGGATATCTCCAAGCCGAATGCTGATCAACCATCGGTACCTCTCGAGCAAGATCCTGTAACTTTAAACAGCAAAGTGGAAAACACCGTGCTAACAGAAGATCAAGAAGAAGCAGTTGAAGAAGATGATTCTCCGACGGAGAACCTTGTGGACTCATTCTTTGAGCAGATAAACGACCAGCAGTCCAAAGCAGAAGCCCCCATTGCAGCAGTTGATCACGCAAGATCTCTAGTTGTGCAAAACAGCACTATTGTCGCAACAACAGCACTTGGCGATACCATGACCGCTGATTTGACCCACCAAGAGTTTGAGGCAACGGTGAACAGATTTGCACGAGGCCCGCTTTGGGAGCTCATGCAACGTCGGGTGATTGATCGGACTGATAGCATTGGTTCGCTATCTGCGAAACAGCTCAAATCCATTCTTTTTGGCATTCACACCAGACTCGATGTCTTTCTCTCCAAGAGTTCTAAACCAAATGCCAGCTCAACCACAGCAACGAATCAACCTCATCACAAGCGAAAACGACCTTCCTCTACCAAGACACAACAAGATCTAGTCGCCAACGATCTCCAAGAGCTTCAGAGTGTCTGCTCCAGCTACCGACAAGTTGCATGGTTGCATGTGTTAAGGTATTGGCATCGAAGTACGTCTGTAGGCTATTTCTGTGATGTTGACACTTTCTTCCAACAGAGTCGTGTGGGAATGCTGGCAGCAACGTCACCGAAGTGCACACCCACCAAAACAGTGGATCGTGACGATTATGGAACGAGAAAACACCAAGAGAGCAGTTGGAGATGTCCACTGGAGAGAACTGGAGAGTTTGGCGAGAATGATGGGTGCTTGTATTGGTCCAGGCAATGAGTCACCAGACAACGACCTCGAACCCACTGACGAGCCTCAATCCAAGCGCATCTGTACACGAAGTGACCTCAATGCACCAGATCACCACAAAACCACCAATGAAACCAGTTTAAAGCATCCCGATCAAATGATGCGGGTCCGCGTCCTCTGTTCATTGCACTTTCTCGAGATGGTTGGCAAAGAAAACTGTGTCGGGGATATACTGTTTGGATCAAGTGTAACCATTCTCTGCGTTGTTCCTGACAGGAGGAATTGATGGATGAGCTGTGCACCGAGTATCAAGTGCTTTTGATTGAACGAGAGCGATTTCCGAGCCCAGTAGATCTGATTCTCGATGAGTTTCATGGGATCTGTCTGGCCACTTATGCCATCTTTGAAGGTTGTTATGCAGTTGTCTCATCGGAATGATCAGAGCATGAGACTGATTCGACGACTTTTGTGTGGAAGATGAATCGCAGATGAAGAATTTCACGTTCAATCTCGCCCATGTACAGCTGCAGGCAAGAGTAAAGATCACCGCAGGTCGAGTGAACCTTTGCTCCACTGACGATCGTGGTGTGATGCAATGCTTGTGATTCCCCAGTTTCAGAAGATCTGGGTCATTGTTGGTATCAAAGTCCTTTGTAATACTTGCAGGGACAAAACGGATGACGATTTGACAATCATGTGCTTTTGTAGAAATATCGCCAACCGTCGATCAACAACCTCTCGACGCCTTTAATTCGTTCAAAGCTGCTCTTGTTCATTTCAGGATTCCGATTCACTTGTTGGTCAGGTTCGGATTGAACTCAACGATAAGCATCGTCAGCATGGATTAAGCGTTTCTGCGTCGGTGTGCTCTATGACAGTCGGAGTGTGGAAGACACTGCTCGTTTGATTCGTGGTTGCGTCGAGTGCTGTGCCGCCATCGCGATCCAGCGACGAATTCTCCCTCGCTTCTGGTTTGAACGGCCCTTTTTAATCGAAGAAGAGTCACAGTTCGAGCGATTCCTGGCGTCAACTCGAGTGTTGAATCCTCTTGCAGCTCAATCACTTCTGCATCGCATTTCATTTCACGATTTGTTCAACAAAAGGTGCGCGCCAAGGCAAGGAGGAGAATCTCACCCGGTGGCTCTAGTGCTGATATATCGCAATTCATTCATTTACAGCGTCCAAGAATTGGAGCCTGCAGTCCAAGGGGCAATCACAACCAGACAGCTTCAACTGTTGTGGAGGTGCGAACCCCCCAATCCTCAGTTCTTAGCTTCATAGAAGACTCATTCTGAAGTGTTTGTTTCCGTCAAGCAGCATGTTCCACAAACACCACGGACTCGAGTTTTCCCAGTGTTAGCTCCGCATTTCCCTCGTCTTGGGAGGTCATGTTAGACCGCGAATTCGAGCAAGCGAACTGACAAGATATCGCTTATTGCTTTTGTTAATCAAAAATTGGCTAGTCGTTGTCCACTATTGAGGAGGAAGAGAGGCTGCAGCTCGCGCTTTCATCTCTTGCAACGCTTCGTATCGGCCCATATAGTAACCCGATTGATACCATGCAAGCAGTACATTTGCGAAAGCTTCCTGGTCCATTCTGCTTCTTGTTGGCGCTTGACAATGGGCGCAATGGCAATCATGCTGCGAGTGATACTGAGAAGGATGAATTGGTGGGCTGGGACTGTGATGAAACTGACGTGGAGGAGGAGGAGGTAAATGTCCCGCACCATGGTGGTGTGGTGCTGGGGGTGGTGCCATGTATCCATGGTGAGGTGGATACGGATACGAAGATGAAGCCGATACAGGTGGCATTGGTGCATCATATCCGTAGATTGTCCTGGCGGCGTGGCTTCCATACGAACTGGAGGGCTGCGTGGGAGCTGGGTATCCCGATGTGGCCGTCGTTTGAGCTGTCTGGGCCTGCACTTGAGCTTGGATCTGAGCATAGGCTTGTGTGTACGCGGCTTGCCAGAGTTCTTCCTGACTGGGCTGGGTGGCTGCGTATTCGTTGGGAGCCTCATTGGCAGGTGCAGGTAGCTCGGCGATTGGTTTCGTTTTGGACTGATGTAGCGCTTTTGACTTGGTAGCTCTACAAGACCACACTATGAGTATCCTTGTGGGTCACGCATGAGCCATCGCCAGTGCCATGAGCTTACTTGTGGTCAATGGATTTGCTCGAAGCTGAGGGTTGAGATCGGCTTTTGGAGCCATTCAGCGCGGATTCAAACGCCTGTTGAATGCGTAAAGAAAAGGAAACAAGTGGAAAGACAGCATCAGCGTCATGCGAAAGGAAACTGATCTTTTGGCTAACGCACCCGCACAATCGCCATGTCGTCCCATTGAGTCTGCAACTGGTTCAGATCCTCATCATGTTGGTCGTCTTCCTCCCTGCTCTGCAAAAGAAAAGAGCGCCAGAGAGGTCCGAATCAGATCTCATTTGATATCTCTGATTCCAAGAGACGTGCGATCGCGCGTGCTTCGTTGCTTGGCGACGGCGACTCACCTCTTCATGGAGTTCAACTTTCCATTGCGCACTCTCCATTGATCTCCTAGCTGGATGCTTCTTGATGCAAGAGCGATATTTAACGGTTACGAACACGGAGTCCTGGCATAGTGTGACCCACCTGAAAGCAACCGAGACTTCCACGCATTTTCAAGCCATGCTGCTGGCAAGTTACCTAATGCCACATCCACCAAGCCCACAAAAACCGACATGCAATATGTACCCAATGCAGTCAACGCCAAAGGTTGGGCCTTTCATTTGGCACAACTCCCCAGACCTCATCCCCCAACTCATCCCACTCTACCATCTGGTTGTGAAGCACCCCAACGCTCGAACGCAGTCACGTTGATTGATCCTTCTTTTTGCTGGTGTGCTCCACACCATAAATCATTGCAGCTTTGCCCTACCTTAATAGAAGCTCGTTAGAAACAAGCCAGTCATCGGTCAAAAATGAGCCATCTCATGCCAAAAACCAGGACGTAGTACCTAAAATAGTGTGCATACACCATGACGTCATGGTGCATCCATATCTGCAAAAACGCTGCCACCTGTTGCATTGCATATCACATGAGTTCACACCCATATACACCAGCTGGTTCAACAAACCTCTACATTCTGGTTGGCCGGTTGATTTCAATAAAACCCAGTGAGCAGAACAAGGTTTTTCTTCACCCGACCCCGACCCGCTTTTTCCTTTGGGAAGCGCACGAGTTCAGTTCAGCTCCGATTGAGTCGGTCTGGTTTTTTTGGCTTTGTGTGTGTGTGTGTGTTGTTGGTTTGTTTGGTTGGGTTGACTTTAGTGGTGAGTTCCTTCTTGCGCTTACTTAGTGGCCTGCCGCAACAGCAACGAAAAAAGGAAAGAAGCTAGTCCGTGGCAAGCTTTCAAGCCAAACCCCGCCGAACGCGCCGATTTGAATTGTGCAACACGCCCTCGCGTCGAGTCGGCCCGCGCGCTTTTCTCTAAAGGAAGCGGAAGACAAGAGACCCAATTTGTGTGGGTTGCTGACCGATTCTTCCCTCAACTCTTTTGTGACGCATATTCTCTCGGTGGAGGGGGAAAAGAGCATACTCTGGCGAGCAAAAGAGTACAGTGTGGCGTGGAGTCTCCATTAAGTAACTCCAAAAAGCAGACTACTTAAGAAACCAACCAACCATGAAGACGTGGAGGGTGATTCATTCGTTCGTGGGACTAGCGCTTGTTGTCACGCAGGCCGCTCTGGGTGACGATCCCACCGCAAGGGGCCCAGAAGAACCATGGGTCAAAGGTGCATGTGAAGCAAACCAAAACGTGACTGTCACCATCCAGTCTCCTCGGCAATACTTGACCCAGTGTCAGGATGCTGCCCCGTCACCGCCAAACAACCAGCCCACGGTGGACAAGCCCATCATGTTGCAGTCCAATAACAAGCCGGTATTGTCCAACAATTACCAGGGCCTCGACGATGCGTGAGTAGTTGTTTGAGTTTTACCTTGCAGCGCTCGTGAACGAACGACTGACGCGTCGTGTTTGTTGGCTGAAACCACTTTGGCAGTTTGTTTGTTGGGTCGGGCAAACCCAGTGCTCGATTTGTGACCCCACAGAATCCGTCCATCGCGACCAATGATTTCTCCCAATGGAGCGGCATTCAGAAGCTGTAAGTTTCTACCGCAATCTCCTCATCGTTTGTGTGAAGAATTCCTTTTTCACTTATCTAATTGTTTCACAATGTTGTCCAGAGCGTTTGCCAGCTTGCAATTTACCACCACTAACATGACGATGATCGTTCCGGAAGGAGTCACGCATATGTAAGCATACTGAAATTCCTCTGAAAGAAAGGACATGGTGGTGATGGCTAACTCGTTTTGTTTGCTGCTGTTGTGTTGCCCCTGCGGATCTGCATCGAAAGCGAGTTTGATCACTGCAACTTGGTAGATTTCAAGGTCGTCTCCTCCATTGGCTCGGGCAGCCAGCCAGAGTCTTTGAAAACAATGTAGGTTCCAGAGAGTTGTCGTGCTCGTTCCTCTTGTTGGCTGCGATAGACTCACTCTTGTCACTCTCTTTTTCAGCACGATCAATCAACCGGAGCGGCCCCTCAACGTGATGCCGAAAGCTCTGTTGGACATGGCCCAACGCGTGGACAAGAATCCGAGTCTCAATGGGACCTTCATAATCGACGTGTCTTTTGCCAGCAAAGTGTTTGTGCCCAACGAAATGAGTTTGAATCTCGTCAAGCGGCAATGGCCCAGCTTTAACCTAACAACCACAAACGGAAACAACGTCGATTTCGTTTCCTGTCGGTCCGCTGCAGCGCTTCAAGCAGGAGCAAAACGTGATTTGGAGGGGAGGACCCAGTCCGCGCTCTGTGTTGCTGAAACAGACACAACACCAGGCCCAAACGTTGCGGCAACGCCACCTCCAACCGCTACCACATCCCGTTCGGGGTCCTCGGGTTCGTCTGCGACGGTGATCGTGATTATTGCTTTAGTGTGTGTTGGCGTCGGCCTGGCCGTGTTTATCTCCAAGCGGTTCCTGTTTAAGAAGTCGGCTTTCCGTCGTCGACGAGGTCGTCGTCACCGCCATCGTGGCGCAGGAGACAATGCCAATGTTGGGCTCTTGGACAAGGACGAATTGCCGTCCTGCAAGCTCTCGTTCCTGTCCAACGACGACAACCTCAACACGTTCCGTCTCGCGACCGCCTCCGTGACTTTGGGCAAACCGATGGGCCATCGTGGGTACTTCATGGGAGAGTACGACAACCAAAAGGTTGTGCTCAAGCGCTTGGAACACGAGTCCAGTGATGAGTACACGCGCAAACAAATGGAGACCCAGTTGCGCGAGATTATGCCTTTGGAGCATGCCAATCTGATCAAGGTTCATGGTGTGACTTTGGTGGCCGGTGTGGACTTTACGGTCGTGCTGGAATACGCTGAAAAGGGCAATCTCAAGAGCATGCTGCTGGACAAGGACCAAGACTTTGACGTGCCGACGCGAGTTAACATGTGTCTGGATGTGGCGTCCTCGGTTGCCTTTTTGCACGAGCGCAACCTGCATTTGCGTTGCTTCAACACCCAAAAAGTTCTGGTCAATGAGTCACTCATCTGCAAGACCCACGTGCTCAGTGCTTTCCCCAATGGCCAGGCCGGCGAGAGTGAAGCCGCAACTGCCGACCGAAGCTATGGCATGGGCACCGTGCCGTACGTTGCACCTGAAGTGCTGATCAATTGGCCAGGAACCACGCTGGTGGATCTGCGTAAGGTAGATGTGTACACTTTGGGTGTCATTATGAGCGAGATTATCACGCGACACGAGCCATTCCAGTCGATGGTGAATGAGAAGGGTCATACGATGACTGATTTATTGCTGGTGGAATCCTTTAAGCGTCAGGAGCCGTTGCTTGCTCACGAGCAGGATGCCGAATTTGTGAAGATGCCGCAGTTGTTCCAGAGCATCGTGAACTCGTGCCTGTCGATGGATCCAAAGGATCGACCGAACGCCGACGAAGTGGTGCGATGTCTAAAGACGATCAAGAAGGAAGTCGGGTCTTCGGATCCGCTGTAAAAGGAGTCACAGGAAGGTCTTCTTTTAGTTAACCCAACGCCACGCCACACCAAAAGCGAACGTATAGAGAGAAGTGAAGAAGATGGAACAAGAGTTGGATGGAGCGCAAGGGAAAGAGAATGAAAACGCCAGCAAATATTGGAGAGGAAACGAGAGGAAGCAGCACCAGCAGCAAAAGGAAAGGGAAATGGCTCGATCGACGACCGAACGTTGTTGTTTGTTAGTAGTTGGCAGCGCATTTGTCGGATTTTATGATTTTGTCCGGTGGTTTTTCAAATGGAACATTGAATCAATGAATGAATGGAGAGCCAGCCGCTCTTTCTGTTTCTGATGTTCACGAGCTGTAGGCTGCAGCTCGTGAGCTGTTGGTGAGTGTCGTTTGGCCAACCTGGCCTCTGCGATTGGCTAGTTCTGCGATCTTGAAAGGTTTTCTGGGTCTCTTGTGGATTGGCGCAACATGGAGGAGCGCAACGGACACGACGAGCGGCGTGCTTCTTCCCCCGTTGGTATGAATCAAGAGCGAGAGAGCAAGAATGACAACAAACGTGAGTGAGTGTGAGCTGTGTCTCCAATACACTTGGTTGGAAAGAGATGGCCAATTGCTATTAGTGGACGTGACTGCTTACTGAGTTGAACTGAGATGCATTGAAGATGCTCAAGCAAACGATTGCGACGACGTCTTTGAGCTGGACGGCGATCGATTCTACGACACGATTACAAACGACGGAAGCGACGCGTTGTACTGGGAGATGCGCTTTGATAAAAGCCACGACGCCACCTATTTCTATCATTTCTTGTCAGGTGCCAGTCAATGGGAACCACCTGAACATCTAGGTGCGCACTGCGACTCCACTTGGATCTCTGAAGTGGTTTTTGTTGTTGAATCACCTTGTGGATCTGGAAATCAGTCGACCGGATGACCCAGCAAGTGGTGCTTTGGGATGATCATATGCAATGGTTCTACCTCTATCATCTCGAGGTTGGCACTCTCTGTGTCATGATGCGGGTGCCTGACACTCATTGATGACAAGCTGGTGATGAACAGTCCGGCTCTAGCGAATGGATGAGTGAGCGCCAAGTACAAGAGTTCTTTTGGAACTCTAGCTCAATGGACGGCGTCCTGAACAAGTGTCCACAGCAGCAGAAGAGTCAGCGCATGGACAATCGCAAAGACGAAGACCAGTCGTTGGGTGTTGATCACCCAAACAACGCGGAAGAAGACGAAAGCGAGAGCATTGTGAGCGTCGCGACAACCGACGAAATGGAGGAAGCAGTGGCTGACGTGCACAAGATGCCTTAGGCTGGTTCTTTGTCGCCGTTGGCCAGACAATAACGACAAAAGGTGCCAAAGCGTCTCAGTCAATCACTGGATGACGCTGGTTGGGCGGGCCCATTTCATTGGGGATAGTGGAGAGAAGGACAAGTCCAAGGCAGTGTAGGTGCCTTTCTCTCCAAATGGTTTTTTAGTTTGGTCTGTCCATTAAACAAATGCGATGGGAGCTACTAGTATCAAAGATCATTTTCTTTCTGACCAAAATGGAGCACTGGTTGAATGGCGTGGACCACGTGGACTCCCGTTTCAGAATGGGTCGTGAGTTTATTTGTGGCTCTCATCAAAGCTATTAGAAACGTCGGCACCTAGCACCAGCCCCAAGCGAACGAACGGGCCAACAAGCAAGCGGAGAACAAGCACCAGCGCTCAGAACGTGGAGCTCCACGAGCCAACAAGACTTCGAGGGCCCCCGTTTGTACCAGACTCAGAGCCCCCTGCTCTCGTGTCTCGTCGTCCACCTGGCCTGCACGCACGCACTTGTCTGTCTGTCTGTCTGTGAAAAGGTTCCTTTCTGCCCCGCCGTATTGTGCTTTTTGGTCGCGAGCCCGCAAGCACGAGGCTCAGTGAAAAGAACCCCCAACAACAAAGAGAGCAAGCTCCAATAATGGCCAGTCGCTTTGGTCCCGTGACCCAAAACAACAACAATTTTCTCTCGGAGCGATCCAGCACGCGGCTGCACCATCCACCAGGCGGTGGATCCACCGTGGGCTCGTTGATTTTCGGTGGCGACAACAACAACAACACGACTTGCTATCTGGACGAGCGACGAAGTCGCAAAGGGCTACGCAAAGATGATTTGCTACATCCCGAAAACGGCAGCTCCAATCCCATTGTCCACGAGCTCAAGCAGGCCTGCAGCACGGTGAATTCGAGTGCCAATGGTTCGTCCAGCAGTGGCAATGGCCACGGCAAAGAGAGAGATCGCATCACGTTGGATCCAGGCAAGACGCCCATGGAGACGCTGGTGGTAGCACGTCGCAACGGCTCGAGTTCTTCTGCATCGTCTTCGTCCAACAACAACAACAATGCGTCTGACTATTTTGCTGGAGGCTTCGGTGCCTCCAGCGACGGAGGTGACCAGCGAAGATGCTCCAAACGCATGTTTGGGCCTCCAGGAGGCTCTTCTTCCTTTCGTCTCGGCTGACGACGCCCCACGCATTGTCTTGACGACGCTTCACGGTCAAAAACGCATCTCCATCATCAGTAAATAGCGGTTAGAATAACGAGGTTATTTAACAAGGTAGGTCTATTACTGTAAGGTTTTATCAATGCAGCTGCCATTTCCATGATAAAACCGTTATGTATTGACTTCAAGTCAAACGACAATGGGTATTCTGGTATTTATTTTTGTTTGGCCAATCAGCGTCCAGGATGATCTATCTTTGGGTAGGGGGGTGCGTCCATCCATGGTTACCACCATCAACAGCATGGGGCATCGGCCTGATCCCGCGCCAAGGCAGCCTTCTCGAGGGTTTTCGGCGGCAGGTTTGAGCGCAAAAGTGCTCACGTCGCAATGGGTTGCACTCCGTCCAAGAACTCAAACGTGGTGACACCGGATTCGCCGCTCGATGCAGCTATTCCATGTCCCAATGGCCCGCTTTCGGTCGTGGCTGGTGGTCCACCAGCCATCAAGAAGAACGCCGTGCAACCACTTGCGCCGCCAACTGTGTCTTTGCCGTCGCCACTGGATGCAACTTCTTCTTCTCCGCAAGAGACGGGTCCGTCTCTCGACGCCAAAGCACTCGCGGAAGAAGCCGACAACCTCAGTCTGGCGTTCATCAAGGCCACCAAAGGCGGTAATCTGGAGCTCATGCAACAACTCTTTCGCGACAACCCGCGCGTGCGGGATGGGTGGATCAACATGCGCGCCATGTGGGAGAGTACGCCACTGCTGTATGCGTGTCAGTATGTGCACCCTGAAGCCGCGCTGTGGCTGCTCTCGATGGGAGCGGCACGCAATGTAGCCAATGAAAAAGGAGTCACCCCACTGCTGCTAGCCAGCATGGAAGGCATGACATCGGTCGTTGAAGAATTGTTCAAGCCGCCGCCGTCCAATCCACCGATCGCCAGCTCTGTGGCCGCCTCCGTTGTGGTCGCAAGCCTTCGAAGTGGGGGAAGAAGTCGCTCTGAGGGCGGCGACCCGACATTCATCGACCCTGCCACCATTGACGACCACATTGGTGTCGTGTACAACGCCATGACCGACCTCAACATGCGGCTGAACCCCTTGATTGCCTGCTGCATGAACGGCCACGCTGCGATCGCTGACATCCTGTTGAGCCACCAAGCTGACCCCAACCATGGGGTGCCTTCGTCGCTGGAACCTGGCAAGGGCGAGCTCCAGATGCCGTTGCTGGTGGCCGCCAAGTATTCGCCCAATCCAAAAGTTCTGTCGGTGCTCCTGGACCACGGCGCCAACATCGAGACCACGGATGGCAGCGGCAACCACGCGCTTTCGATCGCGTGCCTGAACGTACGAGAAGATAACGCGCTGCAATTGCTCAACGCGTGCGATTTGCTCAAGTCGTTGACCTGGAAAAAGCCCAACCATAACGGCAGAAACGCGTTGCATTTTGCGGCTTCTGCGGGACTCGTCAAAGTGGCGGAATTTCTGCTCAAGAACCTGTACTGGGATAGCGACGAACCGTTGTTGAACGGCAAAACGACCCACCCGGTCAACGAGACGCCCTTGTTGCTAGCGGTGCGCAAAAAGCACGTACAAATGGTCGAGTTGTTGATCAATGCGGGCGCCGAAGCCGAAGTCGTGGACGAAACGGGGGTCACCGCGTTGCAGCTGCTCAAGCGCGACAAGAAAAACCCCCAGTTGCTCAAGCTGTATGAGACTCGAAAGGCCGCCAGGACCACGAGCCAACTGCTTCTTGCCACTGCAGCACAAACCCTTGAAGCAACCGCTTTGACTGTTGCCGACACAGACACCGTTGCCACCGCAAGTGGATCCGCTAGTCAAAAGCCAATTCCTCCCAAATCAGTGGCTGGGCCCTCGGATTCGATGACAACGGCCGCTCCAACAGCGTCCACGGCGATCTCTACTGCCTCAGTCCTCGACGCACCGTCCAAAACCGCGCTGGTCGTGCCGGACGACTCGTTGTCCAACTTGCTGTCGCTTGTGACCCCACCGAGTGACCGCCCAGATCGCTTTGCGACGCACCAGCACATCAGTTGCATCGCTTCCAGCGCAGGTGGATCCCTTGGAGATAACATCAACGTCAACGTCGCCATGGACATCAGCACCCCAAGCGAGTCGTCGTCGAGCTCCAAGGCGTCTCCCACCATTCCTCGACAAACGATTTCAGCCAACCGACCGACGGCCACAGCAACGATGGCGGCGCTCCTGGCGCAGTCCGACCACCAGCCTGGTCCAAACGACCGCACCAAGTCGATGATACCTTCCTCAGCCTATTCCTCCCATAGACCAACCACCGCGATAACCCATGGCAGTCCGTCCCATGGCCCCGCTACCAAAGGTTCTAGTCCCAGCCACACTTCCACGAGCACAACCACCGGCCCCGCCATTGGGGTCCTCGGCATCAGTGGCGCAGCGACCGCAACGACTTCTGTGTCGTTATCATCATCATCATCATCAACAACAACAACAACAACAACAACAGCAACAGCAACAGCAACAGCAACAGCAGCAGCAGGAATCACCTCGTCCAACGCCGGTCGCTATGCCACCAGCAGTCGACTAGAAGCGTCTTCCAAACCGCCATCAGTGCACCACCTCAGTCCTCCGAAAACGAGTCACGTTCGATTAGCTCCTCTGCCTTCGCTCTAAATACCAACACTCTTTCCAACTGTTCTCCTCGTCTTTCTTCTTTCCTCCACTTTCCTTTGGACTTCTTTCCAAGAGGCTTTCAAAAGGGCCGAATGTTGCGCGTGCCTCGTAGTGAGTTCTTGAGCGCTTTGGGGTCGGCCCAACTCGAGTGCAAGTAATCATCGGCGTCTTCTTCGGCCAATTGCTTAAGTTCTTCCTGCTTTTTGAAGTAAAACGCCATCATGGCGTTGCGCTCTTGTTCGCTGACGGCCGGTTCGCGACTGGGCATGCCGCCACCTTTGGGTTGCAGCTTGCCGATGATTTTGGTCTTTTCGTTCTTGCCGACCAGAGCGCCGACCGTTTGGTCTCGGAAAAACTGTTTACCGGCCCACCAGAGCTCGGCCGTGGCTTCGTCCAGCACTTCGAGCACCGCCGAGCGGTCAGCCAGCGCGTCTTCGAGGCTTTCGCTTTCCAGCAGCAGCCGAACGGGGTCGTAGGACGGCAGTCCCATGGGGAACGCCATCATGACGGCGCCTTTCATGTTCTGGAACTTTTCGTTCAGCATCTCGCGGGTGGTCACTTGACGCAACGCGATGGCCTGCTTGTTCTCGACACATTGCTTGGCATCTTGAGCCACGCGTTGCAGGGTCTCTTGCAATTGCGGACAGACGCCTTCGCCCGTGCGCAACCCCAGCGGATCAGCCTCGTAGAACTCGCCACGCTGCTTGGTCTGTGCGTCTTCCTGATACTGATCCAGCCCTTGCTCATTAGGGCTCTTGGCCACGCCGTATTTACCCAGCGTCGGCAACGCGTCGGCCAGCGCCAACAAGCGAAGCCGCTGGTTGCTGAGAAAGCAGAGTTCGCGGATCAACGTGTCGTTGCTGGTGTCCACCGTTGTCTCGTGGAGAAACTCGTTTTTGTCGCCGCGTTTCACGTGGATCAACACCATGTTGCTCTTGCAGGCTTTCCAGGTGACGCTTCAGACGGAGAATGGGATACGAATCGAACCTTACACTTCCTTCTAAGTATATCAGATAGCTAACCTTCTAACTCCTAACCAAGCCACTCGAACCATCAGCCCCACAGTTTGGAGCGATTGACTTCAAGCGCGACTCGGTGGATGTTGCCATAGTACTCCACCGGGGATTCAGCACCGCCAACACCAGTGGTGCAAGTCAGTGGCAAGATGCAAGTGTAGAAATTCCCAAATGCGGCAGATGTGGTGGTCGAGCGGCTGGGTTGCTCCTGATTGTGATCAGCAACGAGATCGGGATAAACACGACTTGACTTGGGCTTTGAATAGGAAAAAAACTTGGCAAACCGTGGCTTGGAGGGCTCGGGTGGAGCTTGCTGGCCCATAGAGCCAGAGGACACAGGACGGTCACTGCATGTTGTCTCGCTGTCCTCTTCAGCTGGTTGGTCGTGCACCGAAACGGTCGCTGTGGATTCCATCATCACTTTGGGGTACTCATGGTGGACCGCTTTCTTGTCCACGTCAACATCATCTTCATCGTCTTCTTCATCGAGATCATCGTGTTGCTTGTCGTCTTCTTCCTCATCGTCGTCGTCCGATTTCAGTGGTTCGTCGTCGATCTTTGGTTGTGGATCCCCTTTCTTGTCTTGGTCTTGCTGATTCTCGAGTAGAACCAACCTGTGGACATCCATTTTGGACGGCGCTTTCTTGTCGTCCGCTTTTTTCGATCGACTAGTGGCTGGATGGACGCTCCACAGTCTTTTCTTCCATTCTTCACGGCTTTTCTAATCAGCAAGAGGCGTTTTTCTTTTCAGCAACGTGGCTCAAACTCTCTCCAGTGCGGTTAAGAACCCACCATGAGAAACTGCTTCTTGCGCGCATTGGTGATATTCACCAAGTCCAACGCCGAGGAGATGAGGGCCGACTTGATCTCTCGATCCAGCGGCGAGTCTCCTGCAAAGCTTGGCGCGTGGTTCACTTCAAAAAGCCACGGGGTGCCGTGCGCGTCCAACATGATGTCAAAGCCCAGAATCTCAAAGCAAGCCGGTCCAAACTCTCGCTTGGTCGCGATGTCCTGGCCAAAAAAGCTTCGATAACTCGCCTGGAGCTTGCCCTCGATAGCCATCAGCGTCTTGATGACGATGTCACCAATGCGCGCCCATATCTCGCTCGCGTCAAACCCCTGGGCTTCCAAGATCTGCATCACAGCGCAAATGCTGCGTTTGCTTCCTTTGGTCTCATCGTTGGTGCGCTGAAAGTTTTTGCTGCGTTTATTGATGGCATAGCTGTTCATGGACGAGAATGTCAAACAAATCTCCGACTCCCCTACCGATTCAGCACTCAGAATAGTGAACCCACTTGGTTAGATGCATGCGCATGTGGTCGAGATTGCTCTTGGAAGGCTTTTTGAACTCGGTCGTGCAAAACCGCGCGAGGCCATTGTGGAAAATATGGATTTCAAGTGGATCCACACTGTACACTAGCACATACACGCGAAGATCGAATTTGAAGCCGTCCACTAGCAATGGGTTGGTGATGTATCTGTGATCGCATAAACCAGTGCACATGCAATCCATGAATCCACATTCAGCAACTACTGGGGTTCAGCAAATCTGCGCCGTTTACATGAAAGACACGTTGTCCACGACCAACTGCCACAACCCACGTTGAGCAATCCACTTTCATCCCCTGACTCACCGTTGAACAACGCATGGCTCCTTGGATGGTACTTTGCTGAATGCTTGAACGAGAAAGATCCCTTTGCCCTGGCATTGGGTTCTCGGCTAATCCAGAAGATCGATCAGTGTATCGATTAGTGGCGTTGCCAGTACCGTGTGTCGTCTCCAATATGGCAGAAGCCTCAAACTCACTTTGACAATGTATGTGGCGTGTTTCGGCCCGGTTTCCATGGACTTTTGCAACTCAACACTTTCGGCAGGAAGCAGAAACGTCCGTGGAAAGAAATCGTACTCATTTGGTAGCACTTTGGCCATAGCGTTGCTACCAAATGATCAACGCCATCAAATCATAGTGATGGTTAAGTGGCGACCATCGTGTCATCTTGGTGGCAGCAGACGTACAGATTGTTAGCAAGAAAGTCTTTGCGACAGATCTCTTCCATGGACGGGAAGTGGTTGATCTTCTGAAATGCGTTCAGTCGATGCAGTTCCTTGAGGAAATCGCCTCGATCGGACCACCACAAATCCCATTTCGTGACTTGGGCGTGGTCTTTTATCAAGCGAAAGTCTGTCCACAACACAACGAGGCAGTTGGTGTCGATCACTGAGGCAGAAGTGATCGTCATTGTCAGCCAACCTCTTTGTCGAAGACACTTGCGGATCACAGCGTATCGGCAGGCTGAAATGTCCACAATCACCCGGCATTTCTTGGTTTTCTTGGGCTTACTGGTTGTGGCAGCGACAGTTGTGGTGGTGCATATGGCTGCGGGCAGTTGTGGATCTGCTCGGACAGCTAGTGCTGGAAGACTCGCGCCATGAGAAGAGGTCGATCCTGATGACGAGCCAGCAGAAGCTGCACCAGTCTTGAGATGCGCTCTGGCTTTTTGTTGTTGAAGTGGCGGCAACCCTTCCAGTCGTTTCAGAGCTGACGCAGTGAGTTGATCAATCGCCATTGTGCAATCAGCTGCTTTGAGCTAGCAGACTCACGCCTGAGTCAGACTTGCCCACTATCTGTCCAACATCATGGCCATCACAATTCAGCAAAAGCAAAAGTCAGAAGGCAGGAAGAGCCAAATATAGCAGCATGGCAGAGAGCTCAGGCATGGCCAAAAAAGTGCGATACTTCTCGATTTATGCGTGTCATCCTTGCGCAGGGGCCATGCTAATCTTCTCTGTATCGTTCCAATTTTTACGGATGACCACCGAAGTGGTTCCTAACCGGAGTTACAACTGAAATTGCTTAAGTGCTTGCATTTGGAAGTCACTTCAAACCCCACTCGGACCTCTTTTTTTCCCCACTCCATCAGTAAAATATATGATCTCGCGGGGCTATATCGGTAAAATCAAACACAAAACTGTGGTTCATGATGTGGGCCACATCGCTTTCTCGTTCTGTGGTCAGCGCATCTTTTGCTTTGACGAGAGGAGCAACAGCAACAGCAAACAGCAAAGCGGTAGCTCGTGCTTCCACCCTTTCAACATGTCTTTCTTTGGCTTTGGCGGCGGCAAAAAAGAAGCGGAACAGGACACTTCGTTCTCTTCGTCTTCTTCCTATGAAGAGCCGCACTACGACTACAGTCCTGCCTCCAACTTTGACGATTCGCCGTCTCGTGCCAGCGCTGGCCCTGCCGTTGGCGCCGCCGAGATGCAGCAAATGCTGATGGAAGAACAGCAAAAGGCGCTGATCCAGCAGGCCATTTCCAAGATCACGGCCATCGCCTGGGACAAGTGCAGTGCCAGCAAACCAGACACTTCGCTCTCGTCCAAGGAAGTCACGTGCATCCAGAACGTCACGCGCTCGTATCTCGACACCTCGGCCTTTGTGGTGCACCGATTAAACAAGTCGGGCAGCAGCATGTAAACAAACGCTTGGGAGCCCCAGTGCGACGATTTGTGAAGGCGACTTGTAGGTGGTTTAGAGACGCGGACTTCCAGCTCTATTGACCAAGACATCAGCACACAACCCCTTTGACGATGTCAGCAGCAGCAGGGAAAGACGGAAAGCCATCGCTAAAGAGTTGGGTTGGGATGAACGGTCTATTTTTTCGAGGTCCGTGCGCTTGGGTTGCTTTGTTCAGTCTATTCTACGTCTATCTATCCATCTATTCGATCTCTTCACACATGTTGTTGCTCCGCTGGAAGACTCTCGGCAGTGTACAAAAGGAGCGGTACATTGGCGAACGGCCCTACATCCACGCGCGCGACAGGTTCCAGCCCTGGCATGCCCCACGTATTGCAAATGACGCGGCGCTTGTGGTCTTTTTGGGCTAGAAACTGCTTCAGTTTGGGCTCCAGTTGGCCCAAGGCTTCCGGAAGCAGATATGTAACGATCACCGAGGCCTGAGAGAGATCGGACGTCATCAAATCTTCATGACAAACGCTCACAAGCGCTTGCAGTTGATGGTTTTCAATGCTTTTGCGGAACTTTTCAATCAAAAACGGTTCAATCTCGACACCGCGCGCTTTGCAATGGAAGCGCCGCGCCGCTTCAACGCAAATGCGGCCGTCTCCGCATCCCAAATCCATCACAAGCTATCAAACAAGAAACGAAGATCAGAGCGAAGCATGCACCAAATATCCATTCAAGAAACAAACCACGACATTTCACGCACATCATCGGCAGACAAGTTGGCGAGCTTCAGAATCTGCTGGACAACGTCTCGGTCCGACTGACACGGCGGCGCCAAAGAGTCCCCTTCGAGCCACATGTAGCCGACAGGCATCTCATCCTCTTCTTCTTCGTCTACTTGTTCATCTGCAGCTTGTTGGTCGGCTTCAAGGGCCAACGGAACCGACTGCTTCAGTTGCTCCTCGTCCTCCATGCGAGTCATTTTGGCTGTGTATGATCCACCAACAACTCAGGAGTTTAGTGAATATGTACGGTACTGCACTCGTCATCATTTCAACCAATTTCAGTTAAATGTGAAGTACGTTTTCTAACGTTGGACGTGAGGAAGCGATCAGATTGGCAGCGATGAGTTCACACACGACACGAGAAGGCGGTCGCAATGGCGGTGGACGCGGTCGAAATGGTTCACGAAGAGGACAATCAGGCCATTCTACACGACCATCAGGTCCACGTTCGTCTGGTTTCAAAACTAACGAGGAAACGGTGCGAAATCCGCACTCTCAACGGCCGTCAACTCGAAGAAAACCAGCGGACCAAGTAGAAAGCAATCGCCTCAACAGCGCTGTCGATGGCCCCAGTGGAGCCACTGGCCATACAAAACCAAGCCAAAAGTTGTCGAATGGACGTCAGTTGCCAGCTGGAAGAGGCTCCACAGGTCGATTTGGTTCAAGAACCAGCTCCGGTGGTCGTTTGGGTACATCAGCAAGATCTGGGACGTCGTCAACTACACCGCCGCCGAGACCACCACCCGAAGAAACAACTCGAGCCAATGGCAAAGACAAAGGTAATGGTAACGCCAATGCTCCTGTGCAATTGAGCGAAAGTTTTTGTCTGCAAGTGCACCAGCAACTCCAGGAATTGGTCGAAGACCCGACGCGCTCCGAGCTCAGTTTCCCCAAAGACCTGGACAACACTCAGCGCCGGTTCATTCACAGTCTGGCGGAAAAACTCGGACTGTTCTCCAAATCGAATGGCAAAAAGCCCAATCGATTCATCCACGTGGCCAAAGTCAAGAAGACAGCCGGCATGCAACGCATTGAGCTGCGACTGCAGCCGATTGCGTGGCCCAAGAGCTTTGACGGCTTTGTGTCTCAACTGGACCAGTTCTATCAGCAGTTTCCTATGCCGAAACGAGGTTCAGGAGCCCCTTTCGACGCCTTCAAGAGTCTGAATGAGCGCACACTGTTCTCGTGCAACCATTCGAACGCGACTGGAGCGAACAACCCCGTGTTTGCTCCCATCCGTGCGAGACATTCATCAAAAAATGCCACTTCCAATGTCTCCATGGACCCTGTGAAACGTGCACTGAGCGAAGAGTACCAACGATCACTTCCAGTATTCAGTTATCGTGACCGAATCATCGAATTGGTGCATCAAAACCCAGTGGTCGTCATCTCTGGGGACACTGGATGCGGCAAATCGACGCAGATTCCTCAGTTTTTGCTTGATGATGCGCTGGCGCGTCATGGCCAATCAGATTTGCGCATCATTTGCACCCAACCGAGACGTCTGAGCGCTATTTCGCTGGCCGAACGGGTCGCCAAAGAACGCAACGGCTTTGTCGAAGAATTTGCCATTGAAAACCAGCAAGAAATCGGCTACGCTGTGCGCTTCGATGCGTGTTTCCACCCACAAAACAGCAAACTGATCTTTGTGACCACTGGCACACTTGTGAAATGGCTCTTGAACGATCCTTTTGCGCTGGGAATGAGCCATTTGATCCTGGATGAAGTGCACGAACGCGATTGTCTGAGCGATTTCCTGTTGATTCTGCTGAAGACATCCATTCTTCCTTTCCATTTGAATACCAGAGCCCACGCTCATGCGCTCAAGGTCGTTTTGATGAGTGCAACGATCCAAGTGGATAAATTCGCAGCTTATTTCGACAGTGCGCCGTGTCTGGAGATGCACGGACGCATGTTTCCGGTCAAAAGTTTGTTTTTGGAAGAGATTCTGCTGCTTCTCAAGTCCCAGCGAAACCAATTGCTTCTACAAGGCAAGCTGAGCGCTTCTGCTCAGCCGAGAATCGAGCAACAACAGCGCGGTGAACCTGCTGTTAGTGGTTTGCACTGTGAGCTGTGTGGTCGCAAGCGGTTTGCCAGTGAAGAGGAGTTTGGGATCCATGTCGCGACGTGCTTTGGCGAGGCATGTGATGAGCAAGAGCAACTGCTAGAAGAAGAATACGACGACCAACGTGCCGAAAAAGCAGATCCATCAACCCAACGCCAGATGTGTGAGTCCTATGGCGATCGTATCGATGAGCTGTTGACGTCCGTACGTGCAGAAGCGGCTTCCGGTGATCCCGACGAGAACGTGGAAGCCAAACTGGTGAATGCGTACATGATGCAGCAGGATGCGTTGCGCCGCGATTCTTCGGTGGA
Organism: Paralagenidium karlingii; assembly: GCA_027475765.1. Classification (NCBI taxonomy): domain Eukaryota; phylum Oomycota; class Peronosporomycetes; genus Paralagenidium; species Paralagenidium karlingii. Next base: position 145,869 of record JAMFLO010000014.1, read on the forward strand.
CTACGATCTATTGGTCCGGCTGTTGACGATGGTGGACGACCTGTTTTACGATTTCAATCGTGAGAACCAGAGCATTCTGGTGTTTCTTCCTGGCTGGGAAGAGATCAGTCAGTTGGATCGAAAGATCTCGTTGTCTTTTGGCGACTATCAAGCGAAGCGATTCCACGTCACCATGCTGCATTCCCGGTTGTCTCCTCAAGAACAGCGCCAGGCGTTTCGCAAACCACCTAAGGGAACGCGCAAATTGATCCTTTCCACCAACATCGCCGAGACTAGTGTCACCATTGACGACGTCGTGTTTGTCGTCGACTGTGGCAAATCCAAGCAAGTACATTTCATCGCCGACGCGTCCCATGGCGAGGACGCTGCTTCGGTCGGCTCCTCGTGTGTCGGATTACAAACGAAGTGGATCTCGAAAGCCAATTGTGCACAACGAAGTGGACGTGCTGGACGGGTAATGCCTGGTATTTGCTTGCGGTTGTTCTCCAAGACCCGGTATGAGGCCATGGCGCCGTTTATGACCCCAGACTTGCTGGTGACGCCACTGGAACAGCTCTTGCTGGACATCAAGCTGTTGGGCGCCAAGAGCTTTGCTGGGAGACAGAAGACCCTGGCCAAAGTACAACGACCAGCTCCATCTAGTGACAAGCAAGTCGATCAACTGATGGATCCCAAGACGTTTCTGTTGGCCGCGCTGGATCCTCCGCCTGCGCACGCGATTGATCAGTCCATTGAACGCCTCAAACAACTCGAAGCACTGGATGCCCATGGCAATTTGACTTCTCTTGGGTTGCAACTGGCTCAAATCGGTCTGCCTCCGCAGATTGGTCGTATGGTCTTGATGGCTCATCTGTTTGGTGTTCTGGACCTTGTACTGTGGAGTTGTTGTGCTCTGGGCTTTCGCGACCCATTTGAGTGCACACTGGGCATGACCAAAGCCGAAATGCTGCAGATTTACAACTGCAAGACACGCTTTTTGCAGGGATTTGACATTCAAAGCGATCATTTTGTAATGGCCAAAGTCATGGAAACCTTTTGGCAACTCAAGAACGGAACCTACGGCGTGGAGCAGTCCAATTCAACATCGCGCGACCGCTCGAGGCGTAGCTATTGGAATGCGCGCGACTTTTGCAACAAAAACGGGCTGCGAATGGGGGTCTTGGACAACATTTTGTCCATTTGGAAGCAAACGCGCAACGATCTGGTCCAACTGGGGTATCCATCGGACTCGAAGTTCCCAGGGCCCCTCGAGCGCTGTCAGCATGACAATCGACTGGTGACAGGAGCATTCTTGTTTGCGTTGGGTTATGGATTGTACCCGAATCTGCTGTATGTGCGCGACTCGATGGTGCAGCAACGTGAATCCATCTGGCAATCGCGCAATTTTCTCTCCAAGCAAAAGTTCAAAGTGCGTGTGGATGGCATGTCCATGGTCTTTGCAGAGGCCAACGCTTCAGCAAGCGAGGCATCATCGGCGGACCGTCGAATCAACAAAGCAAAGCGGCCAAAAGGTCGAGGTCCAAGTCAAAATCGAGGCAAAGACGAGTTGAACAAGACAGAAGACCAGGAAGAAGAAGAAGATGAGGCTTTGCAGTGGGTAGTGTTTCATGAAATGACCCAATCGGAACGTACGCGCATGGCGCAAAACACCACCAAATTGCCATCGTTGGTGTTGCTGTTGTTTGTTGGCAACAAGGTTCAACTCGAAAAACTTCCACCAACTGCTCGTGACGAAGAGGACGAAGGTGAAAACGAAAGGGCAGCAACGGAAGAGCGTGTGGTGTTGGTGATTGACGAGTGGATCGTATTTGAAATGCCCAACGAACAAGTAGCCAACCAGATTTGTGGTTTACGCACGCGACTTTTGCAGATGTTTCGGCGTTTTGTGGAAACCCGTGGAAGAAGTAGCGTTGGTCATCAGGAACTCCAGCAACGCTTCCAAGCCCAGGACGAGTCTCTGCGTCAGTTGGTACTCCAGTGGTTTGCGCTGGTCTGACCAAGTGACTCCAGTGCGATGGATCCCGGAGAATGGTGAAATGCAGAAAGCATACTTAAGAAGAGGATTCTCGTTGGCTACGGAGTGAAATGCCGTGCTGAGCAGCCTTTGCATAATCGGAGAGAAAGCGTAAAATGCTCGGGAGTTGTTCGGATTGGGTGTCGCTGTCCACTGGGATCCATCCGGAGCCACCAGGATGGATCTGTCGAGGGCATAGATCCGAGAGGTGGACGGTTGGTGTTGGTGGCGAGGTGGGACGTACAGGGTGTGCGTTGATCTCCAAATCAAGCCACAAGACGGGGCAAAACGACCTTCTTTTCGCCACTTCCACAAGGATTCGACCGATCCGTGTTGGTGTCCAACACGTTCAAGAGGTACACAGAGCTCCACAGATGCCGCGGCGTTGGCAGCAGGTCGAATGGCAGTGTTCACTTTCAACGCAGCACTTGCGATTGCTGAATCCTTGGAGTTCTGTCAATGTGAAGCGACAGCGACAGCGACTGCTCACGGCGGCGACACAAGACACCGACGGTCAGACCAATACTCCACTTGCAGCGGAGCTCCCGGTTGCCCAACTTGACAGAAACGAGCCTGCGACGGAACTCCACCGTATGTCGCCACCAACGACTTGAACAACGACTTGAACAACTTGGCTCGATTGCTTGCCAACAACAGCAGTACCATCCGCAGTCACTCAAAGTCAGATGGGGAGAAGGCTATACTCAACACCCATCGGTGGGATGTATCTGTTCTGTCCGGCGCGGGAGCGAGTGAGCGACGGGTGAAGGTATTTTCCCTGGGATAAAAGCATCTAATAGTCACAAAAGCTTTTGCATGCATCCATCGTGCTTGTCTTGGCGATGCTCGCTGTGGGGTGCACTTGATCGGTTGATCATTTGGGTGGAAACCATACAAGCACTGCTACCAGCTGCTGATACCCACGCGGCGAGCTAAGTGACAAGATATTCCACAATCGTCCAGTCATCCATGTAGCGACTCGAGATCAACTACACCGTCCACCTTCTAGCTCCCCATGAGCGCTCTTGATCATGAAAGAGCTTCCTCTTGCACCTGGGGGTCATTCTTGTAAATTTTATCCTGCAAAGATTTCATTTACGATAATGGCCGTGCAGGAATCAGACCTGTCAGAACGCATATATCACGTGGTACATTGTACCGCTTCCACGTGGTGCGTGTGGGGTCCCAGTTGGCAGATCAACCGAATCAACCGAATCAACCGAATCAGCAACAACATATCCCCATCATGCGCTGGAGTGTGCTGTGGAGCGTATTGTGTCTCGCGCTGTTGGCGCTGAGTCTGAGTCGAAGCATCGCGCAGGAGGCGGTTCAGGAAGAGACCGTGGATGCCGCCACTGGCATCCTGGACGACGACGATAACGACGACACCCTGGAGACCATGGAGGAAGAAGTGCCGGAGGACAGACCCGAGACACCACCGCAACAGGGCATCCCAGCGGACCATCCTTTGAATGGCGTCGATCCAGAGAAGATCGCCAACATGATGAGCAAGCTCAGCCCCAAATGCCTGGAGGAAGTGCAAGCCAATCCGCAGGACCCTTCGGCCGTGTCGCCACGTTGCCAGAAAGAGATTCAGCGTCGCATCATGCGTTTGTTGGAGCGCGAGCAAAAAGCCAAAGCGCGCGAAGAGCGCAAAAAACAGCAAAAGTCCAACGGCGAAGAAGACGAAACGAAAAAGAAAAGCAAGAAAAAAGACCGCAAGCACAAGCCGAAAACCAGCAAAAAAGAGAAGAAACGCGAACGCCGTCGTCGTCGTCAAACGGAAGCCGAAGAGCTGCAACGTCAGGAACAACAGGCCACGCGTGAGACCCTCAAGATCATCATTGGCTTTGTGGGCACGCTGGTGGCCATTGTGGTTGGCGCCATGTGTGTGATCAACCGCAAACTCAAGAAGGCCGGCATGTACTACCCCGCAGATCCAACGGCCAAGGCCACCTGTGGTGACTGTCCGTGTGATTAGATTGGCTTTGTGGGGGTTCTGAAGAACATGAAAGAGCCCACACGAGTAGCGAGCAAAGAGAATGGTCGAGAGCGAGCGAAAGACACCTAGAACAGCGTCGTTAACACGGCAAACACCACATTCTGCTTGGCTCCATACTTGTTGCTTCCACCTGTCAATAGATGCTGAGGAGCAAAATGCCAATGATCCCAATGGGTGAGTTAGCAACAACAACACTCTTGAGGTGAAAAGTGAATTGAATCATCATCATCATCATCATAACAGGGAAAGCGAAGGAAAACCCAATGGAGCCTGCAATGGCGAGAGAGCGCTATTGAACGCTTAGTGTTTGCCAACTTTGACGCACTTGAGCCAAGCATCCAGCGCCGAGCGGTCTCCTTGACGGTAGAACCGCTCCAATCGTTTGACAGTCGGCGCATTCGGTTTGATGCCGTTAGCGCGGCCAAATTCCACCAGTTTGTCGCATTCAACTCTCCATTTGCGCGAGAGACAGAAGTCCAACGCAAACTGCAGCAACAGCGCGGGCGAGTTGAACACTCTGTTGTTTTGTTGCGCAAACACCAGAAACTCGTCGACGATTTCGCTGGGGTTCCGCTTCGCCACATGATTGAAGCGATTCAGATAGTACTCCACCACATGGTGAAGCGTCTTACCATCCACAAACGTATCCAAATTGTTCAACAACGGCACAGCCTGGCGCAGCTGGATTACGCGTTTAGGCTTTTGGATCAGCCGCCACAGCATGTAATGGGTCAACGCCACACGATCCGCTTTCTCCAACGGCTTCAGAGCGTTCACAAATGGTTCCATTTGGATGTCCCACACATACCCATCGATCAACTTACTGTTTTGTAGAATTATCTTGGCACCTTCGGCCGCTGGAAACTCCAGAGGCGCAAAGATGAGCGCGACCGATCCCCAGAACTCTTCGAACTTCTGCGCAATCTGTTCATTGGTTGCTTCGTGCGGGTGGTGGTTTGGATTCAAATAAAAGTCGACGACCGAGTACCCCGCACCTTTGCCGGCCTTGGTCCCATTGTGGCTCATGACCCGCATGTACTCTTCAAACTCTTCAATCGAGGGCTCAGCATCGATGACCATCTTGAGCAAATACGTCAACAGTGCGTCCTGGTCGCTAGCGCTGGACACCTGGTCGGCCATTTCCATGAATTCCTTGAGCAGCACCAGCGCCACTTTGGTGTTCTGATGCGACGCGAGCAGATTTGATAGCGCATACAGGAGCTGATGGCTCTGGTTGTAAACAGGTCTTTGCTTGAGAAACTCTACCAGCTCGGGAATGGGTGCGTTGGCGTCAAACAGCCGTGTCATGATGGCACCCCAAGCTCGATTGGGTACATAAAAACCCGCGTGTTCGGTCATCCATTTGGCGATCTCGCGCGCATTTTGCAGCCCGACCGCAGGTTTCGGATGGAAAAACAGGTTGTTGATGAGTGCATTCTTGTACGTGTTGTAGTTGAATGGCAGGTTCTGTCCTTCGGTGACCATTTTCTTCAAGATCTCAAAACCCAGCTGTACGTTCTCTCCCTTTTTCCACACGTCGGGCAAGAAATGGCCTCGTCCAGCGAAATACAGCGCCAAAACAGGCATTTCCTGGAGGTTTTGTACGCAGAACTGGTACGCGGCGTCGTTGATTTTGGTGATTTGTGGGTCCACTTGTTGTATTTCTTGTTGATCATCACTGGAGGGCTGCTGCGTCTGCGTCTGCGTCTGCGTCTGCGTCTGCGTCTGCGTCTGCGTCTGCGTCTGCGTCTGCGTCTGCGTCTGAGTGGGACCGGAAGCTTCAAAGGTGTTGTGGACTGACGTCAGGAACTGGCCCGTTCGAATAGGCGGCATGAGCCTTTCCAACACGTCCTTGACCGACAGCTCGCTGGCTTTGGAATCCTTTGAAGCGCACGGCAATTGCTGCAGTTTGCGGATCATCTCGAGATACAGCGCATGCACCTTGGGTGCGTCGTGGAGATTGGCGAACGCCTGGAACAGCCACTGCAACACAACGAACTCGTTGACGAAAAAGCCATTGGAGTGGGGGATTCCACGCTCAGATTCCTGGGCTGAAGTCATTTTGGTCACCACTGGAAGCGCCTCGTGGCTCTCCAGGCGTTGGTCAAAGCTGGCAAACGCAAAGTCGCCCATTGGAAGTGTCTGAAACACCGCCACATCTCGGCCCGAAGGGGCCGACGACGACGACGACGAAGAAGAAGAAGACAACACGTCGTCCTCGTCACCAACACCCGAGTGTTTGGCTTTGGGTTTCCACAAATCGACTTGGGATCTCTTGACGTTGAAGCAAAAGAGACGATTGGAGCGAAGGAGTTCGCTGGCCAAGTCCACTTGAAGAGACGACGTGGCATTGGCGATCGAGTGCTGAATGTCGCGAAGACATTTCGGGGGAGGAGAATATGCAGAAGCGGAAGAAGAAGAAGAAGAGGATGAGAAGAAGACACTGCTGAGACCTCTGGAGTCAGCCAGGCGGACGGACGACGAGGCCCATCGCGGGGCAACTGCCAGACGCCGCCACATTGTTTTCTGTCCTTCTGCTGTCCTTTTACAAACAATTTCGAATCTAATCGAGATGGATCGGTTTTGAGAATGGTAACTGACTTGTGGATCGGTATGTCAACTTAGGCATAAGGAAAGGATCAATCACAGCCATGGATGAACATTAAAGGCCAATTGAATGCGTTCGACAAGACAAGAACGCTTTTCTTCTCCCTTTTCTCTTTTTCTTCTTCTTCCTTTCCCACTCATCACATTTGCAGCCTTAAACAGCAACCGCCGCTGCCTTCTTTTCGTCGTGATAGATCAGAGGACGAATGTTGCTCTGAATGCCCAAGGCTTCCAGAGTCACATGAGCAGCCTTCTGACCGGAAATCATCATGGCACCAAAGGTTGGTCCCATACGTGGCGCGCCTGCGTACTCCGCCACTTCCATGCCGGCTACCACCATGCCTGGCACAAGTTCGCGCGTGCCTTCAACAATCAGGTCTTCAGCGGCGTTCATGTGGAGGCACTTCATGCCCGGAACGGCTTCAATCAACCCAACCTTTTGAAGTCGTTTGACACCAGACGCACCCATTGGACCATCATGGCCACACGCACTGATGAGCACCTTGCTCTCCATCACGTTGGGATCCATACAGCTCTGAGTGTCGTGGTTCAGAGAAACCAAAGTCCAGTTGGTGACGACACCAGCAACACGGCCCTCCTTGACAATCAAATCTTCAATGGCGGTCGCGTTGAACAACTTGATGTTGGGGCGTTGCAAAACCTTCGAAAGCACCGTCGAAGTGAACAGTGCAGCGTGCTTGATGACCACGTAGTTTCCCTTATCGTCATATGGCACTCCAACTTCATCGAGGAAAAGATGCGCAGGTTTGCGCACCACCATCGACGAGAACAGTTGACCACCGAGCCATGCGCCTCCACCAGGTGACACCGATTGCTCAATGATGGCAACCTTAACGTTTGGGTACTTCGATAACTCGTAAGCAGCGCTCAAACCGGCCGAACCCGCACCAGCGATGACCACATCGGTATCCGCAAAGTCGTACATATCCTTCATGTATCGGGTCGTCATTTCACGAGACACTTGGGCTTCTTGAATAGGACTGAAGGACGACAATGATCACGACAAAAGCTCATCAGCTGGCTCACTTCATTATCTGGCTTGCAGAAAAGCAACTTACAGAAAGTTCAAACCGTCAAAAGGAGTGGCGCCATTGCTGAAGGCGCGTTGACCCGTGCGTTGGAATTGTCGACGTGCTTGGATGGCGAGCGTTCGCAACATTCTTCAAATAGAACGTGGACCACAGCACATAGGCACAACAAAGAGCCGAAACACCACAACTTTCATCAACAAAAGAGGCGTAGCAAATCCCACACAACACAAGATTTCCCAGCAGTCCCTCCGCCGGTATGACCCGGATCAGGTGATTAAGGGTATGATCTCAGCCACTCATAAGAACTCATGGCACCCCTCGCTGAAATGTTGGTTAGTTCCATGTTTCATTCCATTCCATTCCGTTCATTCCACGTCACACACACAGGTGGTGGCAACAGTGTGCAAATCCAACAGCACTGTGCCGCCACCAGCTGGAGGGGGGTGAACAGCTGAGAGCCGACTGCTCTTCTTCTTACAAGACGGCACTCGCCGTCCATGCCAAGAAGCAGCAGCAATCGACCGCTTCCTCGCCCCTTGTACGATACACTTACTCTTTGTGGCTTCAAAGGCGCTTGCTGATGACAAGGAGAATTCCCAAATGACCCACACACAGTGTTTGGCTACGCGAAAGGTCAAGAAATGCAACCAGCGAATCCACGCTCAACCTTCCCAATTTAACTTCCAACGAGGGACCATACTCTGTTCAAGTATATCCACGACCGTTAATGGATGCTGACCCAGACCGTTTGTCCCTTGTGCACTTTGTGTGGTGGAAAACAACAGTTCATGGAAGAATCGCATAACTTCCGGCTAGCAACGGTATTGTTAAGAGCAGGTTATTTAACCAGATCACAGTTAGAATCCATGTCAAACAGTTGCCTCAGTCAACATGTTGATCGATGTCGTTTGCATGTGAACTACTTCACACAGTCTTATGGCGCTGAAGGGAGCCATACCACTGTCAAGCGATGCAGGAGGTCGGGTTTTGGGCTCTTCCAAATGAGCGCAACAGCGCCAACGACCTGAACGCCGACATCTCCACCGAGCGCCAAGGACGAATTGACAACCAGCCATCTGACCAGTATCTAGATCCTCTGCGAATGGTGGATGACAGCTGGTTTGAACGGTTGGCGTTAATCGAGCCTCAAACGCTGAAGCGACTGCAATGGTTCCTGACTATTGGTGCCTACGTCGAGTCGTACGAGCTGGCTTACAGCTTTTGTCGCTTCGATTGTTCGTTGGCTCGTCACGAGCCCAAAGTCATGGGTGCGGTGACGCTCACGGACGGAACCTTTGTGTGGCCTGAAGGGTTCTGGCACTACGTCCACGAACATCACGTGAAGCCCCCGCAAGCATTTCTGGATCACTTTGCGTCCACATTTGAACAGTTTTGGCGGCAACGGCAACAAGAGTCGGCGCAAGAACAAGACCGTAAGACAGAAGCAGAGTCCACGGCGAGAACGGAGCTGGAAAGCCCAGTTCCTCGCTTGCTGCTGTGGGATCCAGTCACCTGCCGAGGCACTTCCTTGCCTGTGGAAGTGCAGCAGTGGATCCGGACCCACACCACACTGGGTGGAAGAGACACGACCACTTCTACGACGAAAGAACGCAACGAGATGGCGGCGGGCCGTGAGGACGAAAGCGGTAGGTTATGTGGATTGTGGCCTCATGATTCATATTGCAGGATTTCATGATAAGTGGAGCTTCATTTAGCGTGAAAAACACAAAAATTAACGCATAATGCCTTAAATGGTGTTTCATACCACACAAAAGTAGGTCAGTAGAAACAAATATCGGGCAAGCACAGCCACTCCAAGAGTGTGCAAAAGGACAACACGCAATCGCATCGATTTCATTTGGTATCATTTACGTATCACTCCTCACTCCGTTGGCTCCCTCTCTCTCTCTACTCTCTTAGGACGTCGACACAATGCAAATGACGCTCATGATGGAGCAACAAATCTGATTGACTCCTCATTCAACCAGCAATTTGCACCAGATTCTGATTCCGCTTCCACCAAGTGCACCCGCTTACATGGCCGGAAAGTCGTGCACAAACTCATGGCTGATGTGGGCCAGACAGTCAACGACCTCATACAGTCCTTGCCAAAATCCGGTCTCATGGTACGGAATGTCAAACTCTTTGCACAACGACTTGACCAGCACGTTGACTCGACCGAGATTGTGGCGTGGCATGCGCGGGAACAAATGGTGGTCGATCTGGTAGTTGAGTCCACCAGTGAACCAATCCACCAGCCAGGAGCTCGAGATGTTGCGCGTGGAGGTGACTTGTAGCTTCCAAAAGTCCGGTTTGGTGTCGCGTTCGTAGACGGACATGCCATTGTGACCGACACTGAACACCGCTGCCAGCATGAGTCCACAAGTTGCTTGACTCACAAGGAACCACGAAATACTCTGAAGCAGCGACATTCCCACGAAATAGGGAATGAAGACCACCCAGGCGTAATGGCAGAGCAGACCAACCTTCTCAGCCACTGGCCACTGCACCGCATCGTACGGTCCGAACGAGAACTTACGGAAGACGTACAGATACGACTGGAACACCCAGCTGAGCCGCGCAAACATCAGCAACGGGAAGTAGAGTACGGCCTGGTGCTTGATAAAGAACTGACCCGTGGCGCTGTCCAGCGCTTTGGCGGCCATTTTCTTCGACCACGCGAGCAGCGGCATGGTGTCGATGTCGGGGTCTCCCGTAAACCCTTCTTCGCTGGTCGCATGGAGATTGGGCACCGCGTGGTGGGTGTTGTGCTTGTTCTTCCACCACTGCACGCTAAATCCTTGCCAGATGTTGCCGACAATCACGCTGATCAAGTCGTCGACAAAAGAAGATCCGGACACTTGGTGGTGGCAAAAGTCGTGCGCGAGCCACCCTGCTTGTTGGTAGAACAGCCCCATGACACACGCCGAGACGGTGTACATGGTATTGGTGGACCCGTAGTACGCCAGCGCGATGGACGCCAGCCAGATGCCAAACGTGCTGACGATCTTGAAGAAGTAGTAGAGAAAGCTAAAGACACGCAGCAACGAGTGTGAGTACGCTGACTGATATCTCGTCGTCATCCAATGACAACGGGTTCTCACCTGGCTTCGTATAGCCCCATGCCCTTGACTTTGATGCGCAGCTTGCGATAGGCAGCAATGAAGGCCGCGATGCGTTTCTGCTCCGCCACTTGCTCATCCGTGAGCGGCTCCGGTTCGTCCTCCACTTCGTGTGCCACGGCGATTTCCTCGGCTGCATCGCCGATGTAGAATTGCTGCAAAAGCTGCAGTGCACTCGACGGATGAAACACAGCAAAGGCATCGGTAGCGTCTTCGCCGGCTTGTGTGAACATGACGTTGCCGCCCGGATGGTTTTTCCAGTTGCTGATGTCATATACTTTGTGGTGGATGACGATCCAGGCGTTCTGCGGGGTCTTGTGCTGGCGGATCTCTTGCCACGAGATCACACGCTTGGGCTTGGAGGTGGTCTGGGGCTTCGTCACGTCGTCAACCATGATGCTTGCTTGCTTGTCGATGGATCAGCTTGCTTTCAAATTCCAACCTGGCAGCTGGATGGCAAAGCCTCGAGTGCCACTTGGTCTACCGCCCCCGCGCCAACAATCGCGGCCTTCCAAAGCTCCATGGGCACTTCAAGCGATCCCGAAGTCAGCCTGTCGTGTCCCTAAATAACGGTTGCTCACCATGTGATGTCATGAGTCGCAAGGTCATGACAAATGACATCACAAGGTGTATTTCATGACGTGTCGCGTGAAACCCATAGAGTTCACTAGTAAAAACGGAAGAGATCAGGTCAGCTCGTGATCGAGGGATAAGACGGAGTCGATGGCACGTGGTCGGACTTGCATCAGCTTTTCATCCACTTTCATCGACGCGTTCCGAGCGGCTTCAATGGCCAGTGCCAAAGATTGCTTTTTGGCGTGGGACCCAGACGAGGCGATGAGCCGTGCCCCCTGACCAAGTGCTGGACCTGAAAGGACATGGATACCCATAGCGGATGATGTGCGCCACACCATGGGCTCAGATGCGATAGTGTATATGCACGTCATGCCAAGCAGCCAGTGCGATGACAAGTGAAAGACTGGAATGCTATGGATGTACAATACCTCACTTGCATTGCTTTGGCATATGATGCCCTTTTTCGTTCATTCATTTGCGCGGAAGATACAGCTGACACAGATCTCGAAAGTAACATCGGATCAAGCGATTCTCCAGCTCTTTGAGCACATGCGGCGGATTGGAGCTGTTCAACTCGGGCGACTGGATCAAATGGGTCAGTAGCGTGACATAACTACCACAAACAGCACGTGGTTCTCAGGTTATTTTGCGCGACACCGAGCACGAGAGCAGCAATCAGCAACAACCATCACCCACCTTTGATTGAAATGCTTGGGGGTCGAGTGTAAATGCACCAAAAGCTCTAGAAACGGCAGCTGCTCACAACCGAAAGCATCACTTTTCCAGCCCAACCATCCTCTCTCGCTCTCTCTAAGCTGCCACGTACCGTCCAAAAGTACTGGAAAAAATGATCGTCGTGGGTTTCAGGTGCTAGTTGAAGGATGCGCAGCCCATATTTCATTTCTTCTGGCGCAAAGTACTGGTACAACACAGCTGCAGCCACATGGGCACCGACCTTCACCAAACAATGGCTCTGATGACAAGCATATCGTCAGCAAAAGCAGCATGTTGCTGGAACTCAATGGCTCTCACCAAACGAACGAGCGAGCTCTGATCAATGATATCAACTGCCGAAGTTCCTTCCGCAAAGAAATTGGTCGCCAAGGAAGCGGCCACCAAGTATCCACGCAGAGACTCATAGGGATCTAGCCATTTGTCACACCATGCAGTTGTTTAGTCTCCACAAGTCATCGACAGCCAACTGGCAAGTTACTATACCAATCTTCAACGGCAGTTTCTGATGAATGATCGGATTCAGTGCGAGATCCGCTTGCGCACAATGCCATCGCGGTTCTCGAGGACTTCGAATGCTCAGGCACTTGAGGATCATCAAGTGCAGCGCCACCAATTCAGCCAAAAAGTCTTTTGTCAAAAGCGTCGCGGTGGTCATGGGTTTCACGGGGCTGCTGGAGTTACCGGGTGCTTCCCCACTGTCCACTTCCATGGCATTGCTGTTGGGCGGGAAATTGTTCTCGGGGGCAAACACTTGCGCGAAGGCCAGATCGCCGTACGGATTCAACTCAAAAGTGACGCGATACTCGCAGAGGTTTCGCACGGAGGCACGATACAAGAGGCCAGCCGTCATGGCAATCATGGTTTCCAACATCCACAGCGGAAGACTCATCAGCAGGTTTCGCCACAAATCGTCGTCGTTGAGCGTCTGTTGGGCTTGCGCACGCTGGACATCAAAGAATGCGCGGATCTTGCTCATCAGGCCATGTAAAAGCGCATTGCTCTTGCCGATGACCCACTCCATGGGCTGCTTGTTGTTATTCTTCTCAGAAAAAGGGCCGCTGGTCGAACCAGCCTTGGAGTCTCCTTTGGGCTTGGACGCCAGGTACTGCACTAAAACCCCGCATGCAGTTGCGACTTGAACTCGACGTGTGAATAGACTATTGCTGACAACGCTGTCCTCGTTCTTCTCGTCGTTGTTGTCACCGCTGTCACCGCTGCTATTGCTCGAGGTCAGTTTTTGCTCCCATTTCTCCAAAACATCCCACCATCCGTTCACCATACAGAAGCCCACCAGTTGGCCCTCTGCAATGTCGCGATCTGTCTGTTGTTCTTGCGGACGCTTTCGAACGTCCCACTGCAGCAAAAACTCATGCAACTGGGTTTTCTCGTCAAACGAGTGGAATTTGTACAAACGGTTCAGATCCGACGCCACCAGATGACTCCTCTTTTGAAAATCCATATCTCTCTTGACGAATTTCACGCGGTCCAGTGTTTTCTGCTGCTCTTCGACATCAAAAAGCATCGGACAGCTGGCTCGGAGCTTTTGGTTGACCAATTGCACGCTTTTCAGGCGATCTCTCATCAATGATTGCTGGTCTTCAAGTAGTCTTTGGCCATCAACGTCACGACCAGGGTCAACATCTTCTGAATCATCACTGTCTATCGCGCCAGTCGACGCGTTCTTTTCAAGCGAATGGATCAACCGCACGAGAAACTCTGCCAGCATCTGGAAACAACTTGGCGGGTCATTGGCTTGGCGATGGTGGTGGTGGTGGTGACGATGATGGTGATGCGGCCTTTTGGAAGTCAACGCCACAAGTTCTTCCTGAAAGAGTTGAAGGCACGTGCACACACAACGCTCCAACGCAATCGAGCGGTTTATATCACTTCCTAACAGGTCGTAAAATGCGTTGATCAGCTCGATCTGCTTGGCAAAGCCACGCAATTGGTCTCTTTCTTTGCCAGCATTGGGTTTGTGCAGCTGGTAATTCACGAACTGCTGGATTTGAGTTCTCTTGGCCGCGCTCAGAAGCTTCACCTGCGTTCCTGTCAAACTACCACCAGTTGTAGCAGCAGTAGTTGTAAAGAAGGCATCCAACAAGTCTCGTTCCAGCGCCGTCACCACGTACTCCCAGTCCTTCATCTCCAGCGCTTCTTGGATAGCATCTTCAGGCAGTTTCTCGTTCTCACACAATGCTTTACGCTCCAGAATTGCTTCGCAAGCGGCCACAAATCCTTCTAGTTGCTGCCGCTGTTCTTGTTCTTGTTGACTCGCTGAAAGCTTTCCTTTGCCAAGCCCAAGCATCGGCCGACGCGAGGAGCTTGACTCGTCAGATGCATCTGACGGTTGCTGCTGGCCGTCTTTATTCTCATTTTCCAGTGCGATCTCCAGCGCACGGTTCAGGAATTCATAGGCGCGGTCGTACTCTTTGAAGCTGAAAAAGAACTTGCCCAGATCCATGCAAGTCGCTTTCTCAATGGCGAGGCGGTCCTGCATGATGGTCACCGGGGCGTCCGGGGCAGTCTCCACCGAAGAGCACGGCGACGGTGTCGGCGAGCCCGAGGAGCGGGACGAAGAAGTCGGTGAAGTAGAAGGCACAGATGCGCTGGTCAGAATCTGCCGCAAGAGCTCCTGAAGATCGATGGCAATCTGATGTGGCGATTTGTCAGCCAACGACTCCGAGTGCTTGAGCGCCAACTGGAAATCCAGACTGCTCTCTTCGGCTTCGTTTTTGCTGGTGCACGTGAGGAAATTGCTTTGTTCCTGGCTCACAAACGCGCGAAGCAGCCATCGGTGGTGAAACACTTGTGCTTCCACGGCACTCCATTTCGTCGTCGTCGACGCTGAGCCAGATGCAGTGGTGGTCGAGGCCTGCGAGAGTGTGTAATCCACGATGCCATCGACCAAAAGCCGTTGAAACGCGAGTGGCAGACTAGATTCGATGAGTTCCATGGAGAATTCCATCTCGAGCGCCACTTGGGCCGCGATCACTAGCAGGGCATTGTAACGATTGTTCTGGGTGTTGCCTTCGTCCGCGACGAGTTGCGCCTGGTCGAGAAATTCACGTACGAGTTCAATGGCCGAAGTGGCCTGGTAGGTTCCCTGGGCTTTTTGTTGGCGAAGAGTCTCGAGCTATTTGAGGCAGAGAGTCAATCTTTCAGTCCGACCGAGTGCAAGAGGAGGCGAGTGACCGTACATGTTGCTGAAGCGCTTGGGGATGCAGCAGAAACTCAAACCAGGTGTACGAAGGCGCAGTGGGCGGAATGTCCAACACGGGCTGCTGGAAAATAGAGCGATACACGCCATCGTCCTCTCCGTTCAACGCGTTTGCAAGCGCTAAAGAAGAAGACGAAGGCCGCGGCGAATCCATTTGAGTGATGCGGCAATTGTGCTTTGTCCAATACTGAGGTCACCAGTCTCAAAACAAGGTGCAAACACGTTACAAAAGTAGAGTGTAAGGGGAGCTATATCGCAGACTGAACACCTTAGAAGGTGTTGAAGATGGTCTCGTCCAAGACTCTCTCGACATGTAGTTGTGATTTGTGGATTGGGTGGTAATGGAGTTGATGAAGAGTGAGGTAATGTGGGTAGAGTGAATAGAAGAGTTCATCGGAGATGAATTGAGAGTGAATAGAAAAAGCAATTGTGAAAGATTGAGAGTGAGGAAAACAGATAGAAGAAGGAAGAAGAAGAAGAAGAAAGAAGGTTGGGGGCGGCGCACGCGCTCACCCCCGCTGGCAAAAATTGCACTGTGGAGTTACCCATAAAGGGCATTCCTGAACCCTTACAGCACCGGAGTGCAAGGGGCCTGCTCCGGTTCATGTCAACCGCCTCATTGATCACGGTCGAACACCAGTCAGGTAAGTATGATTTGCTCCAGGGACTGCTACTTCGCACGATATACCCCTTTAAGTCCCTCAAGCACTAAAGTTGCTGCTCGTTTAAGGTGCAAGAGGGATTCTATGCTAGGGTTGACCCCCTTATTTTCGGACAATGCGTCCTTGAATCATGTGGGACACATCATTTTCGGTACAAATGGGTGGAAAGCGAATGGCACTGAGTCTTATTGATGCGCGCACTTTAGCTCTCTACTGCCTGCTCTTTCTGTCTCTGTTCTCTCTCTTGTGCTGTTCTAAACCTCCAACAACAAACGTCTGGGGTCCGCCACGGACTCGGCAATGGTCTTCAAGAACGTCACTGCTTCTCGGCCGTCAATGATTCGATGATCGTAGGTGAGCGCCAAGAACATCATGGGACGAGGCACCACCTCCCCGTTCTTCAATACAAACGGACGGTTCTTGACGGCGTGCATGCCCAACACCGCCGACTGTGGGGACACCAGCATGTTCGTACTCAGCAGCGAGCCATTGACATGGCCATTGGCCACGGAAAAGGTGCCTCCAGCCAGATCTTCCACGGCCAATCCACCGGTTTGCGCTTGCTGACGCAGGTTCGCGAGACTCTTCTCAATGTCAGCAATGTTCATGGACTCCACGTTGCGAAGCACTGGACGAACAAGGCTACATAAATTGATGGAACGCACAAGGTCAGCTCTGGCATTCATTCATGTGGATCAATTACTACCAGGGACGTACCCGCTTTGCGACGCGACAGTCACATTGATGTCAGCAAAGTCGTTGTAAACGATCTCTTTGGCATCCATGTCTAAGACTATTACGCCCTCACAGAGCATCAACATCAGCAACGAGAGATCCATCCAACGCAGGAACAACCAACTACTCACAGGCATTGACGGCCGGCACTTTCTGCAGAGCCAACGCACTGGCCTTGAGGAATGACGAAAGGAAGCCCAATTGGACGCCGTGGGTCCTCTCGAAGGGTTCGGCCAGTTCTTCACGCATCTTGAGCAGCTCACTGACATCACACTATCACACACACACCCGATTCAGAGGACAGTTCAACAGCAGTATCATACACATTGGATACCTCTTGGAAGGTAGAGAGCATGGCAGCCGCGTTTTGTGTATCTTTCATGCGTTGGGAGGTGCGAACTTTGAGCAAACTCATCTGCACGCGGGTCTCGTTGCGTGCAAATCGGCCAGTGGAACCCGCTGGAGGTGCAGAGGGAGTTGCAGCAGTCGCTGGCTTGGGAGGCTGAGCAGCTGGCTGGCTGGGTGCTTGCTTTTTGGTCTTCACGGCGTCGGCCGAGACCGCCATTGCCGAATGGGCGGGCGGCGCCGGGGTTTTGGTCGGATTCGGGTCGTCGCAGGGCTCCAACTCAAACAGTGGCGACCCCACGCGCACTTCCTCGTCCAGTTTGCCCAAGTACCGCAGGATGCGGCCACCCACGGGCGCCTTAACATCGACGCTCACTTTGTCGGTCTCCAGCACCAGCACCGTCTCATCGGCGCCAACGTACTCGCCGACTGTTCGGTTGATGGTGATGATGGTTCCTTCCGAAATGGAGTCGCCCATAGATGGCACATTGACGGTCAGCACTTCTTCTCCGCCATCGTCGGAGATGTCCTCGGCGGCAACTTGAGTGGGAGAAGCCGCAGGAGCAGCCGGCTCGGCAGCAGCAGGTTCAGCAGCACGAGAAGCAGCATCCGACGCGACAGAAGCGCTAGCGCCGTCCTGCTTGGTGAGCTGGAACAGGGGCGCGCCAATCAGCACGTTGTCGTCCACTTTGGCCAAATGGTCGCCCATGATGCCGGCAAACGGCGCGCGTACGTCGACGCTGACTTTGTCGGTCTCCAACACGACCACCACTTCGTCTTCTTCCACAAACTCTCCAGGTTCTGTTCAGCAATGCCACATAACCGGGAGCGTCCAGACACCACTATCAGCCGAAAAGGCAAATTCACTATCAAGGTTCTGTCAATGGTTCACTCACGCTTGACCCATTCCACGACGGTTCCTTCGGAAATCGAATCACCCATGGAAGGCACAGTGACGACTTCAGGCGCAGCTGTATCACCAATCCAGAATGACGCAGTCAGTGGGCCACTACCGAATCTTGCACTATCAGCTTTGCAACTGCTTTTGGGACAAACCCACACACCTGAGCTGAAGGTGCGCACGTTGGCGAATGACCGCAGGGGGCTAAATGCATGGGCGCGTGTAGCAACAGTAGATGAGATCTCAAATGGTGATAGTGGTTTGCAGGGATCTCTGCCAATTATTACAGTACCATGGGTGCGAGCGCAGAGCCATATGCGAGAGTGCGCGGGAGGAACCGACAGCATTGAGTTGTGCTGAAAGCGGATGCGCAAGACGCATGCATTGCTGAACCATGAAACAACGCTCCAACAAGTCAGCCAACCATTCCATCTCCATTACTCACACAAGCGCGTCCCACAAAAAGAATAGTGACGTTCCCCCCATTTCCAACGAGCCAGCCATTCTTCGCGAAAAGGACTCGTCATATGACGCAGGAAAGTTGGCCGTTCACGCCACCTAGAGGCACCCACCTGTCTGGTCGTCGCACGAGCAGTTTGCGCGGCTTGAATTGCCGCCTTTCGCATCAAAAGCGTCCGCAAATTGCGCATTTTGGCTTGGAAAAGTGGCCTGTGATACGTAAGAGTGGAGGGATGTCCGATGTGGATGTCACGAACTTGCAGAAACAGCAAGGTCAAGGACCAGAGCAAGGCGCCTCTGGGTTTCTCTACAGCACCGTATTGACCAGGAAGTGTGTTTGAGTCAACACAACCACCCCAAACAACAAACGAATCCACTCAAGGAGACCAGATGTGGCACGTGCCACAATCTGATAGTGGCCCAGTTAGACTGCCACGATGATCACAATCAATTTTGAGAGGGTTTTTGTTTGACATCGATCATGCCCACCAAAGTTGGTGTGGTGCACATCACGCTAGAGAGAGATTTAGATTGAGGGTTTGAGCAAGTCAACAAAGCGCAAGAAAAAGAAAGCAATCGGCCCATCAAAAGCAACCAGTTTGAAGCCGTGGATTCACTATTTGGCCACGTGACTACTGATCTAGTGACATTTTGACGTCGTAGTGAATCCACAAAAATCCAACCCAACTATCCTCCATCCACAACCAGAAGAAAAACAATCCACAAATCCCACCATGAGTTGGTTCACGAAAGTGGCCAATAAGGCCAAAGATGCGCTTTCCCAGGCGGTGATTCTGGCGTCCACGCCTATTTATGACTCGGATGTCGAGGAATTCCACTCGGTCTGGCAGCGTGTTCTCACCAAACTGAGTCGCTACCCCATCGAAGTGGCCAACGGCAACACGCCACTGTCATTCGTGCACGACACGGTTTTGCGGGAGTGGCTACATCGGTTAGTGACATTGCTGGAAGCCGAAGACAATGCCATCAGTGACTACGCCGAGATCCACTTGCTCTCGGAGCGCAAGCAGCAAGAGCTTGGGCTCCAATCGCCCCATCAGTCGTCCAGTCGTCATCGCGCCAGCCATCAGCAAGAGCAGCCCACTCGGGACTGTCTGGAGTATTTGCTGGAAAAGCAGATTGTGACATGGCTCTGTGACGCTGGTCAAAAGGATTCCCCACCAGGCATGATGGCGGTGTCGCTCGAGTTTGCCGCGCGGCTGTTGGCCCACGTGCAGTATCCGCTTCTGCCGACCACGGAAATCCGTGTGGCCATCTTGAAGCTGATCACATGCGCTGCGCGCAAAGAGATCGAGGATCTACAAGTGCGCGAGCAGTTGCTGCATGTGCTGCACACGCTCTGGTGCAAATTGCGCGGCGACCACGTGCAGATTGAAGTGTTTTTCCACCGCGCGGAGCGACTGACCAGCAGCGGCGGCGTCGCGGGTGCTGCAGCAGCTTCGGCCCACCCGCCTCTCGAAGGATTCGACGGATGGGACGCCAGCAACCAAGAGATCTCGGAGCTCGTGTTGTTCACGGCGCTGCTTCCGCACATGTTTGCCAACGGCCCGGCGGGCCACAATTGCCGCGAAGCGCTGTGCATCGCTGCCAGTTCCCGAGACACGGCGTTGATCCGCTTTGTGCTCACGTTGACGCCATTTTGCCATTACGTCGTGAACGGCATCATCATGGCGTTCGAGGCGCTGCCGAAGCACCTTTCGCGCCATCGCGAAGACCACGCGTCCATGCCGTTGCCGCTGCCGATGCAATTGGCCGAGTTGGCCACGTGCATTCGCTTTTGCTGCACGCTGGCCATGGTCGGCACGTTTGAGTTGCTGGAACCCAAAGACAGAGAATGGTCCAAGACATCTCGATCCAGCAGCGGCAATTCCATCACGTTGCAGCTGCTGCATCACTTTGTGACGCGGTTTCTATGTGGCAACCTGCTCGAAGGATTGCTGCATACGTCCGAGTCCATTGTGCTGACCAATCTGCATTACGCGCGGCTGATTCTGGAAGAATTGCTGACGTGTGGCCAGGATTTGCAGGCCAATCCGTTGCTGATGGTGTATTTGGAGTTTTTGCTGGTGAATTACACGCCGTTTTCCAAGGCGTCGGCGCGGTTTGGCGGCATTCTGAGTGACTTGATTGCTCTGGAAAAGCAAAGTACCAGTCTCGGGAAACAGCCCCAGGCGAGCCCGAGCAAAAACATTGAGACCCAGCTGAGTCGTCTGGCCGGGCAGTTGGTGCACCACATGAACTCGATGTCGAGTTCGTTGAGTGTCGAAGCCATGGACCTCTTTGAGACCATTCTGAGCGTCAAAGACGGCTGGCTGGACCAAGTGCTGACGACCTGCAACGTTGGCAACGCAGCGCCGTCGTCTTCGACGTCTTCGTCTCCTGGCAAGGCAACTTGTTCAGAGGATCCACACACGACCACCCAGAACACGACCGAAGCCAAGTCTGGGCAGGAGAATGCACCCAAACACACCCATTTTGAGACCGTGAGCTGGCTGGCGGCGAGGTTTCCGGGCTCTCAGGTCGCGACGTATGGTGATTTATGGAAGAAGAGTGACTTTGGTACCATGCCCATGCCTCGAGACACGCGCTTTGAAGAGACCACGCCCGTATCACCGACCGGGGTGGAAATGGACCCCATGGACCCGGTGGTCTCGGTTCTGGGGTACATTGCCGACGTGGAGTATGCCATGTGCCGCATTCCGACTTTCCAGGACGAAGAAGACGAAGGCGAAGACGACGATGACGACGAAGAGGACCAGTTCCAGGAAGAATCGGTGGAGCAGCCCATTTCGCCTACTTCTTCGGCTTCTTCGGGCGTGGAACCGCGTCGACCTCGAAGACTCTCCAGAACATTTTACAGTGAAGACCCAGTGCGATTGTATTTCACGCCGTTGAAGCGGTTGGATCTGACAGTGCACATCCCGGCATTCACGCCCGTCTCCTTGAAGCGGATCCAACTGGAAGCGAAAGCCCAAGCCAAGTCTGGTGCCAGTGGTTCCAAGTGTGCAAGTCCTCGCGCCGAGTCACCGCGAAACCGACAGAGCAGCACCATCAGTGGCCCCGACAGCGATGGCGCGACCTCGTGTCTTCCGTTCTTTCATCGCATTGTCCTGAATCGAGTGGAACGCATTCTGGAAAACTCGCTGGTTGAAAACCTGGCGATCTCAGGCATTGTGTCGGCACTGGCCAAGCGCTCCGCATGGCACGACTTTGTGTACGACTCGGAGAATGTGCTTGGTCGAGCCAGTGTTCGCGCCATTTTGGAAGAAGTATACACAGATGGCCAGCGTCGCATCGCAAGGTTACCCAACGGTGCCAGCACCCTGCAAAGCATCCGGATGCAACTGATGAAACGTCGAGACTGGAATGAATTCGACCACTTGAGCAACTTGGAGACAGGGTTTCCGTTGGATCCGACCAGTTCGGGTGGCACCATGGCCGCCGTGGCTGCTGCCGGAGCCACTGGCATCAATAGTGGCGGCGATGCGCGGTTGTTTCTCGGCATGGCGTTTCTCGATGAATTCCTCAAGGAATTGTGCTCCATTCTGTTTTGTAAACAGAAAGTCATGATGCTGCCGGTCAAGCCCGAAGGCTTTTACATGCAGCCCAAACTGGCCGAGTCCCACATGACCCACGTGCTCAGCAGCACGTCGTTGTCAAGTGAATTGGCGCAGCTAGCGGTGACGTCGCCCACACGGTTTGTCGTGCAAGAGAAGAAAGAGATGGAAGGCATGTTTGCCACGGCCAAGCAGTCCCTTGACAACATTTTGCACAAGGCGTAGCTGTTAACTGAACCAACCAACCAGCCGCCGCCCCCTCAGTCACAGGGAGTGTGAGTCGGTGCTTTCGCCAGCCACCAGGACAAAAAGGAAAAAGGTATCTTTTATAAACGAGGACAACGAACGCGATAGAATATTCCCCCGTTTGCTGCCTCCATTTGGCTTCTGCCTGCTGTTGTTGTTGCTCGCGGTGGATTGGATTGCGAGAGGAAGCAAGAGCTTTGGTGATGGCGCTTCCAGTCTTGCAAAAGGTCGACGGCCTCCATCCAGTTTCGATGGCGAGGCCGTCCGTTTTGCGTCGGCTGTCGTGCACCAAACAACCAAGCACCGCGTTGGTCGTTTGGATGGAGTGGATGGACAAGCACTTGCTCTTCCACGAAGCACCCAAGAGTGTCAGCGTCAAGCATTGCGCTTTCCAAAGGGGAAGCTCTCCATTCCGATTGCGTGGCCTCAATTGCTGCGTCTTCTCAGCACGAGCACTCGAGCGGTTGAGCGGTTTCTCTATGGGGTTGGTTTCAAGAATGATCCATTCTCTCCGGTCAGCGGGGCGACTGAGAAGCCAACCAAGTCCCCCGGCCATCCAAGTGCATCTACAAGGCGCACATACCTTCTTGGTGGTCTGAACTACTCAGTCGTTTCACTCACTCCATAGCACTCAGAACCACCAGCGCGACGATCAACTCATTTTTTCCAACCAATGGCGCAGCACCCTGACGATACAAGTACGAAGCTCAACTCGTCGTTAGAACCTGAAGCAATTGATCCGCGTGACCCTAAAGAAGACCCGCCACCGCTGCCGCCACCCACTGCGTCGCTGCATGGACCACTGGTCACCAGCGTTCTCCATGCCAAAGCGCCAACGAGAAAACACCTCCGATCGTTCCAAAAGCCCCAGCCATGGAGTAAAGTGAAGATCAGCTGGTTCAATATGCTCTTCAACCTCGGCACGTACGCATTGCTCATGTCGGATATTATGCGCTCTGGCACCAAGGCCCAACTCAAGATGCGGTTCCTCGCCAATGGCTTTTATGCCTACTTTGGCTCGTTTGCCTATGAAGTCATCACGTTCACGCGCGATCCCAACGACTTGCGCAACCTCACGGCCACCAAGAAGAATGCACCGGTCAAGACGGCGCGTATCTGGTCCTACACGTACGACACCACCTCAACGGGGCTTCGCACGCTCACGCGTATGCTCAACTCGAGTGACAACTCGACCGGCTTCATCCTGAATTGCATGAACTACCAGTCGACCATGTGCAATCATACCGGGTTGTTTAGCGTGCCGGAGACCTTTGCCATGCTGGACCAAGTGGCCGACTACGTCGAACGCATTCCAGACGCGACTATTCCAGCCATTCATCCACCCAGTCCACTTCACGACTACCAGTACTTGCGCCTCAGTGGGCTCATGAAGGCACGACAAATCTACATCGTGTACGATCGTGTGATGCAGAACTTACTCAATTCCTTTCAGATCCGCTCGCTTCGTGTCTCTCGGTGGCCCCGAGTCAACGCCAACTTTGATGTCTGCGCCGATCGACGCGACCGGCCGTTTTTGTGCGATGCTGGGGTCATCTCGGATTATCGCTACACGGCCGACCTGAAGGATGCCGAGAGCTCCAAGGTATCGTTCATTTGGGTCTCGGTGAATGACCATGTGCGGGCAACGTACAATGCCTTTCACAATGCGACCAACAACGTGAGCGTCGAAGTGACCGTTGTAGAAGGCTACACGGAGCCATTGGCGTACACTGGTGGCTTGGCGACGACGATTCGAGCGCAGTTTGAGATTGTCGTTCTGACCCGCGTGCGCGACTGCTCGCGTCGCGCCGACCAGACCCTCGACGCTTGTCGAACCATCAAACTCATCGATTATCGCTATGAAGGCGGCACTTTCAAGACGGATCTGCGTGACTGGGACCATTTCGTCGTGGGCCTGCGTGTGTTTGCCCAAGGATACTTCATCGTGCGCATCATGGCGTTGTTGGTCGGGTGCTACTTTGGGTTTCCGCCGTCGGAACGGTCATGGGTACGCGCGATGGTGATCTTCCTGTCCGAAGTTCCTGGCCATGTGATCGCATTTGGATCGTTCTTGCCGATTGTGTTGTACGTGGTGGCACTCGGCGTGGATGGGCCGGCCGTCAACGCGATGATCAATTCGGGAGGCCTGGGCATGCAGGGATCGTTCATGAAGGACCCCGCGGGGGTGTACCGACTGATTTGCTTGTTGATGCGCCGACAGTGGGTAATGGCCATGCTTGCAATGATCTGGAGACGCCTGGTGACGGTGTTGGGCCACTTGGACGACCATGCTAAAGTGCCCAGCATTCGTGGTCATATTTTCGGTCTTGTCGCGGCCATGTCGATGGCAAATGGGCTGTATCACCCCAGCCTACGCGACACACGCGTGATGGAGTTTGCTCGCGCTAGCTGCGACGCCTCGGTGATCAGCACGCGACTGACTGCACTGAACGATTCGAATCGTCGCATCAGTGGCATTTACTCCGATCTGTTTGCGATTTCGCTGAGTGCGGCGGTGTACGTGGCGGTGATGATGGCGTTTGGTGGATTCGCCACCGTGCTAGTGTTGCTGTTTCGTCGGTTCCAGCACTCACCTTCGGTGTCGCCTGTGCGTCGAGGCTCTTCGGCCATGGGGAACCTGCACCTTGCGCTCAAAGAAGCGCGGAGACCGCTTCGATGGAGTTTCTTCTTTGCGCAAGCAGACCTGCTGCCAACCACTTGCGGCACCCTCTGGGCACTGGAAGGACTCACCTGCAGCTGGGACACCGACTTCTATGTGCTGTCGGTGCACCGCCGAGACAGAATCAGCTCGGCCGACTACTTGCGACGCATCACTGTCATGAACATTGTGCAGTTGACCGAACCGCTCAACTATCTACGCATCCGCTTTGGACTCAAGGACCACAAAGTGTACTTGGTGCGTGACATCGGCACCATGCGAACTTTCCGAGTAGTCAAGAGGTTGGGCTACGATCATCTGTTCTCGAGCCAATACCGTGCCAATCCCAGAAGCTACGAGATCCTCCACAAGGAGCCAGCGCACCTCCTGAGCTTTGATGAATTGGTGCATTGCCAGTGACAGTCTGGTAGTAGATGGATGAATGAATGGACTCATCCAAGCAGCAGACTTGCCCTCATCTTGACGAAGATGTCTGCCCACAATACACCAAGTAGCAAAGCAAACCACCCTTGCATGGAAGCTTCTATTACCACTCGATGCGACGCCGGGAGGGGAAACGGCCAGTCAGTGTCCTTCCAAACTTTCCATCAGAAGCCTCCTCTTGCTTCCCTTCCTTCATCCGTTTTGCCGTGTGCACTGCATTCATCGACTGAAACCAATACACCATGACACGCTGTGGCTCACTGAGCAATTCCCGAAGGCTCACTTGCGCTTTTTGCTTTCGCGCTGGATGCGCTGCAGTCGCTTCTCGACGGCACTGGCGCCACCAGCGGTCTTGGAGGTTGGACTGGAGGGTGGTGGATTGGTGGATCCTGTGGCACCTTGCTGAGCAGGAAGAATCGTTGATGACCCACCATCGCCACCACTGCCCTGGTGGACAGGAGACGATGGCTGAGCAGTCCCCGGTGGTGGCTTGGTCAGCACCATTTGCCACTGGCTCTTGTCCACAAACGTCGCCAGCAGCTCGGCAAACTGCTGTTCCACTTGCTGCAGTGTCTGCTTTTGTTTGACGACCCACTGGAAATAACGCTCAATGCGTTTGACAATGTTGGTGGGGATGGAGGTGATGGTGGATGTTGAAGCGGATGATGGCTTTGTCGTTGTGGATGGCGGTGGCGAAGATCCACTTGTACTTGTGGACGACTCCGTGGACGTGTGAACAACGGGGAAGCTGTCCAATTGCTGTTGAAGGCCCGGAACACTTCGTGTCACCTGAAACAACTGCTCCATTTGCTGCAACAACGCGGTGTTCTCCAGGGATTTGACGTATTCGTCAATTGAATGGGAAAACCGATGGTCAAACGCAGTCAATTGCGTCTGCAACTCGACCAGTTGCTGCCGAAGCATCTCTAAGAGCCCATTCAGCTGCAGTTTGACGACGGATTCCAGGCGTTGCTCCACCAATTTGGCCTCTTCGGCCGTTTTCCCCACCGACTGGGCCTCGCCGTATCGTTTGCTCAGCTTTTGCAGGGGTTCCACCAGCCGGTTGATCTCGATAAACTGCAGCACCGACTGGTCAACACATTTGTGAATGGCCAGCACCACCATTTCCATCTCTTTGGTGAATTGAGGCTTTGGAAGCGGCGTGCGCGGACGCACAATCGGAGGTGGATCCACACGGGGCGGTTTCTTGGCTGCGGTCGGGGACTTGACAGCTTTCTGTTTACGCTTGGGCGTGGAGCTTTGGGGTTCTTTGGCGGGTGCTTTGGCATCGGTCGAAACACCCGGTTTGTTAACTGAAAATCCTTCTTTCGCCGTCGTGGTGGTGTCGTTTGGCTTTGGTTGAGCAGCAGCAGACAGTTCTACAGTTTTCTCTGTTGGTGGCACGTACGAAGACGATGGCGCAGCCTCTGACGCTTGTGCCGACGGTGGCGTGGGTGGCGGTGGCGCCGGGAACTCGTGGGCGATCCACTGGATTTCGATCGAAAGCTTCGCCGTGTCGATTTCTTCGTCGTCTTCTTCCAACAGCGGGAGTTCCAGTTGCTGACGTACACCGGAAGCCAGTGGTTCAATTAACAGACTACACTGAGCCATGAAATCACTGGTTTGCTTCTCCAAGTCAAAGTCGTAGAGTGTAAACACAATGTACGGGTTGACGGCTCGTGGCTTGGTCTTGTTGACTCCATGAGGATTCTTGGGCTTGTTGCTGCGTTTCTGGCCCGAAGGAGACCTGACGGCCCCACCGTTTGTTAACTGAACACGATGCCCCGACACCACTTGCTCGTGATCGGCAAACTCGTAGCGAATGAAAAACTCTTCGTTCCATTTGGGGTCATTGGTGGCTTTGCGAACACTCGACTTGGTCTTGGCGTCTTCTTGCAGTGTTAAGTGAATCTCGACGTACGGGTTCCCCACAGGCAAGTCGGGATCGCGAAGTCTTTCTGCCTTGTGCAGCACCAAATGCACGCAATTCAACGTGTGTTTACGCTTGTTTTCGGCCCGGTCAAAGATGCGTTTGCGTGCTTGGGTCAATTCATTCACACAATATCGCACCATACACATGGCCATCCTCAGTGTGCGTCTTCGTTTGCGTTGAACAATGCGTGTTCGCACCGCGCGTTGCAGCACCAGCACGTTGTAGAGTGTAAACTCGTCCACGACCATCACGTACGTGTCGGGTCTTTGCGTTGATTGCTTGTGTGGGTCTTTGCGACTGACAAAGACCATGCAGTTGGCGCTTTCGTCATACAGTTCCATCCACTTCTCAGGATCCCGACTAAACTCGAGTTTCATCTGCTTGCGCAATTGAGTTAACTTGCGTTTCATCTCGTTGTCGTACAGCACAATGCGATGGCGACGTTCTAGGTTGGTCCATGCGCTCGGGGTGTCATCTTGAGGCTCGTACTCGAGTGGCTCCGTCAGTGATTTCTCGCCAGTGTCTTTGTTGAAGAAATACATCGCTGGGCTTTCGGGCTGATCCGAGTCCCAAGCGGCGAAAGCGCTGGTTTTGATCCAAACAGACGAAGCTGCAATGTTTTTGGCGCGTTCGGCTGCAAAATCCAGGAGTTCGGGTCGTGCCGGTGCTTGGGTTGTTGCGTGGAGCAAGGCACCGCTGGGGTTGGTGGAGTCACTGCTTCCTTCTGGCGTGAAGGACGCTCCAGATGTTGGCCCACTGGTCGGATCACCAAAAAACTTGTCGAGCGAGTCCACGATCTCCGCGTAAACCGCCGATTCGTCCACCAAATGACTGAAATGGGCTTCAAAGAGCTTTTTGGCATCTTCCAACAGCTTCTTCGCCATGGAAAAGTGATTTTTTTGGCCGAGGGGTGCGCGAGGCCCGCTGTTGTTATCGCCGGCCGCCACGGGCCACAGCCGCACGTCGTTGACGGCCAGCGCGCGATAACAAGTCGACAGACTGACCATGGTTTCCACTTTGATCAGGTTCTGCTGCTGGGTCACGACTGGCAGACTTTGGGTCAACTTGAGCGCATGGTCCAACAACACACTGGCAACCAGATGGTCGTGCAGACGCAGTAAACGGTTGGCCAAAACGCTCCACACGAGCGGATTGCGACAGAATTCGTCGCGTTCCGTTGTCATACACGTCATGGGCACTTGCACCAGTCGTTGCCAGCCGCGTTGCTTCTTGACGGGCAATCCGCCCGCGCAAGAGCACGGCCTGGACAGGTGGGCGACAGAGACATTACTGTGGTTGCTGGCTTCGTTGAGAATGGCTTGAAAGCCCAACATGATCTGCGGCGGACCTTTGGCCTCGCTCTTGGTGATGTTATTGTTGTTGTTGTTGGCGGGTTCCTTAGTCATGGCAACCGTCAACGGCTTGAGCTCGTACCATTTCGGCTCGAGCCGGCCCTTGTTCTGAAGAATGTCGATCGTGAATACTTCGACGACGCCCATGGTCGACTGGCCGTCGCCCAGCGATTGCTTGCGGCGATCTTTGTTCTTGAGCACAATGCGAAGTCGCGACTTTGGCAGTCGGGTGTCAATGTTGACAAACTCGTCCCAACACGGACACATGGTGTTCCAGTTGGGCAACGTCTGCAGTAGATAGAACCGCCCGTCGGCCTTGATGGTGATCTCGGGTCGACTCTTGAAGATGTTGTCAAAGTTCAGGTTGGTGGTTGCGCCAATGTGCACGCGGATGCCTTTGAGGTGTTGGCTCAGGAACTGCACGCTTTGGCGATACTCTTGCTCATGCTGCATCTTTGGAAGCGCTTCGTCCAACAATTGCTGGTGCCAGACGGAAAAATCTCTTTCGGAAGTGAATGCTATGCTGCTGGGTGCGCGTCTCTCACGAGTCTGTGGAGTCTGTGGGGTCGGTGGGGTCTGTGGGGTCTGCGGCGTCTGAGAACACAAAGGACTCTGCGTGAACAACTTGAGGCGCTGTTGGGTCTGTTCGAGTCGCTGCTCCAGCAGTCCTCGCAGAAAGAGAATCTCGGGTTCGCTTGGTAGTTCCTTCCAATTGATCCGCACGGGCCAAACCATGGGCTTCCACATCCATCGAGTATTCTCTCGGCGCTTGCGCAAGTCCACAAGCCGCGTCAACCACTGGATGGCTTGCCAAAGTGCACCTTTTGCTTTCGGTTGGTCTCTGGCCACTGGCATCGTAGAGCTGCCGCCATCATTCGCGACGGTGGAGATCTTGCGATCGTTGAGAGCAGTAGCAGCTGCAGCGGCTGCCACCCCTTCGACATCCAGCGCAAACCATAGAAACGCCAGTCGTAGCATCAGCAAGTGTTCAAAACCTGAGTACGCGATGGCGTTAACAACGGGCTTTTCATGTTGCAACCGTTTCCAAATCGACTCCAACAAGCGGATCTTCTGGTTCAACGCCATGCCCATGCGGTACACCACTTCACCGATCTCGAGACAGGTCTGCAGCGGAAGTCGTGGCAGCGCGACCACCAACGCTCCAAACTGGTTCTGTAGGTTAATGCTCTGGGTGGTCACCATGGTCTTTTCATCAAAGCGGATTCCTCGAAGGTGCAAAACGACGTTGCGAAGGTCGTGGTGCACGCGGCCTGTGCCTTTACTGACCAAATACCATCGACAGACTCGTTGCACAGCCTCAAAGGCCAATTGGCAATGGATGGCCTGGAAGTTCCCACGCAACACAAAGTTGCGCAGATGAATGCGCCAGAGCATCTGCAGGAAAAACACGTCGCTGTCGCTCTGGTAAAACAGTTCGTCGTCAATGCGCTGTAGCAAAAGCGATTCTTTCCAGAGTCCGCAGGCGAGTCTTTGGTCCAGCGTGGTAGTTGCTGGTTCACAAGGACCACCAGCGCCAACGCCACCTATACGGGCCAAGGCACCAGGCCTATTCACCACCCCGGCACCGACGCCAACCTGTGCAAATGGGGCAAACGTGTAAAACTGCCAGGCGCGAAACAGCATGCGATCAATTTTCTGAAAGCGTTTGATTTGCATCGGAAACGTTTCGTTGGCTTTCTCGTCGAGTTGTTTGCTTGCTTCGGTCGACCCAGCGGCCATGGAGGAAGACGCAATGGCCGAGGCAAAAAGTGCCTTGTGGATGGCTGAAAAGTCTCCAAACGCCTTTTGCACCATGCTTTTGGATTGCTGCAGCAACAATTTGCCCTGTTGAAACAAACAAAAGCTCTGGTGGCGCTTTTGGTCGGCAAACGCTGCGCGACCAGCAAGAAACGCGGCTTCGGCGCGCACCACTCGGTCGTTGGCGAGGGTCTCGAGGCAGTGCACCGCGATCAACTGACTGAAACCAAACGCCTGGCAAGTGTAGAGGCGCTTGGACGCTTCAAGACAGAGCGACGACCACACTTGCAACCGTTGGGTCTTTTTGTATTTGTCCTGATCGTCCATGGTGTCGTCAAAGAGCTGCCAATGGTCAAACTCCAAAAGTTGCTGGCGTCGCATCGCCATGGCATTGAACCAGAACAGTCGTTCGGGCGCCAAATGGTTGACCAGTTCATCGCGAAGCAGCTTCTTGCGGATGCCAAAGCCAAAGACAAGGCCGGCCACGCTCGGAAGACGTTGGAGAAAGCCGTGAAGCGAGAAATGGGAGCTTTCGGGGCATTTGCGACTGGCAAAGAGATTCTGCGACGGAGAAAACAGGATCTTGAGACTCGTCACTTTGTCTTTGGCCAGTTTGACGCGTAAATAGAAACAATTCCGGTCAAATGGTTCTTCTTGCGTTGGTGGTGATGGCACTTGGGGGTTTCCTGCGTTCGTCATGGAGTTAACAACCACACCACTGGCGGGGAATTGTTGTTGTGGTATTTGGTGCACCAGAAATGCACCGACCGGCGCACGTTCCAACAGTGCGCTGACTTGCGTTTCGCTCAGAACCCCATGGAAAAAACCCACGCCAGGCCACAATTCGACCAGTTGATAGCACTTTTGCAGGTAAAAACGGAGTTTGCTCAGTCCAAACGAGTCGTTGACTTGACTTGCAGGGTCCAAAGGTGGACGCACGACCATGCTTTTGGCCAAAAGCCGTCGCTGGGTCTCTTGTTTCCACAGAAAAAACACCAGCATAAACCATTTCTCAAAGGATTTGCCATCGCCAACCTCATTGTCAGCAGCTGATGAGTTGTCATCTGTTAACTGAATGGTTTTGGTCTGTAGGTTTCGTTCTTGTTCTTGGTCTTGTTGCTGCTGCGCGGGCTGTGGATCGTCCATCAAATGGGTTTCCAAGCGATCAAAGCTCTTGGTTAATTGGTTTTGATGGAAATAACACAGACTTTGAATCCACACCAGTTGGTCCAACCACATGGCGGTACGAAGTGTCAATTCACTGGATTTGTTGTTGGCAAATGCATCCAATGCAGCTCTGGATTTGACGACTTGACCGTTGGAAATAACTGTTTGACGTCGATGATGGCTTTGGATCCACGAAAGCAAAAACTGCAATTCGTCGGTCAACTTGAGTGTCAATTCGTAATCTTCCAACCAAAACGTCGTTTGCACCAGTAAGAAGCGCGTTTCGAGAAACAAAATGCTAAGCATCGTCTCCATCAGGTAAAACTGACGGTCTTCGATCGTGCCGAGTTTCAGAAACGTGTCAAATCCCAGTTGTGCCCGCTGTAAATTGTACAATTGCCCTCGCGACTCGTACACCAGTAAATGGCTCCATGCATACACCAGCCACACCATCAATTCCGGGTCTTTCAAAAGCGTTTCCACGCTGCGACTAGACGTCTCATTCAGTTTACTGCTGGTCGTCTTTTTCTGTAGCAAGTGTAAACTCCCAAGCAATCCTTCGACAAATCCTGCCTCGAGCCACACGGCCGCATGCAAGTAATTTTTCTTAAAGAAAAATTCAATGCCACGTTGCGCAAAGTTTCGGATCCGGTAGTTTTGGCGAATCTTGTAATTGAAATATTCTTGACGGAATAGATTCCTGCAAAAAAACCCTTTCACATATTTCTGAATTGTGGTGGCGGCGCGGTCCACGATTTTAGTGAAAGCACGTTTCCAGCCAATGCCGATGTAATGGGCCACTAGCAACTCCGCGCGGTGCACACATCGACGTTTAAGCATGATTTGGCGTGCCATGTGGACGCGCCATCCACACTGGATGCGTAGCGTGGCACGATGGCGCCGAATGCGGTACACGAGCCTTCGTGCCAGAAAACATCGCGCCATGCACTGGATCATGAGAACCGACGCATTTCGAATGCGTGTTCGACGCAATGCGACCACAATCTTTCTTGCCATATAGCAACGAAACGCACACTGGATGGTGATGGCACTGTGGCTCGCCACTTGGCGCCACAGCCGCGCGACACTGTGAAGAGTGCTATGCACTGGCTTGTGCACATGAAGCTCAAACAGCAACGAGATGCTGGGAACACGCCGCGTTTGCTGCAGAATCAACACCAGACGAATCGTAAACAGAATCTGCATCGACGGAAGCCAAGCATAAACCCCTGTGAGGCTTTGCGAAATGATAGACGTGTTCGCGGTCGGCGGTGTTGCTTGCTGAATACACTGCATCATCGATTCTCGCAGTTTGACGAGTCGACGTTCGTGGAGAAACGCCTTGGTCAGATGCTGAAGCCATGGCAGGTACTTGGTGATGGCTTGGGACTTGGCCAACTGGGTCGCAAACACATCCATGCGGATGCGTTGCATGAGGCACCGTGCTAGGTGGTTGCGATAGCAGCACTGGATCACCGTGGCACTGGAATCACGGATCACACGAAACGCACACGATGCATCGGATTGCTCTCCATGACGGAGTTCTTTCGAGTGCCATCGTGCCACACTACGTGACACGAATTCACCATGTTGCATACTCTGCACGTGGCGCTGCACCATGGATTCGATCGTTTCCAGTCTTCCAAAGCGTTTCTTTGGCGATGATGAGCAATTCAGTTCACGTTTGCCAGAGTGAAAGTCGTTGGTCGACTCCTCTAGGCGATCTCGTTCTCGTTCGGTCGACTCGATGGAAAGGGCTGTTCGAGCTTTTGGTGAAGAGAGCGGCTCCAACTTGCAGTTGCGCGGCGTAGCACGTCTTGCCGTGGCGGCTTTTGAATTGCCATTTCGCTCACAGGTCGATTTGACGTCTTTTGACATTGATTTGACGTTGTTTTCCATCCGGAAACGCACAGCATCGCGCGCTTTGTCCATTGTTTCATGCTGTCATGATGCAGCAGGTATAATGGCTTTTGGGATTACCGGTCTATATGCGTAATTACTTTCAGTTAGAGAACTGAAAACGTAATGATATATATGGACCAATCACATCGCTGGAATTCGTTCAGCAACTTGGATTTAGGGCCGTTTTGTGGAGGGATTCATCATCAGATTAGGCCAACCAACTGGGCCATGGACATCATGGCTTCCTCCGCCGCGTTGCCGCCCAGCGCGCCGCTGACCAGCGTGGAAACGCTGAACGTGGGGGTGATTTTCCCGTCCAAGAAGATTGATCGCTTCCAAAACCTGCTGAGCCAAGAAGCCGACCACGTGCGTTTTGTGCTGATCGACCTGAATGCGCTGGAGCGTGCGTCGGATTTGTTTGCCAAATACGGCAAACTGGATGTGATTCTGCACAAATTGGCCCACGAAATGGTCTACGCACGACTCGGAGACCAGAAAGCACACCAAAAGCTACAGCTGATCCACGAATTCCAGCAACTGCATCCCGAAACGTTGTTTCTCGACCCCATTCAAAGCGTCGAGATCCTCACGGACCGCGTTAAAGTCTGTGAATGGCTCGAAGCACTCCAACAGACCCAGCAATCGCGCAATGCGCTGATGAAAAGCCTACGGCTACCCAAATACTTTGAAGCACGCAACGCCAAAGAGTTTGACGCGCTGCAAAAGGCCATCGACACCAAGCGCCTGGCGCTGCCGCTCATCTGCAAATCCTGTGAAGCCTGTGGTCAGTATATGTGCCGTACCCTCTCTCGGTTGATCCCAATGTGCTAACTTGTAATATGTCTAACCAGCAACCCACGAGTCCCATATGATGAGCGTGATCTCCAAGCGCGCGGATCTGCAGTTTGTGGATCATCCCATGATCTATCAGGTACGACAACTGCCTCTCTGTTTGATCGGGTGGTGGTGATGGTTGAGATCTTAACCGCGGCGACTTCAACACTTAGGAGTTTATCAATCACAGCGGACGACTCTTCAAGGGCTACGTCCTGGGCGATCTCATTCGCGTCGCCGAACGCCAGTCGCTTCCCAATCTGTCGCCGCAAGCAACCCACGTGGTCTTCAACACCCAAAAGCAGTATCCCACCAGTCAGGACTTCCACGGCGACACCGCCGCCACCTGCAGAGAAGCATGTGATTCAGTTGACACTGCTGTCAATGCTAACCTCGACACCAACGCCAACGCCAACGCCAACGCCAACGCCAACGCCAACGCCAACGCCAACGCCAGCGCCACGCCCAACTCGCCGACCGACCAGGCCATCATCTTTGAACAAGTTCGTCAGATTGGCGTGGTGTTGCAACAAGACCTGCAGCTCTCGCTCTTTGGCTTTGACGTGATCATCGCCGAAGACACCAAACAGCTCTGCGTTGTCGACGTCAACTACTTTCCGTCCTACAAAGAACTCGAAGAGTTCGACCAGTTGATGCGTCGCCACATCCACAAGAGTCTGGCCAACCATCAGCGGCTTGTGTGATATGGTGGTCTTGAGCGGGGAAGTCGTCGTCGTGAAAGGACCGGGTTAACGCGTGTTGTAATACTTCTACTAATCACTGTGTCTTTTGAGAAGCTTCCTGTTCATGGAGCCACATCACTTGAACGATGGGAAACGACTCATATGAATGTGCAAACAGCGGACTGTCAGATCATCGGATGAGAAAAAAGAATAATCCATTCAGATCGTGCCTGTTGGAGAAATCGGCAGCTATGTCTCCGCTAGGCGTCTGGTCAACGCCCTGGAACCATGGAACATGTTCTGGTTGGCCCGTCGGGGCAAAAAGTGAAGGCTGATTGCTTTGACAAAAAGGTGTTCTAGCGGGAATCAGCTGTTCTGCGCCACGTCAAGAACGACCAGAACTCTCTCCTGCATCTAGCTGTCATGTCGGAGCAGCTCGGCTAGGAACGATCACAGCGTTCCCACATCAATCTCGACACCCGAATGACCCTCTGTGAGTGTAACGTCCTTGACGCCCAGTCGACCACCCAAATGGTCTGCCAAGAACGCCTCCATGCGGAAAAATTGGTCCATCACGTTCGGTTGGCGAACGCAAAAATGTCCTTCGTCCTCGTACAGAGTGTACTTGACGTCGTGTTTGTTCTGAAACAGCGCTCTGGCGATCTGGTCGGCTTCTGCTTTTGGCACGCGAGGATCATTGGCGCCTTGCACGATCATGAGAGGTTTGCAGATCTTGTGGGCATGGAACAAAGGAGACGCCTGGCGATTGAGCTGATCGTCGTTGATCATGTCGCCCATGCGCACAAGCAACTGCTTGAACATCAACGACCAATACGGCGGGATCTTCTCCAACAAAGTCTTGAGATGGGAGGGACCCGAGATGTCGATGCCACAACAGAACAAGTCTGGTGTAAAGGCCAAGCCAGCGAGCGTGGCATACCCACCATAGCTCGCGCCATAGATGGCGAAGCGATCCTTGTCGGCGTATCCTTGATCGATAGCCCAGTGGACACCATCGGTCAAATCTTGTTGCATGGCACCACCCCATTGTTTGTTACCCATATTGAGCCATCGCTTACCATAGCCGGTGGAAGCACGGAAGTTGACCGACAAACACCCATAGCCGCGATTTGTAAAGAACTGATGCTCTGGGTCATAACCCCAGATGTCTCGTGCCCACGGCCCACCATGCACCATCAACACAAACGGCAGCTTCTTCGGTTGGACTCCTGGAGGAAGACTCATGTACACCACCATGTCTTCGCCGTCCGACGTCTTGATCACGTGCGCAGTCATGGATGCGAGTGTGTACTTGCTCAACTCGGGTTGCGTGTCAAACAACAGCATATGCTTGCGTGAATCGCGCCAGTAAATGTAGTACTTGAGCGACTCATTGTCACACGTGTCCGAGAAGATCCAGACGTGATCATTCATACTACGACTCACCAGTCCAAACGCGCCATGGCAGATATTAATGAGTCGCTCGAGGTCTTCCCGGTTGGCTTCGTTGATGATCTCCACACGTGGCTTGGTGTAATCGAACACGACGTAGTCGATGGTTCTGGTATGATCATTGGCACACACGGTGCTGACATCACACTTGTCGTCTCGTGCGAGTCTCTCGACGGCCCTGCCATCCTTGGTCGAGAGCAGCACGAGTCCACTTGTGTTGTGGGAGTCGTTGGTGCCATCATGACATTGACTCGTTTTGACGTAGAATCCACTCCCATCATGATTGAACATGATGGGTGGCCGGACCTCGTCCTGGGGCCATGTGGCAATCCTGTTCCATTCGCTTGGCGAGGTCTTGGCCTGGGCACCAGAGCCTTCAGGGCGGATCCAGAGCGAGCAGGAGCCATCTTCCTGGGATTTGGTGGTACAGGCGGCGACTTCAAAGTTCTTGTCGACGAACCAACTCACGACCAGGCCAGGGTTCTCGACTTCGATGGTCACTGTGCCCGTGCCGACGTCAATGCGGCAGATATCGAACATCGTCGGGTCACGTTGGTTCATCGTTGCGAGCACACGATCCGGAAAGTCATGGTGCATTTCAATGGTCATCACTCGAGTGTTGGCAAAGGGCGTGAGGTCACGCAAAGCAATGTGGGTTGCTTGACCAGAGCTTTGGTCCAACTCAAAGTCGGCACATTTTAAATGAAAGTTCTCGTCACCGTCGTGATCTTGCAGAAAGAAAAGGCGATGGCATCCTGGAGTGCGGCTCCAGAAAAACTCTCGAAGCGATCGATGGGTTTCGTTGGTGATCTGCGTAGACGTCGGCGCTTGGGCTTGTTCGTTCGGATCGGCCACTGCCTGCACAAAGACATTCATGATGCCGTCGGCATTCTCGGCCAGAAACGCCAGCGATTTGCCGTCGGGAGAGAGCTTTGGACTGGTTTGCACGGGATTTCCCATCAGGACTTGCAGTGGAATCAAGGGAGTCTCGAGCTGATGCTCTTGGTCCTTGGCGAGGATCCCAGTGGCGTCGGGCATGGTGGTGGAGCGCTTGAGCTTGAGCTTGAGCTTGAGCTTGAGAACAACTTGTCGATGGTTTGTGGAACACAATGCAAATCGCAGAATGGAAGAGATCCTCCTGGCACGACAAGCTCTCGGCGCAACTGCACACTTAGTTGAACACTACGCTCGCGCTCATGAGGGAATGGTGGTGCCAAACGCATGGAATGATGGCAAGTGGGTTGACTTGTACCTGTCCGTTCCCCAGATGTCCTGGCTTCCTACACTGAGCACATGGATCAACATGCATAGAACCACCCATCTGAGCAGTCTGTTCAACTTGGACTGTCTTACCACGGTAGAGAAAGGGTTCTATTAACATACTGGCGGTCGCGGTGGTCGGTCGGGCATCGGAAGGCTTTGCACACCACAAGCAGTCAAGTCCACAATCCGTTCCTTTTCTCTTTTGATGGAGCAGTGTGAGGAAACCTGTGAACTGGTTCTCCATCCACGATTGTGCTGCTCATGCCAACAAACAGCTGTTGAATGCTTGGTGGACTCCTCTCCAAATGCAGATCCCGACGCCCGGTGTCTCCTGTGTACAAGTTTGCTTGGCCAGTTGGGCCAACGTGGACATGTAAAAACGACCGACCAAGAGGCTACCGTCCTTTCTTCTTCAAATACCAGTTGAGATTTACACTGACTGGGCGGCCCACAAAAAGCTGCCAGTCTTGCTTTCACCATTTCCTGTGGAATCAGTGGCATCTGAGCCATTCTGATTCCTACTTGCTCGCCATGGAAAGAGAGGAGGGACACCATTTCTCAGACCTGATCCTCGGTTCGACCTTTCGCTGTCAACTAAGGTACTGTACTCTTTTGTACAGGAGGATAACTCGCATATCTATTGGCCAACAATCCACCCGATCTAAGCAATAGCATCTTGGTTGAAAGCTTCAGCCACTCTTCAACTTATGCACTGGCAATCGTGATGATGGCACACCTTGCAATGCAACAGACTATCAGCTTCGACTCACAAGAAAGAGTGCTCAATGACTGTCTTGCACTGCCGTTGACTTGTTGATATTGTTTAGCTCCAGCTTAAAGCATACTCAGCAGGAAGCGTCATCCCGTCTTGGTCTCTTCCATACCATATCTGGATGTGATGGGTGATTTTTGACCAATCACCGCGCTAGAAACCAAACCAGATTTGACAATCCTTTCAATTGGTTCAGAAAAAGCTCGAAGCTGAACAATGAAGCAGGTAACCGTCAATTCTGTACGATGATCAAACTGCTGAAATGGTAGTCCAATGTAGGAATGTATGTTGTTCCTGCATCCGGATAATGAAGCGTAAAGACCAGGCCAATCATCCGGTTAAAACAGGTATACTATAAAAGACTGATCACAATTTGGCGCGACAGTGTATGCTTTGGCGCCAAACTGTGGCGACCCCCAAACAGCGCCAACATGGGCGTCAAAGACGACGCCAATGGCTCGAAAAAGCGCAAACAGTGTCGTTTGGAAGGGTTTTTGAACAAAAAAGATGACGTGAATAACCAGGAATTGCATTTCCAGGTGCCGTTTCTGCCGTTGGACGCGCCAAAAGAGCCCACGCCGTCGAGTTTCCAACCGCAGCAACCTCTTTACGACCATCAAATGCGCTCGCTGCATCGCATGTTGCAGATCGAATCGCGCAACGAACAGTACACCAAATACAATTTCGGTCACTTGGACTACGAAGCCAGAGGCGGCTGTCTCGCGGATGCCATTGGCATGGGCAAAACAGCCACCATTCTGGCGTTGATTTGCTCGGCGCCGCGCACCCAAGCCGTCGGCGGCAACCTGGTGGTCGCGCCAAGCCATTTGCTGGCCCAATGGCACCAGGAAGTACGCAAGTTTGTCAAAGAAGGCGAGATCAACGTGGTCGTGGGGTTGTACAATCTGTCCTGCCTGGGTCCAAGCGAGATCTCCAACCGCCTGCTGGTGCTTGTGAGCGTTGAAGAAGTGTTGGGATCACCGACTCTGTACTACGAGTCCCATGAACTCTTCAAACACCTTCCCGTCGAGGAAGAACAGCGCCTACAAGAACAGGGCTACTGGTCTTTCATGAATGCTCTAAAGAAGAAGAAAATAGTCAACAAGCATTGGTTTGTGCCGGCACGCGAACTCGACCTGGAGACCAGCCAGCAGTTCGAACAAGCAGCGCAATTCGTGCACAAGGCCTACCGTGGTCTTGTCTGGACGTCGTGTCTGCATTTCCCACAGGTTCCATGGCACCGTGTGATCTTTGAAGAAGTGCAGGACTTGGTGTCTCCAGGCAAACAATCCCAGGACTGTTTTATCCAGCTGACACGGTCGGCACGCCACGTCTGGCTTGTCACGGCCACGCCATTTCCCGAAAAGGCCGAGAGTATTTATGCCAACAACCAGCTGCTGGGCTTTAAGCGGCTTCGATTGTGCCCGAAAGACGCAGCTTTTGACGAGATCAAGCGCAAATTGTATCTGCGCAATTGTGCCCAAGTACATGAACAAGTCATTTCCAGTCAGATCCGCATCCAAGAAACCTACTTTTCCATCGCGCTGCACCCGAAAGAGATGTGGTTTTATCGCGTGGAGCTGGCGTTTGCCCTCGCCGATGTGGATGTTAGCAACGACGGCGACCACGAAGTCGCCTGTGATGCTCCTGAAGCCCAGGCCATTGAAATCGAGGACGACGATGTCGATGAGGATGATAATGAAGACGTTCTCCAAGCCCAGTGCTATGATCTTCAAAGTGCCGCGGGAATAGCTGCCAGCGTCGCGATGGACTTTTGGCCCGAAAAGTTCGTTAGCTGTCGCCAATGCTGTGTGCACGTGGGACTCTCGGATCGCATCGTGCAGCGTCAGGCCAAAAGAGCCGGCATCAAGAAGATCACACCGCTGACTCGATGGGAGATCAAGTCGCCGCACGAATTGTTCAGCGATGAAGTTGAGTTTCTGCGTCGACAGTGCAAGAATCGTAGCAACCTCATCAGAGACTGGCAGGCCATTGAAGGAGCCACCCGCAACACCTTGGGCATCCTCGGCGCACTGCTCAAGAATGTGTACTGGGGCATTGAGGAATGCTTTGCAGACGTGGATGCCAGTGGCCTTGCCACCTTTTTTGACAGTGAGGACTTGGAGACCAAACCGGGCTTTCGTGTGCTGGTCAAGCACGTGCGCAAGTGGGGCCCCGACCAACAGATCGAGCCGTTGGACTGCCTCATTTACTCGCGCGATGAGATCGAAGATTACTTGCGCAAGCACTGGGACTCGACCGAGCTCTTGCGTAAGTTCTTCAACACCATGCGCGCGAATTGGCGAGATGCCAAGCGCAAAGTGCGACGTCTCAAGTTTGAGAAGCAGCATTTGGACATGTGTATGACGTGGTATCGTGAGCACCAGCAAGAAATGGTCGCCGTTTTCTCTCCAAATGCGAACGATCCAGCCGCCTCTGCGTCCACGGGCTTGAATACTCGATCTGGAAGACTCTTAAACTCGGCGCCAAGCGCAGTCGATGCCACAGATGAATCTGCTTTAGTTGATGCATCCTTCACGCACGTCACAAGCAAGAAACTGAGCCACTACGGAAGCAAAATCTCACGACTCGTCACGTACCTCAAGGACCACAGCACCGTTCAGGTCGTGGTGTTCACCCAGTGGCCCATGGCAATGCAATTGCTGGGCCAAGCGCTTCGCATGCATGGCATTTCCAACGGGATCATCCAGACAGGTGGCGGAAGCAACAGCGCGTTGGCATCGCGCATTTCCCCAGAAGAAAAGACCCGACAAGTCACGTATTTCCAGCAGGGTCTCACCCGCGTGCTGATCCTGAATGCGCGCACCAATGCCAGTGGCATCAACTTGATGAACGCATCCCACGTGGTGTTTCTCGAGCCGGTTGGTAACTCGCCAAGCCAAGCCAGTATGCTGGAGCAACAAGCCATCGGCCGCGTGGTGCGCATGGGCCAAAAGCACAGCCAGGTGCATGTGCTGCGCTTTGTGGCGGAACAAACGCTGGAGATGCAACTCTATGAAGCCATCCACCGACAGCGCAAGAAGCATTTGCTTCAAGAACAACAGCTTTTCAATGGCGAGATACCCAGTGATGGAACCAACGAGGAAGTGCAAGAGTTGCGCAAGCAATCGTATGTTTGTTGGGAATACGAGCAAGAAGCAGCGCGAGAAGAGCTTCCAAAGGACATGGTGGTGACTTCATCGCGGAATCTGGTGCGGTGCGGCGAAGATGGCGATGAAGAGATTGAGTTTGTGGGTGAAATGACCCTAGAAGAAGCCATTCAGACCCGAGCCAAGACGGCTGAAGTCGTGGATCTCACTGCAGGGGATGATGATGACGATGCTGACAATGACGAAGCCGCAACGTCTCCGCGGCAGAGTGCTCCACCCCATGAACCTCCACGTGCTCAGTTGGCAAGAATGGCCGCAGCTTATGAAGGAGAAAAAGCGGTCTCCGCCGTTCGGGATCGCAAGATGCCGATGCCAGCACCAGCCGCTCCTGTTGCGGCGAAGAGAGCGAGAGACTGTAAAGATGGAGAAACCGAGTTGGCGTCAACGAGTTCATGTCCAGTTCCGTGTGATCAACTGAGAAGGCAGGCTGAAGCCATTGAGGCAGCGAGACGACTGCAAGAAGAGACAGCTGTCCAAGCGCAGCAGCAGCAACAACAACAACAGCAAAAAGAGCCAACTGCCGAACCGGAGACTCGAGTTCCACGACATCCATTGGCACAAAGCACTGCCGCATATGATGCCAACAAGGAACTGGAAGAAGAACTCGCAGCTCACGCTCGACAGCAACGACAAAAAGAAGAAGAACGAGCACAAGCAGAGAACCAGGCAGCTCTCGAGGCGGTAAACAGACGTCAAGAAGAGTTTGCTGCAGAGGCGTTGCGTCAAAAACAGCAAGAAGAGATCCAGTCTCTGCGCCAGCAACTGGCTGAAAGAGCTGCAGCCTATGACGCAGCGGCAAAGCAACTTCAAGAAGAGCTTGCTGCTCAAGCGCGGCGTCATCGGCTGGCAATGACCACCGCGTATGAGATAGAGGCGGCTGCATCGGCGGCTTTGGACCGGAAGATTCCGCTGTCGACTCAAGAATCGGCTGCCAAACGATCTCGAATTGACAAGGAACATCGTTCACTGGCGTTGCCCGCAACATCGGCAGTGGCTGCAGCAGGAGGAGCGGCCTCGCCAACACCACAAGCTTTTGCACTCGCTTCGATGGCAGCAAGACGAACGTTGGAGGGTCAATTGAACGGCAATTCGGGTGGCCCGGTCGAAGCACCACGTGTGCTGCTCGCTCGAATGATCGCAGCTGCTATTAACGAGAGCGGTTCCACAAACGACGACAGCCGATGAGAATGCGACGCACAGGATGCTGGGAGTTAACCATGCTGTTCACCCGCAGAAGCTCGTGTTAGTGCACCTTCAACAGACAGTCAGAATTGTGAATAGAGTGGTATCAGCGTTTGCCCAAGGCGATCGAGAAGTCTAGTACGCGTTGTGCTTGTCTACACTCTACTCTGACGTGGCTTCTTTGCCATACGTCGGTCGACCTGGGTGGTTGCCATAGGGATCGTCCAGCTGATCGCGGAATATTAGCGAAATGCGGCGTCCGCGTTTGACCGGCACGGTGCCTTTGAACATGGTGTCGCCACCGAGAACTTCGTGGGTGTAATGATACCGAACTCGGCCACTTCTTGGACACGCAACGCCACGGCGACATGTCGAATGTCAGAA
Organism: Paralagenidium karlingii; assembly: GCA_027475765.1. Taxonomy (NCBI): domain Eukaryota; phylum Oomycota; class Peronosporomycetes; genus Paralagenidium; species Paralagenidium karlingii. Next base: position 189,075 of record JAMFLO010000014.1, read on the forward strand.
CCATGGAATGGAATGGTGCCCATGATCATGGAGTCCTCTTTCAAATGGAGTGGTGCGTACCTCATGGCATAAAAGCAACGGCGTGGAATGTGCATATCGATCTGGTTGTCGCCGTGTTCTTCCTTGAAGCGCATGATGCCGTCGCTCAATAGGCACAAACCAGCAACAATGCGACCGGAAAACTACCAGTCAACACGAATTGCATGAGTGGAAGAGGCCAACCCGAGTTGGTAGAAACGACGCCTACCTTGATGGAATCCACATGCGGTTGAATGTACCCGTCCGGCGCCAGATCAATGACGTGTACCATGGGGAAGTAGACAAGGTCCTGGGGCAGAATGGGGTTTTTGCGCACGCGGTCCAAGATGGCTTTGGCCTCGGCGCTCCATTTGGTGGTTTCCATTTCGCGATAGTTGACGATGATGTTGTCCCAGTGTCCCTTTTCGTATTTGCGTCGCTTGAAGAGTTTGGTGGCTTCATTGGCCAGCAATTCTTCTTCTTGCGGGGAAATCACATCTTTGACGATGCGTAGATCGTTGTGCAGGTCGATTTGGTGGTCAAAACACTTGGAAAGGTCGAGCAATTCACTGGTGATCAATGGATCGTCGGTCGGCGCCTGCAAGCATTGATGTTGGCCAGTGCTTGAGCTTGGGCTTTGGCTCTTGGAGCTGCCGCTTGCGCTTCCGGCCGTCGACCCAGAGAAGTGCGCAACGGCCAGACCCATGGGACGACCCCATGGACGTGTGGCCCCACGGAAAACACGCGCAAGCATGGGGGGAAAACACGCCGAGAAAAAGACTGCCGCACACTGTCAACAGAAAAGAATCCATCAGTAAACTCATCCGCAAAGCCTCCACTTGACAAAAACCAGCATTTGCTCCAACGCACAAACCCACGGAATTGAGCTGAGCTGCTCGTTTCAAGAAGTGTGACAACCCAAGATCTGTAGCAAAGCCAAGCAAACCCTGAGGAAAGTGAAGCATACTCAATCGATCATGAACAACAGGGTATCGTATATCAAAGATGCCATCTCCTATTACTATGTATGTTTGGTGTGCCCACTCCACATCATTTATTATTTAAGTGATGTCGATTCCGTCAGGTTTATTGATTTATGCAGGGCATTTATCTATAATTGCTTTTTTCAAACGGAACCATTCTAAACAGGTATAATGAGTTTTAAAAGATCTCAGCCACAACTTATACCCTCTCAGACCCCATCGGATCTTCAAGCAAATACCGGTACAATACCGGCGCATCTTGTTGGGTTGCCCATTCCTTTTTCCGTGAATGGCATAAGCCGAGCAAGCATGGCGCGAAGACGCGGTGGCAGCGCGGGGTCGAGCCAACGCTCTGGCTTTGTGTCCTCCAAAGTCTCCAAAGAAGAACACGCACACCGCCAGGTGTTGTTTGACCACGTGCACGAGCTCTTTGAGACCTTTGACATTGTGTGGGCGCGGGGTCCGCACTTTCCCTGGTGGCCTTCCATGCTCTTTCGCAGTTGGGACGAAGTGGCCGCCGCACAGATCCCATTTGATCCAGAATTGCGCAAGACCCATCGCCTGATCAAGCGCAAGAGCACACGCGCAGAGATTGAAGGAAGAAGTGGTGCATCGTCTTCTTCTTCTGCTGCAGCTGCTGCTGCTGCTTCCTCCTCGTCTGGTGCAATCGACGCCAGCCGCGAAGACCCCAATGAAGTGGTGCTGGTGGAGCAATGTGTGGTCTGCTACTTGGACAAATTCAACTTTTGTGTGGTGGATCTCACGCCCCAGTGCGTTTGCTCGTTCTCATTGTACTACAGCACGTTTGCCGAGTCCATCCCCAAGCAGTTGCGTAGCAAGAGCTCGTATCTGGTGGCAGGGTTCCATTTGGCCGTCAAGCATGCGCGCTTGTTGTTGCACCAGGGCGGCGAAGAAAATGTCAAAATGTGGAACAACATCGCCAGCAAAATCAAACCGCGACAGCAACGCTTGCTGAAGGAGCAACAGAGGAAAGCGACCAGCGCGGCTGTCAGCAAGAAAGCCAGCAGCTCTTCTGCATCCAAGCCAAAGCCCAAGGCCAAGCCAAAGCAGACCAAAGAACAACCGGTCCACACATCCTCGATTTCTCGACGGTCTTCCCGGGTCGTCCCGAAGCGAATCATTGAACCAGAGCTCGATAATGATTCAGCTCAGAGCAATTCCTTGAGGTCGTCGTCGTCGTCGCCGTCACTGTCACCGTCACCTGCTGCGTCGGCGACTTCGACTCCGTCTTCTGTAACAGGAGGCAAAACAACTTCCAAAAAGAGATCGAGAGCATCTACTGCGGCTGCTGCTGCTGCTAGTAGTGGTAGTAATTCCAGTGCTTCAGTTGCTGCGTCCAAGAGTAAAGTCTCCTCGTCTCGCTCCGATCGACGGCACACCGGACCGACTGTTTTGAGTGCCGAAGTGATTGAACTGGAAGAAGAAACAGAAGAAGGCGAAATGCCAGATGTGATGGTGATTGAACGGCCCGTTACCAAGAAGAAGCAACGTGGGGTCAAGCGGTTTGCTGCTTCGGTATCAGTACTTGCCGTGGCTTCAGCAACGATCAAACCGACGGTCGAATCCAAAGCGTGCTCAAAGAAAGGCAAAGTCGCTTCTGCTCCACGAAAAAGACCGAGTTCTTCCCACAAGAAGCGAAAAACAGCACATGCAACTGAATCGCCTGGTCAAGCCATTGAAGTGCCTAAGGCTTTGGAACTAGCGTCGACAACAGAGGTGGAAGCAGGTGACCAAGTGAATGTGGTGGTCGAGCCGAAGCTGAATTCTTCAGACGAGTTGAAGCCGATCAAACGTTTGGAAAGTGTTTCAAAGCCTCTTTCGTCCATTTGGATGGTAACTTCCGGACAGAAAGCAGTCAAAACCGAAGACAACGATGTTGCTGTTGGTGAAAACAAAGAAAACCCCAATGATTCTGCCCCCACTGATGCAATTGTGGTACCGACGATGCCGTACAAAAACGCGGTCGTGTGGAATGGAGACATGTTCGTGGATCTTGAAGACCTGACGAGCCATGGCACAAAGGACGACGCCAGTGGCGACAAGGAGAAAGCTGCCAAAGAATCTTCGGAGAACAGTGGCGCATACAAAGGGGTGGTTGGCAAACGTCAGATGCGCTCGGTGCTGCAGTCCCAACTGCGACAGAATTTAGCGAACGGGAACCTCGATCCACACACAATGGTGCAGTGTGAAACATATCGTGAGGACACATCCATGGCCGACCCTTCCAGTGGAAGTTCAGGTCGATCAAGTCGGTACACGATGACGTCGTCGTTGGCTGCGCCGTTCCAAGTTCGCGTGCATCCCGACGCTGCGTTTGTTTGTGATTTGCACGCCCACTTGGCGACGTGTGAGATCATTGGCTTTCTGGGTGGCAAGTGGGATGCAGGCAGCAAGACGTTGTACATTCAGGCTGCGTTCCCATGTCGCTCGCTTGTGATCGCTGGTGATGATGGCTCGACAGATGTTGAAATGGACCCGGAGAGTGAGATTGAACTGCGTGAAATCATTGAGAATGCGGACCTGGACGTGGTCGGATGGTACCATTCGCACCCGATGTTTGCGCCGGATCCATCCATCCGCGACATTGAGAATCAGGCGAGCTACCAACAACTCTTTCAACTTCGGCATCAACACACCAACGCGCTCTCACCAAAAGCTCATCCTGCCCGATCACCTCCCACTGAGATGATCAAGCAAGAGTCTCGATCTGGGTCGGGCTCCAACGTGGTGACCACGGAACCTTTTGTGGGGTTGATCGTGGGTACTTATGATCCCCAGCGCGATAAAGCTGCAAGTCTGTTTCGCTATTTTCATGTCAAAGGAGAACAAGTCGGTCTGGCAAGGCGCGAAGTGTTTTTGCCCTTTGAATTGCGCGCGCAAGTCCGCTACTTTCGAACCATCAGCCAGCAAATCCCTGCCGAAAGAACCATGTACCCGTCGGTGGCAAATGCATTGGGCTTTGCTAATGATGATGACGGTTCGATGATCTCTCGGTCTGCTCTGAGGCGTGAAGAAAGACCTGCCGCCCCACGTGATAACGGAAACCAAAGTATGACCGAGCCACATCAAGTCAAGGACAAGGAACGATCGATGGCCGACACCGCGGCAACAGAGAAAGCCAAGTCGAAGGATGTAACACCAAAGCCGATAGCCGCTCCATCTCGTCGGAAGCGGAGTAAAAGGTCCAACTCTGAAGGAACACCAGACGTCTTGTATTCGACGGCAAAGGATGGTAACAAGCCAACGAACAAACCCCGGGTGGAATCGTCAGCACTGAACGACGATGATGAACAAGCGACAGAATCGTCTCGAAATCGCAGGAGTACTAAAGGCGTTGTGGTGAAGGTCGACTCCGGCATCACAGAAGAAATCCCAGTGCTCACATCAAAGCACAACGCGCCAACCCAGCAGCAAACATTAGTGAAACAAGACATATGCCATTGCGAAGGCACAGGTGTTCAGCCCAGTCACGAGGTTCCAAAGGTCATTGTTAAGCAGGAACCGCAGGACCAAGATACATCGGCCGAATCAGCATCCAAATCCAGCTCCAAGAGGAACTCTCGCTCAAGCCGTGGAACGGTAGCAACGCTGATGAATGAAGAAAGCATGAAAATGGCGATGGAGAGACTGAGGATGGAAAAGCAAGAGACTTCGTCAAACGTGTGTCAACCTCTTGATATCAAGGCAGAGACCAAAGAGCAGACTCCCGCACCAAGCACCTCAGATGAGAACGCACAAGTGGGTTCGGTTTCAACGACCAAGCTCCAAGGCAAGCAGGGCCCAGTTGTCAATCCGTCCCATGTGCTGGTCAAGAGAGAACGGCTTGATGTTGACGAGCCTGTGGTTCGCTCAATCAATACAGCCGTTGTCAAGTCTCAGGCTTCGGTCGGATCGATCCAACAGGATGAGCCCAAGGGTGCAAAGCATACTGCGATTGGACCAGATGGAGAGCAAAGAAGTATCAAGGAGTGTGTGAAGGCTACAATCAAGACGTCAACCGGATCAAATGCTGAGCTGGAGCACGCTGAGCCAAAGGTTTCCGCGAAAAAAACACTCACAGAACCCGAAGAGTCCAAGCCGCAGCCTGTGGCAGAACAACCCAGCATGCCTAAGGTTCTCGGCGTAGTCGAGTCCAAAAGCGAAGTGGCTAAACCATCGACAACGTCTCCCAATGAATCCATGCACCAGCCAGTGCCAGAGCACACCAGTGTGTCCGACGATCTCAACGGAGCCGAGTCCAAATGTGAAGTAGTCGAACCATTGACCACGTCTCCCAATGAATCCAAGCAGCAGCAGGCGGCAGAGCACACCAGTGTGCCCGAAGCTCTCAGCGTAGCCGAGTCCAAAAGTGAAGTGGCTAACCTAATGATCACGTCTCTCAAACCTAGCACGAGCGATGGTGCCTTAACGCCTGAGCCGAAAGCGGAGCCCAAGAGCGGTGGTGAAGCAACACCAGAGCCAGAGAAGTCGTCCAAGTCACCAAAAGTGTCCTCTGAGAATACGCCCAAACCACAAATCCCACGCAGGAGTCCCATCGAGAGTAGCGGAGGTCGACGGCGTCGTAAACCAGCTCAACCGACCAAGCGAAAGACAACCTATCATCAACCAGGTAATCAAGTTGGCAAACTCATTCCGTCTGCGTTTAGTGTGACTGGGCCGGTGTTTCTTCCAGGCACTTCCCATGTGCCGGAACCAAAGTCACCGTTGGCCCCAAGCGATGGTGGAGGACGTACATTCGACCCCAACAACAGCGTTGTAGCGGACAACGTCCAACCGGAGCTACTCGTTAAGGAATCGGTTGAGTCATCGAACGCGAGCCCAGTCCAGCAATCGGAAGGTGATGATGAACCTGCAGGTCCATCTTCTTCCACCTCTAACGATGCATTAGAAGAGAGACCAGGTCAACGATGTCCTAGAGATCAACAGGCTGATACCACCGTCTCCAACACACAATCAGAAGAAGAACCAGCACCACATTGTGGTGATGAAGAGTCTGCAGAAGCTGCGTCCACTTCCAAAGTGTCATCGGAGAAGAAACCATGCCAACACTCGAATGAGTCCAATGAACCTGTGGGCACAGTTGCGGCCGTCTTCACCGAGGAACCCGCCGCGACTGGGTCGTGTGACAGACAGGACCAAGTGAGATTGAATGGGGACGAGAAAGACGCAGATAGCACCATCAAAGGACCTGCGTTCGACACCCACATCACCACGAAACAAACACAAGTGATGGAAACCCCCATGGGGCTAGTTCCTTGTCGAGTGGTGGATGCCGTTTCGCTCGACTCGCCCATTGTGAAGCCACCACTGGAAGAGGCGATGGACCTTGCTTTCCTAAGTGATGGCGAAGGCACCATGGATCGATCTCGGGATGAGACTGGCGGCACTGAAGAGCCAGCGATTGAAAGCATTGACGAGTCGGCATTACACGAACCAAGGACTACAGAAGGAGAAGCTCAGTCTTTGACCGTTGTGGATGATGATGTCGTAATGACCAGCAACCCGGAGAACTTGCTCGACGACGCTTTTTCCTCGGATGGTGGAACAATGAGTATGCCGTCGGGCCACACCAGTGACGCCACGACCGTCTCTCCAGAACGCGATGAGGAGCAAAAGCATGACGAACGTGCTCAATCGATCCAGCTTCCAGAATCAAATGGTGCGTTGGAAAGACCGGAGAAGACTGTTGCGCCTGCTTGCGCTCACCACGCTGAGGTCATTGCCACCGAGATTGTGGACGACTCGGAGGATGAGATGGTGGAAGTGATTGAAGTGAACGACACCGAGCCGATGAATGTGGAGTTTTGCTCGCAAGGTTCCGCAACAGTTCACCAACGCCAGGACCAAGCAAGGAGTGAGACTGGAAGGGAACTGGCGCGGATCTCGGAAGACAGTGTTGGCCCGGAGAGTTCAGAACTAGTTGAGCCCTGCAGAGAAGCCCCAACATCCGATGAGGCGCACAAGGAGTTTGCTGGTTGCTCTGTGCAAGAGAAAGAAGAGAAAGAAGCCGCCAACGACATGATGGAATTGGAAAAGATCCATCACCACCCGTCTGAATCGGAGCATGATCAAGAGCCGTCTGACGACTCTGTCGGAGAGAAACCGGTCAAGAAAAGCAGTGGAGACATGGACCAAGAGAAACTGAAGCAAGCACATCGTAGAGAGCAGCAACGACTTCTTGAGCGGCTCATTGAGGCGGTGCGGAAACCAGAGCCCGAGTCACTGATTCGTCTGCACGCAGATAATCCGATGGTGGTACTCGAGACTGTGCGACCGATTCTGGAAAAAGCCAAAATCACCCGGCGGTTGGAAGCTGCCGCGGCTGGTGCATCGGGTGTGACGAGTTCTTCCGCACGTGGTGCGACGGATGGCCAGCCCACAGGCTCAACGGCAGTCAAAGCCAAGGAAACTCCATCGTCTCAGCCAGACGACCATATCGATCTCACTCAGGATCCGACAGGATCTTCAGGGAAAACGACACCAACAAAGCAACCACAGCGACGAAGATCATCCACACTGAGAAAGCCTGTCGTACTGGATGCCGAACCTCGCGTCCGTCTGATGGCGCTGCGCAAACAGCTTTTGACCGGTTTGCGCACGAAATACGGTGTTGGAGTGGGTTGTTGCGCGGAACAAGCCATCACATTGATCGATTACTATCGCGACTTTGATCGACGTGTCGAGTTGCATGAAACGTGGAAGCCTGGGATCTCCAAATGCCATAAAATGCAACTCTCACTGCGGGACAAAGTGCAACAACTCAATTTACCGTCCAAATTACACGACTCTTTCGTTCAGGTGGGTCGAAACAGTCCCTGTCCTTTCAAAATCGACAGTCGATGCCAGTGATCCCTGGTGGCTTCCTGTCTGTCTATTTGCTGGTCCCAACCCACCCTGCTCATGGCGCTTGTCTTTTGCTTTTCTGATGATTAGGACTTGATGGAGTATCTCAACGTCTCGTGGCAGTTGAGTTCTGCGCAAACCATCTCAACCACGACGACCACGACCGCGACATGAACCTTTCCTCCTCTCCACAAAAGAGGTGTCGCTGCAACCACAGAGGTGTTTGTACCCCAAGTGTGTTATCTATGAATCAATCAAATCCCAAGTGACGTGTTCCGCATGAGTTGCTGTCGTTTGAGTCCAATTCGGACTTGCCTGGGGGACTTGCTCCGCGGAAACAATGACTCAAAAAGAACTCGGGGCGTCTGGATATCGGCTCTGTTGACGCAGAATCGATTTCAACTGCACGCGACGATGGCCTCCTCCATGAGCAGCTGCCGCAGCGGCAGCTGAAGCGGCGAACCGTCGGGCCATGGCACTCTGGGGTTTCTGTCCAGGTAGAGTTGGTCGAATAATACTTGTTGGAGGATTGTTGCGAAAAAACTCCGCCACATTCATGCTTCCAAACGATAGTTTTTGGGGTCTTCCGTACACGCCTCGCTCCCCTGCATCATCTTCTTCGCGATCGACAAACGCCGCAAGCGTCGACACACGTCCATTGCGTGCTCCAGAAGCAGCAAAAGTTGCCGAGCTGCTAGCACCACTATTCCGCTGGTTGTTTCGATTATCCGACGAGCCATTCAATGCAACACCGTTTGCCCCCTGCGCACGTAACGCTGCTATTCGGTTGCGCTGAAGCTCCTGCTGTCGTCTGTAGTGCTGGGTCTCAGCGTCTTTGTCGGTTCGAATGATCAAGCGAGACCGGCTTAGCACTTCTTTCCTGCGAATGTAATCCGGTTTCAAATTGGTGCGGTACACACTCTGGCTCGCGTGCGATCCACTCTCCGATCGGGTTGTGGAAGAGTCCAGCCGAGAAGACAGAATAGACGACGATGACGAAGTCAAATCAATAGATGTCGAGGAAGTCGAGGACTGGGGTGTTCTCTTTTGAACCCGTGGAATTGGCTCATGATCCTGTTTGTGTTCCAACTCCATCGCTCGTCTCTGCGCGGGTGTCATCGTCCAGTCAGCCACATTTACTTTGGGCAGGTAGCGAGGCGAAGAAGCTGGCCCTATCGGTGTGGTTTCTTTGGTTCTCTTCGACCGATTGGCATTGGAATTAGTGTTGCCATTCCGCAGACCATTGCTTCCAACCGGTCGATTGAACGGTTGCTGTCGTCTCGCCATCATGTTTGTGGGGCCACCTCTCGCGGTATTCGTCGCTGTCGCCGATTTGGGCTTGGGAATGTCCTTGATCCATCGCTTTCGGATCCATTTGGCCAGTGCGATCGCGCAAAACGGAACCTGATTCTCCGATTTGATGACCAGTCCAATGGTTTTCCCAATCGAACTCTCGGCAGCATCTGTGTAGTTGGGTAGTGGAATCATCGCCAATAGCTGGGCAACAAAGGACAAATAAAAAGATGATGTGAGTCGCTGGCTCAAAAAGAATCCACGCAATGCGAGTTGCTTGAATACCTTGAGAATGTAGAGCACGCCTTCGGCATCGGTGGTTTCGGCGGGATCTTGCGGTGTGAAAAACGCTTTGAGCACATCGTTGACCACTTTCAGACCACCTGAAGCAAGAAATCGCTCCAGGGCTGCGCGTTCCTGCCATAGAGTTGACAAATCATGGGTTTATTGATGACTACCTTTGACCACTTTCGCTAACACCGGCCCCATGGTTGATCGCAACGCACCTTGATGTCTGTGTTGGAGAGAATCGATTTGTGCATATCGGTGCGATGAGGTTTTGCTTCTTCCAACTCGAGCAGTTTCAACAGGGCTTTGCGCACAAAGCCGTACGCAGTGGATCGGGTCTCCAAAGGTTCAATGATTGGTGGCACCACGTTCTGTTCGATCAAGTAAAACGGTTTGCTCATGTCTTTCTCCAACGGCGTCAGCACCAGCGGAAGCACAGAAGAAGCCGATTTTGACGAAGATGCTTCAACAAACTCGTACTCGGGCGAGTCAGGCTCCAGCTTCTCGGCCAAAGCACTCAACAGTCCCGTTGATGCTGCTCTTGCTCTAGCGGCTTCGATATCCAGCATCGAACCTGTCAGATGTGGTTGTTCGGGCTCATCAATGGCTTCCATCAACGGAATCACGTCGTCCTCGTCGTCTTCATCTTGATCCAATTCAATCGGCTGCTGGTCCAAAGGAAGCATGGGGGTGGCCTCGTCCACGTCGATGACGCGTCGTCTTTCTTTGCCTCGAAACGATTGATGAACCTCTTCTTCCTCATCTTCTTCTGTCGGTTGCTTCTGTTGCTCTTCTTCTTCTTCCTCCTCCTCCTTCTGTTGGGCTTCCCATTCACGGATGGTGCGCATGATGTTGAGTGTGCGGATCATGCGGTCCACCAGTTCTTGTTCGTTCAAATGTTCATGCAGTTCATTCGCATACACGATCTCATACGCGTCGTCAAACGGAAGATACCACACGACTTCGCCCAGATTCAGCGCAGGCAACTTGTTCTTTCGGCTTCTTCGTCGTCCTGCTCTTCCTGCTGCATTGACGGCGTCTTCTTGTTGTTGCAGCACCAACATGTCTTCCACCTCGTCGTCTTCGCCGACCACTTGCACGCCCACAAAGCGGTTCTCAAAGTCTCGCAGTGGCTTTTCCTGCTTGATCTCTTCGGCCGGTTCGATCTCGACTTCGCCCGACATGATGCACTTCATGAGGTTGGCCTGCGAGTACAACAGGACACCTTTGCCGGGCACAAACACTTTGTAGCAGAGTGTTTCCTGCTCAAAGCGAGTGATCCATGCGGTCTCCGAGTTCTCGCCGTTGTGATTCTTGATGACCATACGAGAACCCACCAGTTTGTCTGCCTCCTTGCGGCCCATGGTTGGCTATTATTGCTATTTGCTGGGCTGGTGCGAGCGTTCCAGAGCACCAAACAACGCGAACAACACGCCACCAGCCTATCAAAATTCGCGCTTTCAATCAAGCAACGACTCCACTCGCCAATGCACCTCCACGTTGATGAATTTCACGACCTTCCCACCCCACCAAACACTAACTTCCTCTCACTCCTTTGCTTGCAGTTGCCTCGGCGAGCAAATGAGAGAAGCGTGCGCGAGTGAGACCCAGAAAGAACCAAAAAGCGCGGGATCGATGAGTACCATCCCGGTGCACACCAACTAACCTATCCACCACCTTAGATTCGTACATTAATCCTCAAATAGTGTGGTGCTCCACTTCCTGCAACATTGCTACTCAAGTTTCACCAATAATTATCTGCCAAGCCGTCAACTGTTAGATGCTATTGAGGTTGGGACGGGGCCGACGTCGATGTAAATCATTGCCAAACATCGAGAATGGAAACGTTCGCACTGGAGGAGTAGCGGCAGGCGGTGTCGGTGCCGGAGCAGGAGCAGGTGGCGTTCCTTGCATGAGTTGTATGAGCGCCATCGTCTGATCCCAAATCTCTTCCATCAAGGCGTTCGTCTCTGCATCTGTCACGCCCGCTGGTCGTGGTGGCGGTGGGGTTTCTTGCTGGTTCGCGTCTTCGTTGGTGTCGCCCAACCACGCGAACGCTCGATGGCGTCGCACCAAGCTGCCCAACGCTCGAAAAATCACGAAATAAAACACAAACGTATAAATGCCGACCACCGAGATCAGCACGACCACCACGAGCAACAACACCATCGCGAGAATACTCTCCGCAGTCGACACCGGCTCTTCCTCGACAGCAACAGCATCAGCACGGGCAATTGCTCCCTCACCACATTGATAATGGCTCGCATGCCATTTACTTCCACACATCCAGCAATACTCGTAGCGACAGTTGGAACATGTCATGTGATTGCATCTAAAATAGATGACCACAACAATGTTAGTTTCGGACACCAGGAGACCAATCACATTCCATCGCATCACTACTCACCCGCCATTCTTCCAGATGCGCATTTCGCACCGCGGGCATTCACGAACCGCCTCGGAACTTCCCACTGATTTTTCCCACCGCAGATACGACGAATCCACTCGCTTTTGTTGTTTGCTTCGATCGCAGGTCCACCATTTGGTCCATTTCGAATGGGCCTCTTTGCCACACAGAAAGCAGCCCACGCATTGGCATTTCGGACACTGAAATGTGTCTTGGCGGTCGTTCTCGCATACAATTAGCTCACCACAACTCTTGTTGACGCACCATCGAGAGTTGGGGTTTTGTTCGTCGCGTTTGCGCTGCAAAAGCTGCTGGTACTTGACATACCCGTCGCGTTGCAGCAGCTTTTGCAGGTCTTCAGGCATTAGTGTTTTGCGACAGTTGAGTTGCGGGCAAACCAGTTGATCGTTTTCCACTTGATGCTCTTTGATCTTGAGCTGCACGTACTGGCGGATGCACTCGGTGCAAAAGCAGTGGTGGCAGGTTTTGAGCCGAAAAAAAGTCGGCCGATTCGCGTTCTCGACCAGGTCTTTACACGAATCGGCGAGCGACGGCAGTTCATCCAGACAGATGCTACATTGGGGATACAGCAAGTTCTCGGTGATCTCTCGACACGTACGCCAGAGATGCCGCCAAAATGCCATTCCACGACGCCGCTCGACCGCTTCTGCTTTGGTTCCTACTTGTTGTTGTCGCCACTCAGAATCTTTTCTCTGTATGGCTTCTCGTTTGGATGAGAGTCCAGAGCGCAGACAATGGCTTTTTTGCAGAGGAGGTTCTTTCTCAGCCCATGTTGCACGAACGTCGCGAGAGGCAGCCCTGCTGGAACATAGTGTGGGACACACCAACAGCTTATTGTCAACTGGGCAAGTGTGCAAAGCAACATGGCAATTCCGAGACATGCTTGACAAACACAAAAGCGTGGTTACGCCTCCCAATTTCGCGACAGGCCCCTTTTTGCTCACTGCTTCAGCTACTGTAGCAAGATGAAGGTACAGCTCTGTACAGCTCTGTCAGGCAGCCTTGAGGAAACCCACGCAAACATGGTTACCCCATCTCTTCTTGCATTGCCAACAGAATTGGTACTGGCATTTAACACAGCACATGTGTTTACATCTAGAATGACCAACACATAAAATCTATTTGGTAAACACATGAGAGCATTCCATGCAATCGGGACAAAACTTACCCAGCTTGCTTCCAGATACGGAAATGACAATTGGGGCATTCGCGAACAGCATCTTTTCCACCAACTGACTGCTCCCAGAGACGATAAGACTCGTCCAGACGGCTGGGATCACACTTGCTCCATCGCGAGTGCCGCGCTCTGCCACAGTCAAAGCAGCCAATGCTCTGGCATTTGGGGCAACTGAACGTTGTGGGCTTCAATCGTTCATACGATGAGCACAGAATCAATTGACCACATCGTTTGTTCACGCACCAGCGCGCGTTTGGGTTCAGTTCGTCGCGTTTCCTTTGCAAAAGTGTTTGAAATTGGATCAACTTTTCGCTGGTCAACAGATTCCGCAAATCCTCCAACTCCAATGGTTTGCCGCAATTGAGAAACGGACACACAAGTTGGTATCGTTCGATTTCCCGATCTTGGATCTTGGTGTGTACATACAGCTGCATACATGTCGTGCAAAACCCATGGTCACAGGTTCGGAGCCGCGTCAACTGGGGCGGAGAGAGCTCTGCGAGCGGATCGAGACAGATGCAGCACAGGTGTCCTTCCGTGGCAGAAGAAGAAGACGAAGACTGATCCGTACCCAGAGAGGATGCGCTCAGCTGGTTGACCGGATTTCGATTCAGTCGGCGGCGTTGCGCGTTGCCCATTTGCTTTTTTTTTTCTTTCTTTTTTCTTCCACTTGCTAATCACAGCTAGAGTCTCTTCAAGATTTGTTCTTCGCCCTGGATACATGTGGGCCACACTAAAGTGACGTGATGTGGATCCACTTCAACTTCAACAACCAGCACCACCTTTATTATCAACCGAAGGTTTCCCCCGGATTTCTTGGTAGACGACGAGAAATTTCTCACGGGCGATGCGCCGCACACTCATGGATGTCCGACGACGAGTTGCGAATACCAGTCACCAACTGGATTGTTTTGCGGCCAGCTCATCTCTGTGTAGCCATCATCACATCGTGATCGGACGGATGGGACATTTGGCAACTGTATCCATGCGCATGCGGTTTGCCCCTGGATAGAGACAGACAGAACAGAAAGTATGGGGTATGATTGCTGTGGACTAAGTCCTATATAGGAGTTAGGAATCTCCTTGTCATTCACTGGATGCACTTCTCACAAGGCCACGTTGTCGGCAGCACCTGTGACAGCAATCGCCGCTGCTTCTCCACCTGCTTGATCCACTTCGGTCGATCCTTCATTGGCTGCGGCAAGAGAAGCGTCTCTTGTCTCGGAAGCAGGTGCTTCCAGGTGGGTATCTTCTGAACCCACGGCACCAACCGACTCATCGGCTGGTGCTGAATCTCCTGTCGCTTGAGTTGAGTCAGTCGGAGGCGTCCCGGACGCTTTATCGCCTGGATCACCGAGTGACTTGGACGACATAGAGGATCCATTCATGGCCGTCGCTGATGATATCGAAGAAGAAGACACCACCGCCGCGGCTTCCTGCATCGTGGTGATCGGCCGTGAATAGCTAAACAGTCGGAGCAGACTAAGAAGCTTGGCCAATACATACTCAAACACAACGTGTGAGTGGTCCATACGATAATTGGCGTCCGGCGTAGAGATTGGTGCCAGCGCCTTTTTGAGGTGTACATGGGTGTCGTATCTGTCAACGCACTGATCAATGCGAAACTTGACGCTGCCAGGAGCTTCTTCATCAATCTCGGCCAGCACATTGACATGCCGCGCAGCCAAAAGCTCCACTTCACTCTTGGTAAGGCCGTCACTGCCGTTTTCATGAACGTGATGGATGTAGGGCCAGAAAATCTCTCGCACACAAAACACCACTTGACTGGGATCATCAACCGCGTTCGACCACTGCAACGCGGCATCGCCCATTTCATCCAGCGTGAGGTTGCCAATGCCCACTTCATACGCACATGCGATAGTCACAATCTCTTGACACACGCGATCTTCCAGCACTTTCTGCTTTGGACAGCAACTGAACCGCAGATCTTGTTCCTGGTCTGGACATAAATCAATTCCCGAGTGCTTGAGTTTCATGAGCAATTCAGCTGGCGGCAGAAAACCCTCACACAAAAATGCCAGTTCTTTCAATGCTGGCTTGACCAAGCGAACGCCCTGAGGCGAGATCTCAAACCAGATATGTTCATAGAAATCTGTCGAAAGCTGTAACAACGCCATGGTGTCGCTGCTGTCGTTGGCATCGTGGTCGAGGCTCGTGTTGCTCATAGGCGATGGTCGCGTCGCCTCCGTCAGCATCTTGAGTCGCCAGTTGAATTTCCGAAAGTTTAGATCGCGTGGCTGTAGGATCGCCAGATTGGTAAGCTTCATGGTGCTAAAAGTAAGGGAGTGACTTTCGGGGTGATACACGACCTCCGAAATGCCCTCTTCCTCCCAGCACTGGTTCATCGAGTCCCACCAGCCGACTCGCATAGTTGTAGTACTAGCTCGATGCTGGAATCCTTTGCGCTGAGGGTCACTTCCATTTTCATCTTGATGGCCCACAAAATACAGCACGTTGTGTGGCAGATTGATGGCCACTTTGACAGGAAGAGCAGCCGATGCCACCATTCCTTCCAAAGGGTAATGCAAACGCTTGATGCGATCGTTCGAATCAGATAGTTCACGCATGATCCAGCCCCTTGCGCGCTTTGGAGGCGCCGGGATCGCAAGTAAATCGATGCTGAGCACACCACCTAGTGCAATGTCGCTGTTTTGCGCGTTTGTCGACGATAGGGCATCAAACGGCAGAAAAGTGATTCGTAAAGCCAGTGACTGAATGATAATTGCCTTTGGAAGATCGACTTGAATGCCGCACTCGTGGAAATCGATGCGTTTGCTACGACTTCCTTTGGCCACGAGATTGATCCAAAGAGCGATCTTGAATAGGTTCGAGACACTGGCCATGCGCACTTCGCTTCTGGTCATTGTTCCAGTAGCAGCGGCAACAGCAGCAGCAGCGGCGGCGGCAGCAGCTCCTGCAGAAGCGGCGGCTGCTGAAGCAGTGGTAGCGTTGGGGGTGATGACACTTGAGGCTGCGCCGCTGCCACCGACCGTGAGTATTGTACCTGCAGGAGCTGCTGGCTCGGTGTACTCGTCTGCATATTGCAGTATCCGTGCGGTGGCGGTCTCGATTTTCTCAAATATCATTTGCTGCAGTTTGTTGATGAATCCTTGCGTCTGTTGTAGCAACTGGGAGTTTCCAGTTGCCCTTGAGAACGCCCCCACAGACACGAGATCCTGGATGACCTGGTGAGCGTCGTCACACGCCGTCACGATTTCGTTGAGATCGGTCGTCTTCTCGAGCAGCCACGAATTGACAAACGAGTTCATGTCTCCTTCCACGCGCGAATCTGGTCGTGGTTCACAAGCGAGGTATCGTTGCCACTGGCACAAACAGCTCGTCAGTATGCGCCAAACCCGAGAGATCAATGCAAGACTCACATCTTTGAGTTCTTTTTGCTGACGAAGAATCTCGCTGAGTTGTTGGCTTTTGCTTTCACATTCTTCAGCAAGCGACTGTTTCTCAGCTATCAAACGCTCCAATTCTGCAGCTCGTTTGCGCGCTTCTTCTTCTCGGCGTTTGGCTTCTTCAAGCTCACGCTTTTTGCGTTCTTCTTCCTGGCGTTTGGCTTCTTCGGCACGTAGACGGGCTTCTTCTTCCTCTTGAAGGCGTCTTTCTGCATATACACAAACACTCATATCGTTATGGCGGTGGATTTGGACTCCGATGGTGTGCATTTTCCACATGGTCTTCAGTGGACGGACCTTCTTCAAGCTCTTCTTTGGTCTTTTTCGGAGCCTTGCTCTTGGATTTGGGACCCTACAAAGACAAGACTCAGTGACAGATTCATAAGAAAGGAAAACAGCAAAGGCAGCATTAGAAGTGGATCATTCTCAGCGTGTTTGCGATAGAACCGTGTTGCTGTCATTTGCACCCGCTCGTCATTCTTACCATGTTGGTTTGGCCACCACGAAAAGCCGTCAGTGAGGTTGAATGTACCATAACAATGGTACACATGGATCTTCAAAGGCCATGACAAGGTCTTGGGTTTATATACATGTGACATATGTTGGACAAGGCATCTATCTGTAAAGATCTATCAGGTCTGTCACTAGTATCGGCACCACCACACCAAGAAGGAGCTGATGCGCGCTGGTCTTTCCTGCACCAGTAAAGGCAGAGATCCATTGGTCCCCTACCACTTGGTTAATGACTTTGTGTTGTGGTGACTGCAGTGTCATGGGAATGTGCTTGGCTAGGCCATCGTGCCGTTGTGAGGATCCGAAGTTCAACATCGCCTTTTTGTTTTGTTTTGGCGTTGAATGCCGATGGTGAACATTTAACACTGAGCAAAAAGATCCTTCGAAGAGTGAACGGCAGTTTTCAACGGCAGCAACAGCTCTCAACGGCAACAACAGCTCTCAACGGCAACAACACTATGTAGCTACGGCCTCATGACCTCAACGGAAAGGATTTCAGTCCCGACAGTTTCATCTGGACACGATTCCCAAAGATTCCTTCTATGGCGAATCCTGAGAACACGTTGCGCACCTGACCGAAAGAAATCTGGATCATTTGCTGCGTGAGTCAGCGGCTGCATTGAGGAGTCTGCTTCGAGTCGCTGACTGGTTCTTTCGCGTTTCGTTGCCTTCTGGTGCGCCATTTGTTCAGGTTCTGGCAGAATTCCATGGGCATCCTGAGAAGTATCCCTCGTTCGATTCATTCGATTTTTTGTCATTGGTAACCTACAAAAAAGTCCCAAAGGTGGACCATGGTTTCAGTGCAAACAAAACCACGAACATCAAAAGATTCATCTGACTGGTACAGTGTACCCGTACCGATGATCGACAACAACGGCCGGATCTCTCGCGTCATGACTCATACTCCTGATCACTTCCACGCCGCCGAATTCGTTTTCACATCATGGGATGTCGCGATAGCGATCAGCCCCGTCTTCGCAGTTGCCGCCCATCACACCATCACAGAAGAACGAAAGACAGGCTTGACAAGTGCACTCGAATTACAGTATCGCATGTACCGTACGTAGTTTGCGTCATACTGTAAGCCCCTCTGAGCTTCTTGTTTCCTTTTGCCATCCTGGTCGTTGGGCCGATTCACCGAAGGTGTGGTGCTGAACACCCTTATCTTGAAGCCTCTTGCGTGCAAGTTGCACTTCAAGCTTCAAGCGTCGAGTCACCATCTTTAGAACGAAACCCCCCATGACAAGCCGGTTTCATCGTGTCCACTGGTTCCGCACCGTTCATTTTCCCTCCTCTCTTCTCTTTTCAGTTTCATGCATTTCCCTATTTCTGCGACTCAAATGCCAAAGGATCGTTCGCTATCCGTATCCTGACATCAGCACGGATCTCTCCAAGAAAACATGCGCACACCGCGGGAATCACATACGTCAGTCCTGCCGAAGGCGGTCTCCTTCTTGATAGTAGTCTAGCTGGCACGTATCTTCTGAAGGCAAGTGTCACACGTGCGTCAAGGATAAAGTTGCAGGCAAGCACCTGAGTTGCAGATGGCGTGCCACTGCACTGCAACAGCTCGCTCACCGAGGAGGAAACACCCAACCCGCCAATGGCTGCCATGTAAACGATTTTGGGTCCGTTTGTGCCTAACATTACGCCGGGTGTGGTCCAAGAAGGACAAAAAAGACAGGATTCTTCCATGTTTGCCTTGTCGCATCCAGTGCTAGAGAATAAAACGGAAACAAGTGACAACACAGAAGATGAGCAAGAAACGTACAGTAGGCTTGGATGCTGTGCTTCGCCCCGCCTCTCATTCTCAACGAACAAGCCATCACTTACACTTCAACAACATGAACTTGAGCAAGCAGTTAGCAAGTTGGAGTTGAATGGCGCCACAGCAAAGAAATCTAGGAAAGAGATTCCTTCTGCTTGATTACTGTACCTATTCCGAGCTGTACAGTTGCCTAGATTACGGAGGAGGAGTGGTTGCTGTACCTATCTCAAACTTTTTGGAGGTCAAGTGCGTTTTTTTATTAAACGCGCAGCCAATGACCTCCTTTGAATGGGGAAGAGCCTCGTGCCCCCCACCCCGTTTGCCAATGAACTACCCAATCACTGGTGGCGATCACTCCTAATTAGGAGTTTGATATGGGGCAAGAGGGAATAGGGTTCCGCTTTGTATTGGATTTATGGGTAAGTCAGGTACAGTCAGGTTCCCCTTTTCGCTCTTCGTTCTCCTGTTGTTCCTGTGTTCCTTCTACCACAAGAATGTGGTTTACTGTGCCTGTTCTGGGAGCAAGCAAAGCTCTGACTGGTTTGGTTGGGGCTTGCGGTTTGGGGTAATTGGGTCAGCTACACGAAGTGAGTGAGCGTGAGTGGGTATTCTGGAATTTGAGTGCAAGGCAACAAGTTAAAGCTTTTGCCAAAGAGACCACTGCCTGGTCAGCATCTTTGGGCGTTGATTTCATTTTGGAGCCGAGTGGCAGAGAGAGTCATACACTGAACTGATCAAAGAAAGCAAATCAACAAACTGTTTGGTGGAATCCACGACAGCTGATCACGACGAACGCGTTGACGTGGAAAGCATCTGGATCAATCCAAGTTAACTTGCAATTGGAATTCTTAAACGTGTGCGAAGCCTTATTTAGTTGTGCTATTGTTCCGCCCAATCAACGAAGCTACAGAGGTCGAGTGGTGTGGAGCGTGAGAGAGATTGTCTGTAAGAAGAGTATTGAGAGAGCGTGAACAAGCCAGAAACACAATTTCAAGGATTTGTGAATTCGCCAAGACGACTGCACAGCGTTCATTGATTGTTGTTACCATCAGCATCTGCTTGAGAAAGGGAAAAGAAGCAAATTGCGAACAGCCTGAACGAGTTTGACGAACCGTTTGGTTGTTTGTTTGACGGTTTTCTGGATCGTATGAACCAAAATTTTGCGTCGGAAATCGAGCTGGAAAGACGCATTGGCGTGAAGAGAGATGTGTTTTTCCGCCGATTGTTGGTGTCTGACGCGAATATGCGAATGCAGATGATCAACCTTGTGGTCAAGGAGTTGGAGCGTATGATTGATGAAGATCAAGTTGATCTCATGGACGCGTATTACCCTGCCGTGGTGCGACTCGCCCGAGAAGCCCCATTCAAGGCAATGCGTGATCATTTCTCTCGAGTTATGCAAACTGTTCAGGCCAAATGGCCACAATTCGAATCTGTGCGTTGTTGTTCTCGCGTGTCCCATTTCGTCGACAACAAAGACATCGAGCAAGTCGATAACCATGATGACCAATTGAGCTGTTTGTTTCGAACTGCTTTCTTGCAGACTGGCCGTGTTACGCACTTTGTGCAACTGTTGGCATGGCACAAGAGCTATTTGGAGCTCTTCCAGACACAAGTTCAGTCCATCATGAGTACAGGTGTGTTTTGACTGCTTATACTGGTGCGTTTTGGCGAGAAATTGACGTTGTCTTGCCTTTGTCAGATGGATCCTTGCCATTGCCGTGGAGACACTACATTGCATTGATGGCCAGTGCCGAGTTCCGATGTCACTATATGGCAGATCTGCAACAGTATTACTTTGTAGTCGTCGGTGGAGACTACAATTGGATACGTGGCATTGACTATGTGGACCCAAAGCTGTTTCGTTTGCACGAGTTGAGTTCCTACTTAGCGCATCGTCCATGGCTACTGACTTCGGATCACATTGCCGAATTGTTGAGCAGTGAGCATGAAGATTCGTGGTCTGTTTCGGAGCTTGTGCATGCCATCATTGTCCTGTGCTGTTACCATGCTGCATGCAGCATCGCACTTGGTGTGGGCTGTGCGGAAGAAGAAGACTTGGCAATCATTAGCGAAATAGATGCCCACGACAAAGGCGAATTTATTGGTGGCAGTGACTCGTTCCGAATTCCATTCAAGAATGTGAACGGAAATGCGGCGTTAACGTCGTGCAGTCCCCAAAGCACTTCAAGCAGCTATAGTGGCGAAGATTTGGCAGCAATGGATCGTGACGAAACGATTCTTTTCAAGCGACTTGCTGGCAGCATCAAAGACTTCGAAATAGAGGGTGAAACCGATTCAACTGAAGAAGAAGACGAGTTTATTGATGACGAAGAAACATTCGAAGTTGCCGACAATAGTGAATTTGTTGTCCCAATGACTTCGAAGTCCCCAACCCAACAGGATTTGCGTATCGACAATCTCTGGAGATTTTGCGGTGGTACTGTTGTGCGGTACACGGATTTTGACGTCAAATCGTGTTCGTACAATGTCCTTCATACAGAAGACTTCAGCTGGGATGAGCATTGCTTTTCATTGGTGAAACGATACTTCCCAGGAGAGGCTGGTCAGATTCTCGAGGATTTGTTCAATTTGACTGGCAAGCTGACCTACGAACGCATGGGCCACCAGGGCGTCAAGATTGACACAACTCCA
The DNA here is from genome assembly GCA_027475765.1 of Paralagenidium karlingii. Taxonomy (NCBI): domain Eukaryota; phylum Oomycota; class Peronosporomycetes; genus Paralagenidium; species Paralagenidium karlingii. The sequence goes on from JAMFLO010000014.1 coordinate 210,490, forward strand.
TATCGCGACGCCATTTGGTTTTACGTGCATCGCATTTTTGGCATTTGCCATGACGACTACGACTACCGACTCGTGAATCGGTATTTGAATCGTCCAACCAAAGTTTTTATCAAAAAGGTTGCGTGCACACCATGGAAAGTTCGTCAACGAGATTTTGAGCACTTTGACCATACTTTGGATGCGTCTGAAAAGTGCCACATTGTGTTGATTGTCGCGGAAGCCCGGAAGCAAGCCGGGTTGATGTATGGTCTTCGTGCCGTCATGGAGCATATGCGATAGTTTGGCTGAGGTGGCGAATCTGTTTTTGTTTTGGGTTAGTTGTCTCGTTCCTCTTCGCGCGCTTGTATGTCGTGTATATGTTTGTGTTGCGTTTGGTGACGGGCATTGGAAAAAGAAATACGAGTGGTGAGATGGTGGAAGAGTGTTGGGGCGGAATGGAGTGGCTTTGGTCCAAGGGGATTTATCTATGATTCAAGAAAAGACTTAACTTCAAATAAAAACGAAGGTGATTTACACATTCGGAAATCAATCTTCAACAAACCCAAGACTCACATTGTCAACAGTGCAAACGCTTCATCAAATATCATAGACAGGTTGAGAGACACACATAAGATAAGATAAACAGCACCAAATGCATTGCATCTTTTGTGCGGCTGTGCAATTCACAACATGGGCAGTTTTGTCGCGGTAGAAAGCGCTCCTCGAGTTGTTCGATAGCGCATTTGACTCGACGCAGTAGACGAAGCAGAGGAAGCGGAAGTGGGATAACTGGTGATCTGCTGTTCTTCTTGGCCTTGTTGCTCATGATCCGGAGGATCCATGACTTGTTGGAGCTCACGAGGAGATGAGAGCATTGGCAAGCCTCCCGCATTTGATGAAGCATCACTGTGAACTGAGTCTTGGGTATGGCTGGTGCTGTTCGGCGGGGTGTCAACATCACCAGACTCCTGTGAGTCATCAAGCGGAGGCAACGAGTAAAACGCGTAGAGAATCAACAGCCCCACGCCTTCCACAAACACCATATTGAGAATCACCAGCAAAGCCGTAGAAAACGTCCAGTGGTACATGAGATACTTGACACCACTTAATTGCGCGATGACTGTGAGCTTGGCTTCGTACACTTGAAGCGCCGGGTGGTTCAGTTTCAATGTCACATTGGTCAACGGCAAGTCGCGGCTCTCGTCGAAGCCATTGATCACGCGAACATGCAGCAAATGGGACGAATCCGTCAGATCCAGCAACCAGGGAATCAAGTAGATCACTTGTTGGGTCCATTCCACCAGTTTTGGGGTTGAGGGCACAATCAACGGGCGCGAGCTTGACGCCAAAAACTGGCCCTGCCAGGACGACAACGTCGTGTCAAGCATGAACATGCCCAACTCAACATTCACGCGCGATCGCGGCATGTGCAGCTCTACGTACAGGTCGTATTTCATGCCAGGATCAAGCATGTGCTTTGGCTTTGCGGAAGAAGAAGAAGAGGACGAGCGCGCACCTTGATCCGCGTCAAAGCATTTCCATTGACGTGTGGGTTCCAGCAGATTCAGATTGGCACTGGGAAGTGTCAACGGCAGCATCGAATTGTGGCTCAGCGCTGCGTGGTTGCCATAGTCAAAAAATACTTGCTGCTCTAGGATTCTCGATGGGATCATCATGTAATATAGCACGGCATACAACAAGGACGCCACGCCAAATAACACAATAAAGCCCAAGAGAAACTGTGCGACGCGCATACCCACCCGCAAGGCCAGTTGAGAGTACTGCTGTAAAGTAGCCAACAGCTCGTCTCGACGTCGAGTTCTTTCTTCCTCGTCATACTGCGACGTGGTGCTTCCTGTGGAGCCAAAGGGAAGCAAGAGCACCAACGAGCGCCATGAAAACCAGCTCATAATGCTTTTGCTGTTGGGGCAATAACAAATCCTCCGGATACAAACCGGAAGACAAGCAGGGGTGGTATCCGGATACTGATTCGTGCAACGTTCGAGCAACACCGTCACTGGCTGTTCAGTTTGGCATCAGAACGTACAGTAACTCCATAGAGAGAGCAAGAGAGCGGAAAAGCAGTGGAGCGACCAAACCGTAAATGAATCTGGTGCGGTTTTTATGGCGAGCCTGTCGCGAGATCACGGCGCCATTGCCTGCTGTTCCTGCGGTGGAATGCTGTATTTGTCTGGACCAAGTTCCGCAAGTGCTAGATGACTCGTTGCTCTCGTTGAGTGAACGCTATGGCGGCCCGGCGTCCCCTCCGAGATCCTCTCACGGCCCACCTTCAAGTCCAACCGCCAGTTGCCATCCTGCATCGCCACCCTTCTCGTCAAAGGCCAAGCAGCGCTGCCTGTCGCCACCACCGACTTCTCCACGAGTTCTTTCAGCCGAATTGCCTGCAACATTTACCCAACTCAAGGCTTGCCACCACTATTTTTGCACAGTGTGCATCCGTCAATACGTGCAACTCAAAGTCAAATCCCATGAATTGGAACGAGATCAACTCATTTGTCCACAAACCGAGTGTCGAACGCCTTTGGCGCTCGAAGATTTGCAGAAACTGTTGCAACGCGATGGCTTTGTCAAGTACCAACAGCTATTACAGCGCAAACGCGACGAACAAAACCCCAATGCGAGGTGGTGCATCGACAAGACTTGTGGCGAATTGATTGTGTGTCCTACTGATCAGATCGACACTTTTGAGTGCCCGAAATGCAAGCTTGTCGGCTGTTTTGCATGCGGAAAAGAGGCTCATTCGAAGTGGACCAAATGGTACGTTTGCGACCAGAATAAGCTCGACTCGTCGTATCTGCACTGGGAGAAATCGGTTGGCAGCTCCCACGCGGTTCGCGGATGCCCGCAGTGTCAGATCCGTATCTGGAAAAACGAAGGGTGAGTGAATAGCTGATCATGCTTCTGCTGTTGTTGGTTGTGCTTTGGCATTAACTGACTCAATTGATGTATTCTCGGGAACAGTTGTAACCACATGACTTGTTCCAACTGTCGGCACGAGTTTTGTTGGGTCTGCAGGAGCATTTGGAGTCCTCGTCATTACAAATGTCGAGAAAACAGTAGCAACAGCGATGCAACTGGCATAATGCCTCAACTTGCGAATGCTCGTCGACGAACCATGCTGGTCACTCGTTTCTATCCGGACCGACTGGTTCGACACCGAATCAAAGCCGTTTTGGTCGGCGTCACATGGCTCACTTTGCTTGTGGTGGTAATCGTCGTTGTGGGGCTCGTGTGGTCCCTGGTGTACCTCGTCATGTTCGTGTTGGAGTTGCTCTCAAAACAGAAGAAACGATTGGCTAGAGCCAGTCGACGAAGGCCAAAGAAAACTCTAGAGAACGCCGCTGTGGAAGCGACGGCAGAATCTGCTCCAACATCTTGTTCACCTTCTTCTCCACGTGCTGCCGCCGTCGTCTCCACTGCATCTATCAGTCATCGGCGCCGAGAATGATGTTAACACGTTGAAGGTGAATGGGGATTGTATTATTCAAGGCGAGTGCTGTCAAGTATAAGAGGGATGGTGTGTAAATCAAACAACACAAATGGAACGTTTTTCAACAGAGAGGTATGGTTGTATGCATCAACTCTGGTGGATATATCAAACAAAACACGTGCAGCGTTGCATTCTCCCAAGAGTCAAGTGAATACTTGTCTCAAGCAAAATGTGGTTCTTCCTGCTGACCCTCCAGTCCATCACGCAAGTCTGTGAACCCGCCCACGTACTCGCCGTCGATGAAGATCTGTGGCACTGTCTTGGGGGTTGTCTTGGTGAACGAAGAAGAGTCCGAAGCGTTCTTGAATTTGGCCACGATCTGCTCCACTTGGCTCACGGTCACTTCGGTGCCGACTGTAAAGTCGTGGTAGTTGCTCCACTTCGCGTTCTCCCGAAGCAACGCTTTGGCTTGAAGACAATATTTACAGGTCGGTTTGGACAGAATCACGACGCTGCCGCTGCGAATCAGCTTCTCGATGGTCGGTGTGTTGTCCACATGGAGACTGGCCAAGGAAGGAGTGACATGCAAGTCGACGTGCAGACCACACTCGCCATGGCCGACGCCATGCAATCGGCCAGCGCGTTCATTTCCCATTTGTTTTTCTTGGTGAGTCAGCGGTCGACTGGAATGGGCATCGCCGACTGAGTCGTAGCCGAGGGCTTTGAACGGATGGAACGGAAGCTGATGCTTGATCATATAGTCCTCGGCCTGCTGCTTGGTCCAGTTGAGAATGGGACAAATTTTGATCTTGTTGGTGTCGTATATGTTGACGATATTCATGGACTTTTGACGGTGCAGTGTCTGATCGGCACGAAGTCCGACAAGAAGAACCTGAACTTTCAGCTCACGAATTGCGCGTTGCATGGGTTCCACTTTGCGAAGCCACGCATACTGTTGTTGCGCCTGGGGTTGCTCCGATTGCCACAACTTACCATACAACGCTTCCATTCTCGCGGGTGTAAGTGGGGACTGGTACGCTCGAATCTGCAATTGCTTTTGCTGGGTCAACTGGTCCATGAATTGGTACGTTTCTTGGGGCAGGTACCCTGTATCAATCCAGATTATCGGGATCTGCTTGTTCGCACGCGTGACCAAATCAATCATCAAAGAGGAATGGATGCCAAAGCTGGAACTCATGGCCACTTTGTCGGCAAACGTCGCCAGCGTGAAGTCAATAATTTCTTGCGGCGCTTTGTCCTTCAAGAGCTCGTTCAGGTGCGCAACATAGGCTTCTAACGAGTCAAATTGGCTCTTGTCGTAATCGACGGACGGTTCGCGTGCTGGGGTGTCTTGATCAATCGTGTTCGGAGCTTCCAATGGTGTCGCCATGGTCTTTCACTGCTTGGCGCCGAGTTGCGCAATGGACTGCCAGCTTCCGACAGATCAGAAGATCACACCAAACAGCGTCATCATCGTTACATGTGATTGGCCGAAAACTTTGTTGTCCAGATTGCGCATTGACCAATCAGCGCGGTGCCTTCAAGAACGTCAGTTCCACGCTGCATTCTTGTCATTTCTAAAGTCCACCTCAAAAGAAGTGGAAGAAAGCAGTTTCTAAATCTAGCTTCTTTGTTTCTTTGTTTCTAACACGGATTGGTTGACCTTGTTCTTTGCGTTTATCCGGATGAGCAAGACACTGGTATCCTTACAGTAAATATCATCACCGTAATCATTTCGGTTTAACAAGTCAACCCACAACTGAGCACATCAAAGTGCAACAAGTAAGAAGTGGTCCATGACGGCGGCATCTTCTTCTTCTTCTTCTTCTTCTTCTCGGGAGAAGACGCCGCTTCTGTTGCAGGAAGAACGTCACGACCTGTCTGCGTCGGCTTCTTCTTCCTCTCGTCGCCCCAACTTTGTGTCGCCAACACGGCATCATCTCTTGTCCTTTGAAGTCGGCTTTCCCGAGCTTTTGGATGAACAAAATGCCACTCTCAATGGCGCTCAAGCCGCCCAAGCGCAAGCAGAACCTGACGCCCGACTTCCACTGGTGTTTCTGCACCCTAAGAATCAGATCCAAACGCTGAATCAGAAGCAAATGCTGGCCAACGCCCGATGGACTTGGCGGGTGGTGTCGGACGAGTGCGTCATCGTGCTGACACTGCTCATGACGTCCATCGGCAGCGGCACGCTGGCCGTGCCATATACTTTTGTGTTGCTTCCACAATGGCTCGCGGTGTTGGTCATGGTGCTCACAGGGTTGGCCATGGCGTTCACGGCTGAAATGGTGGTCATGGCCCACGTGCAGGTCGCGTCCAAGTACCCACATGAAGAAATGCGTGTCACGTACCAAGAATTGGCCATGTACGCTGGTGGCAATGTGCTGGATCGCTTGGTTTCCGGATCAGCTGCGTTTGGTGTGTTTGGCGCCTGCGTCGGCGGCATTTGCGTGGTCAAGGACATGGCGCCCAGCCTGCTGAAGGTGATGTACCTGTCGACGTCGCTGTCCTTTGAGCAGCTCCCTGCTGACAGCCAGCAAACGCTGGTTAACCACACGGTGTGGGCCATTTTCCTGTTGATTATGCTGCCCATGGGGTTCAGCAAACAGATTTCCAGTTTGCGCGTGTTCTCCTATTTGGGGTTCGTGTCGTCCTTTTACCTCGTCGGAGTCGTTGCGTATCGATCGATGCATCATCCTATGGATGAGAGCCGTCCAGAACAAGAGCCAAATGCTGGGTTGTTGGCAGTGGCCCCTCTAGACAAGACGGTGACGTTCATGAAACTGGCACAGAGCATTGCCATCTACAATTTCACGTTCATGCTGCACCTCAATGTGATTCCGCTTCTCTCCCACGCGATGCAGCGCCAAGTGTCTCGCCAACGAGCCGCCGCGATCGATGGTGCTGCTGCTACTGCTACTGCTACTGCTACTGCGGCTGCAATTGCGATTGCGCCTGGATCAGAGTCCAACTCGGTGCTTGGATCTCCCTCTCAAGGCCACCCGAGTCGACTGCGTGCGCGCACAACTAGTGTGATCGGCCTGATGTCGGATGAAGAGCGACGAGAGCTTTTGCTGGACGCGTCGATCTCGATCCGGCGGAAGATCTACCTGGTGACCACCTTGTGTGTGGCCTTTTACGGCACTTTTGGGCTGTCGGCACATTGGTTATATGGCGACAAGACCTCAGGCAACATTCTACTCAACCTTCAAGACGATCCGATCATGCAAATCCCTAAACTCGCCGTCTTGATGACCATTTTATTTGCGTTTCCGTTGTTGTTTCACCCGCTGCGCGTGCTTGTGATGGAAATGCTCTTTGGCGACGACGCCAAGCATGCGTCTTTTCCAATGCTCATGCTGGTCTCGGTGGTGATGCTGGTGACTCAAGTGCTCTGTGCCATGAGAGTTCCAGGCATCCACGTGGTGTTTTCGTTTGTCGGGTCGTCCATTCTGTTGCTGCTGTGCTACGTGTTTCCGGGCATTTTCTTTACGCGTTTGGTGCCGTGGAAAAGCTCACATCAGCGTTTTCGTGTTGTGGCGGTGTGGGTGTTGGCGTTGGTCATGGGCTGCTTTGGTTTGGCTGCAACGTGGCAAGTAATTCAGAGCACTTTCTTTCTTGGCCAGTAGAGTGTTGACTGCCACGGTGGCGTGCTCTAAAGATTTGGAACATGAATAGCGCCATTGTGAGTTGTGGTTGTGGCTCTTGGACTTCGTTCTTGTCTTTCCTGCTCTTGAGCTACGCGCGATCGATGACGAAGAAGATGCATTTGTGCCACAGTGAGCCTCTCCAGAGATGAAGCTTGAAGCCCATCGCCGATGTCAGTGTGCTTGACGCAAGTCTCCTTTTCACCTCAGGGGCGCCAAACCTCACCCGACCTATCAACCGCTTCCTCTGTTTCTCAAATGGGTCGTGGACACTGCGTGAAATCCCACGAACAAGTTGGAATTCGTCACGACGAAACAACTTTGGCAATGTATTGTCTGCAAATCAACCATCCAACCAGTCTCGGTCGACGATGGAGAAACTACTCGACCAAAGCTACGAAACACTGACAAACAAAAGGGACCACACGACCGCTCCGCAACCTCAAGCGCGCCTGTCCAGTCATGTCTAGAGATTCAAGAGATCTCCAGACCTTGAGTTCACTCACAACTCCACCTCGCACTTGACACCAGTCCAACCATGGTTGCAATGGCAACCGTTCAACAAACACTGACCACGCTTCGAGCACGATTCGGGACACACTTCGGCATTGCCCAATGACAAGTTCTTGCGCGCCTGCAATGCCGAGTTGTCTGCAGCGGTGGTGTTGTGGTCTCCCTTCTTCATGACGGCAAAGTCAACTTGGCGACGGCATTGGCGCAAGAAAGCCAACTTGGCGTGGTCGATCGTGTCCATCACGCCAGTCGCCATGGTGTCCTTGACGCAGACGTCGTTGATG